>VZRH01004684.1:73888-122737 GCA_013397555.1 Urocynchramus pylzowi | reverse complement strand
CAAGTTATAACAAAGCAATCTCCACCGATAAATAGCAAGGAAGAGCTCACTGACAGACTTTGTGAGGGGCCAGGGTTGGCAGATGCAGCCCCCAGGGGTATAAAAGATGGGAGCAGCCATCTTGAAGGCGAACAAGACACGTGGTATCCATGAGGGCAGTTCCCAGCACTGTGAATTTTTCCTTATGTAGTCCTTTTGTTGTATTTTGTCAAGGTTTAATAAACCTTTTTAAATTTTCAAAGTGAGCAGTTGTTTCTCACAAATGCACCTATTCTGCTAATACCTCCTAGAGGATTTTTTAGTAATTTCAAGTAATTTTTAGTAATTTCAATACAGGATGAATGAATTAATTTCTTTACTGAGCAATGTTTTTATTTAATACTTGAATGCCTATTATATATTTTACTAAGTAAATTAAATACTTGGTAGTTTATCTGCTCATTACTCTTGTTATTGGATAATCTGGAAAATCTCCCCAAGCAAGTAACTGAAAGACCACGTGACCCATTTAAATTTGACTGAAAGACCACGTGACCCATTTGCCCTCTGGCAAACAATTTATATAGTAATTATACTGTAGCAAAAGTTTTGAAATTATATTCCCAGAAGACCCCATGCAGATTGTACACTAAGCCTGCAAACTCAAATTTTCTTGAGATGCCATAAAAATATATGATATTGACCTGAATGGTTTTTACCAAATAAGGAGTTTATATAAGTATACAATTTGAAAGTTGTTACTCAAATTTCCCTGTATTTGACAATAGTGATGGAAAAATGCCACATGCTCCATTTTTGCTGTCCTTTGCTATCCAGCAAAAAAGCCCTTTTGAAGGTGAGTGAATGCTTTGTAGAACTGGGATCTTAACCAGCAAAATATGAAACTTGTTTCAAAGACAAGTCATCTAAATGTCACTCTTGTTTCATGCAAAATGGAGACTACCTATGTTTTACCCTAGTCATAGCATATATTGACACTGTTGGGAAAGCCTGCATCTAAAAAGAATATAAAAATGTGTCTATTCCATGTTTTGTAAACAAGTTTATGCTAAAACCGAGTCCCAGCTCAATGCTGGGTTCAGCCTGAGCACATTTAGTATCTTAGAATGGGCCCTCCTTTTCTTGTTATTGGTTCTGGTTTCATCAAGTACTGATGGATCTAGCCAGCATACTGATTCAGATGTAGGTATGGAGTTTTTTGGAGTTTTTTCCAGCTTGCTGAAGTCATTCACCTCTCCAGGGATGTTTACAGAGTCACTTCTATATTTAATATTACCAGGTTTGACATGTGGCACTTTCTGGGACAAAAAGAATACTCTTTCCCTTTGCAACATTAACCCTTCCTTGCTGATCAGAGATGCTTATCTGTGGGATTGCTTCTCATTCAGCTCTGTCTGGCTCATTGTGCAAAGTCTGAGAACAGAGGAGTGGGAGGGCTGGTGTCTGGAAGGACTGGCCAGAGAGCTTTGCCAGCCTCAGGTCTGCCTAGCAGACATCTATTTGTCTGGGAGCAAATACAGATATATACAGACATATATACAGATATCTCTGCAGCTGTTACTGAACAGTGTAGATGGGCATCAGCCACTAGTAGTTCAAGTCCTCTGGAAGTCATTGCCAGAGGCTAGGGAAGCAGAAAAGGAGCAACCACTATTGTAGGACAACTCTGTTTCTCAATAAATATATTGTAAAGAAGAATCACCCTTCCCTCCTGTCCTCTCTGAGTGGCATGCAAGTTCCGAGGCAAGTTTCTCCTGTGATTATTTCTCTCAGGCAGAGATGTCTATATAAAACATGCACTTAAAATCAAAAAATAAAACCCAGCTCTGAAAATATAAACAATTAGGAAAGTGTATGTGTAGGGAAGCTGTTTTGCATTTGGCCAGAGGCATAAGATACAAATCATGCCCAGTGGATTCAGGACGTCTGTCTTTCTTTCTTTGCAATAAACTTGAGGGTTAATGTCATGGAAAATGAAATAGATGCAATACTTCACCTCTTCCTGCTGTACTTTCAGCTAAACATGCATCTAAACAAATATCTCAATGTATCTAACAAATCTATAGGGCTGCTAAGAGAAAGAAATGGAAATTCTAGCTTTGTTGATAAGGAATTGAGATGATTACTGTACTGCAGGCAGGTGTCCATCCTGGTGTGCAGTGGTGATTCTGTTAATTTTTTTCTTTTGGGATTTTAGAGGGAACAAACCTCCTCAAACACACCCACACACCCACACACACTACACACACACACCCCACGCACACACACACTCTGCAAATGGACAGATTTCAAAGAATGAGAAAATTCTCTGTAGGAAATGAACATTGATTTCCCTTCATTTCATCTGGAAATCTAGTTTAGTGAATGGAAGCCCAACTATTCATATCAACAGAATTATTTGCTATACGTGGATAAAAATGAATAAAGCCATTAGCCTAGCACAGATACTTGTCTACAGGACTTCAGCCTGCTTGTTTTCAACAAATTAGCAATTTGAGAACCAGCATATACAGCATTAAATTCTATTTTCTTTTTATTGCACCAAATTCAGTGTCTCTGATTTGTATTTTATTTCATCATTGTGTCCTTAATTACTAATACCAGTAGATGTTACCATTGGGTCAAACCCTGCTTATTTCACCTAATGAGTCACATTGCATCAGAAGGGGCTATAGCCAGGAAAGCAGAATTTATTAATGATATTTTAAATTCCCAAGTAATGAAAACTTTGGAAATTTGAAAACTGACTGTCCCTGAAGATTGACCATGCTTTCAAAATATGGAACTTTGTATTGATATAAAATTTTGATAGCCAAACCAAATTTTATTTTTATATACTTTATTTTAAAGAAAGCAAGCAAGCAGCGCTGGGTGGCCGGGAAGTCGCCGCTCCACTGATGGCACAGGCCACTACAAGTTCACCAGGGTATATATACTGGTTTTAAGCCTACAAAGCATTTTCCATTGTGCTTATGTTAGTCCGAATCAGCAAATATCAATAAGCTGGGATCAGCAATTCCATGATCTTTCCAGGTGGTCGTTGGCTTCCTGTCCTTCTTGTGGTCATCTGGAGGGAGGCCTTTCACCAGTGTCTGCTATGTAATTTTAGCCTGGTACCAATGCATCAAGCTTTTTGTTATAAATAAGCATTTAGTCGCTTTGTTACAATATCCCTTAGCCTTACCACAACTTCCTCTATTTTATTCTAAGCATCAGTCATTTTGCTACCTCATCTCTTTACTATACTTCTGTTTTCTTGTTTGATGCTTTATTTGGCTATTTGGTCAGAAAGTTTCAAGTATCCCTTGTAGTTATCCCAGGGAAGGCACCCACTTTCGACACAGCAGATACAAGCATTTGCTGATTGCCAATTGACACGCATCACAGAAACATTTTTCACAGTACGTAGCAATGTAAATTGGTTGTATTAATAGATCTGGATACATGAAAGTATCTAGTACAGATCCATACATTATTAATTAAGAGAAAGCAATTATTCTGCTTTAAAAATGAAGAAAAAATCTCCTGGCCTGTGCCAAGAGGGGCCACCTCTTGTCTGTCCCTTGGACCAGTTTGGGTGGTGGTGTGCACAGGGCTGCGTGGCTCTCAGCAACAGCAGGCTGTGCTGTGACACAGATCTTATCCTCGACAGGATAAGATCCCGAGTCGAGGAAGCCAGGACGAAGGAGACGAGAGGGGCCACTTGTGTAGGTTCTCAAGAGGGTTTATTCTCTGAGAGGGTCCAGTCTAACAGGGTAACAGCGACTTAAAAACAGGGGAGGATACGAGTCTTAAACAATAGTAGAACAGCAGGGGAGGAACGTAGGGCAGGAATCATATTCTAGGTAACCAATAATGGATAACATGGAAGGGGATTCAGGCTTAGTGCACCAATGGACCTTCAAAGGAAGGATGATAGACAAGGAAGGTTCTAGATAAAGGGGTGGGGTTTCATTTGATGAACAGGGGAAGAGGGTGGTACTTCCAGGATTGGCAGGGAAATGTCTGGAAATAAGGGAGGTGCAAGGAAGA
This sequence comes from Urocynchramus pylzowi, assembly GCA_013397555.1. Classification (NCBI taxonomy): domain Eukaryota; kingdom Metazoa; phylum Chordata; class Aves; order Passeriformes; family Fringillidae; genus Urocynchramus; species Urocynchramus pylzowi. The sequence continues at coordinate 118,705 of VZRH01004684.1, read as the reverse complement.
TTGACATGGGAACTGACATAGGAATTGGCGGGAAAAACAGTAGCAAACAACTTCAGAGCAAAATCCTTGGGGAAACTGAACGGGGTACATGGAACCACTATAAACTCACAATGAGGAACACCTTAAGATTACAGCAGAAAAGCAATCTACCACAACTGTAAACATTGTAAATGTTTTAGCCCTATATAAGTGTGTAACATAAGAACACTGCTTTAAGTTCTTATATTTGTGAGTGTTTTGCTGCGTTTCCATTTGGAAGTTCAACATTATGTAAAAGAAGCACAATGAAGGTGTTTTTGTAACAAGTATTATATCACCATTCTGCCTGTAGTTTATGGTTCCCTCTCTTTGCATTGAACAAAATCCTTCTATTCACTTCAATGCTCTTTTACTCTAGAAAACACACATGATCTATTTGTGCACTCACATTGACTTCTGTGACTAAGAAAAATATTTACTCTCTTGAGCTGGATAAGTGCTGGTTTTCAGTTATTTTCCATCTGTTTTGAAGGCATCATAGTTACTTGACATGATAAAATAAACCCTACTCTTTAAAATCTCAATGCACATCACGGTTTTAAGCAAGCTTCTTTTGTGTATGAAGGATTAACAAAGATTAGCTGAGTTTATCTCCTCCATGTGTCTTGGTTCAGGCTCCTGTTTCAGAAAACCTAGTTTGAAAGAGAAGACAGAGTAATAAAATCACTCTTGATCCAAACATTTTGTTGCTGCCCTCTCTGCACTCCTTCAGCTTGACAGCTTGCCCATATAGAAGGCTAAGAGTCTTTTCTTCAGCTACAGTAATAAACACTCACAACCTTGATGGGACTTACACCTCTTTGAGTCTTGGAATGCATCAAATATGAGATTGCACTTGATCCCTGACTTCAGGAAGATATATGAAAATGCACTGTAGGATGAAAAGCAGAGGAAGCTACATGGGGGTGAAGAGATGCTACCAGGAAACGGGTTGTGCATACCTTAAGACCCATCTATCTGTTTCCTCTTGTGAGTTGCAGGGTTCTTAATTTAGGGTTCATACATCTCTAAAAATTACGAGACCATAATAAGAAACACCCTTCAGTACAATGCACTCATGTGCAGGTACCCTTGTCCTCAAGAAAAAAGATCTGCCACCAAAATGGCAAAGTTGGTCACATCACTAGAAAAACTCTGTTACCTCTGGATAGAAGAGCACATGTCTAATGGGTGACAGTGCTTTTTTGACAAGGGAAAGCAGAACTGCAGCCTGTTCAGAGGTAAGTGGTGATCAGGTATAAGTGGCCCAGAGCTCAGAGTCTCAGCTCACACAGTGCTTGCTAATGTTATTGCTGAGTCTAAAGTAGAATTGTGGAGTGCATGCCAGTAAAATGGCCTATAAAAGCAGAGGGCAAGGGCAGCTGGAGCGTGTTTCTGTGCTGGTATCTAAGGAGTGGCATAATGTGATGACATTCCATTACAGCTGAGAAAATTGCTCACTCCTTAAAATGCAGTTTCATGCTAGAAGTATAGTAGATACTGTATATACTGTATTCCTGAGGAGCTGGTGATTAAGGTCTGTAATTGGCAAAAAGGGAGATGTGCTGTTATGATCCATCCAACCTTCTATGGATGAGAACAGACAGAACTTAACCTCTAAGACGTTGTAGTGGTTTTTATAATGAGTTAGAATTATTCCATCATTGCAAGTGAGCCAAAGCCACTAATTATATGTGTATGTTTCTGTGTGTTTACAGACATAAATACTAATATTATATGCAACCTGGGCATTATTGCAATGTAGAGAAAGTGGTTTTAAAGGCTGGTGACATTTGCATTAAATACATGCTGTGCTGTACATATCAGGGACAATCAGTGTCTTGAGGAGTGAGCAGAAACTGATTTATTAATGCTGTACTTTTAATTGAAGTAGAAGTCTACTTGTACAGACTTGGAGCTTAGCAATAGAAGAAGATCTGAAAACAAAGAGATTCCAGTGGCCAAAGCTTAATCTTTAAAAAAACTCTAGTGATTTTAAAAGGTTAATACTACAGAGGCATTTTAATAGCCCTTTTTTGATCTTTCTTGTATTTGGAGATAAACAGGCTTTTTCTCAGCACAATACTACAAGAAGGACTAATTTTTGCTATTTTACTTTTACTGGAACTACTTGACTATTTGAAAATAACTGTGTCTTGTTAAATTGCTGTGCTACTATTTTAAAAGGTGAAATCAATCCTGCATTACTACAATGAATTTTCTGTAGCAGGAAGAATCTTCTCCCCAGAAATAATCACTGTAGTCAGTAAGACCATGCCATTGCTCTTGTAGGCCAGAACTCACCAGAACACTCTCAAATGTAAACACTGGACTTAAACTTAGCAGAGTTCTTAAGCCTTACACACTTACAATAGGGCTGAAACATGTTTACAAAGCCTACCGAATGGAAGGAGGGCTGTCAGCAAGCTTTAGACTGCCTGGGGCACTGAAAAGACATGGCTGTTTAAAGCAAGAGAAGACAACAGCCAGAAGACAAAGCATTCCAACCTTGCAGCATTTCTGTGCACATCTGACTGGGCTGCAGTAGGTAGAGGATTCCTCATTTGTCCCTGGCTGACGCAGAACCTTAGCCACAGCCAAAGTTTCCGAGGTGTTACTGCTGTAACACAGGGTCACTGCCCCCACTAGTTTAAATTTGAGGTGGTTTGTATCATTAGTAGTGATGATCTCCTCTTGTTAGGGCCCAAAACTAATGTTGTAGCTTTGAATGGAATGTTGCAAAGATGACAGAAGGTTTGAAACCCTGACACTTTTGATGTAGTACTTCTCATACTTGGCAGTTACAAAGCAATCCTCTGTTTCTCCTCACTTTACAACCTCTTCAGGCCCTCACTGGAAGACTGGGTGGAAATATGAATGACAGCTGTTTTTCACTAGACTTAGATCTTGTTATACTGTCAGTTTTAGTGTTCTGCACAGAGAGTGGGATATTCTTAAGGTTCCTTTGACTTATGGTGGAGTATGTGATGGCAAAGCCACACTTTTTAGGTTTCCTTCACAACCTTTGTTTGGAGGACTTGCCAGATTTTACTGAGAGATTCAGTGGTGTTCTTTTCAGCTCTTTTAAATCAAGTGTCAAATGTTGTGTTGGTGGTTTTTCACGAACAGTATGGGATTGCTGGGTTACGTTCCTTGAGCTTTATTGCTCAGCTGATCAGCATCAGCTTCATTACATGGTTGAGACAATAGAAAAATGGCAACAGCTCATATCCTGCCAGCAGCAGCCAAAGATTTCTTTGTTACAGAGCTTTTAAAAAACTTTTTAGCCAATAGAGTATTGCTAAAGGTTACAGATGGTTGTTCTAGCCGATTAGTAAAAGTACAGGTACACCTGCTTCACACAATGCTTGCCCGTGTGCTCTCTATTAACAATACACAATACTTCATTATTAAGCTTAAAACCTTCTACTATCTTGCTAAGGATATTTTTCTGCAGTCCGTGTTCTATCTTAGCCAAGCCTAAAACTCAAGCTATTGTTTCATGTCCTTGCTAGCTGCACTATTGTAACTTTTTCTACTTTCAGACTTTGCAGCTGCAGCTAGTTCTAAGTTTTCTGTTCTTTCTGTTTCTAAGGCCTGCTTTTACAGCTTTCTGGAAATCTTTTTACTGTTTCCCACATTATATGGAGGCAGAACCTTGAGGCTTCAGTTGTCCTCTACAGCAGGTCTTGTGGCAAGACAAGCGTTTAAATGGATTTGTAGAGAGAAAAAAAATGGGCAAAGGTATATTTGCTGTTCTATCACTGTTACAGATAGCTGGAACATTGCTAACTTTTCTACCTGGATAAAAAACTGAAACCTGCCGTTGTTTCTGTCTTTTTTTTCTGGAAGATACTAAATGATAAAGCATTAGAAGACCCTTACAGAATTTTTTTCTAATCAAGAATGAGACCATTAGTTGTTCTAATCAAGAACACCTTTATTATCCTCATGCATGTAATTTGCATCAGTAAATAATGTTGACTTGTTCAAGCACTCAGTTCAGTCTGTGAGTATTTTGCTCTTTCACATGGAAATCTGTATAAATGCATTGGGTTTTATCTCCTGATTGTTTTTGTTTTGTTTTGTTTTGTTTTTTTTCTCTTTATGGTTGTTGTGTTTTTTTTATAATGGGGTTCAAGAACATTCTCTCAAGACAAGCTCTGGAGTTCTTTACTTTCTATATAAGGACATCCATTTCTGGCTTGAATTACAACCTGAAGTCAGAGGCTGACTCTTCCCACTTAGCTACAGAGTGTAAGTGGTAGGAAATTCATGAATGAATTCTGAACAGGAAAGAAATGCTGGAGGAAAGAAGAAAGAATTTAGTTTTAGACAAGAGCAGGGAGAAGACAAAGATCCTGACGAACTAGTTCAACTTTAATTTAGGAATTCACTAGCTGCCTATCAGAAGGGTGCATAACTGTCATCCATTATGTTATTGTGCTTTCTCCTGTTGCTCTGCAAAACATTAAAGGGTGGGAAATTGAATCAAAGTGAGAGCATATGTCAAGAGTACCTAATAAAATCAGCATATGTTGAATACCTAATTACAAAAAAAAAGTGAGTTAGAGTTTGTTGATAACCTCTGTATTCATTGTACCCTGCTGATACAATATCACTTCAAAGTTTTTGGATGAAACCTATATAAAAATTATTCAAGACCTGCTTATGCTACAGCCTTAGAACAGAGAAAGGAGTTCTAAAAACTGATACAACATATATCCTGTCCAGGAAGTGTAAATGAAGGTGTCTCCAGTCTTTCTACCTCATATCCCATTTGGTCATTCAGTATTCTTGTACTCAACTTGAAGGTTATCAGTAGTTTCATATGTGAAGGGGCACAGAGCCCCTTCTTATGGTATATTCAGAGCAGTGAAACACTAAAGCAACAACTTAGTTGTGATAAGTGATAGCCAAACAGCTAAGGAAAAGTGATCAGAGTTCACAGGTAGCACTGTGGAAAAGAAAGCACCTACACCAGATTTTGCATTCTCTGTGCAGTACAAGGCATCAAGCAAGCAGAGCAACTAAAACAGTACAGAAAAAGACCTCTTAAGATTAAGTACTGGAAAAATCTGTAGAAGTGCCCTGGTAAAATATTTTTTTGTAATCTAAAAACAGCGCCAGAGATGAATGGAAAAGATAATGTACTCTTGAATTCCATTATTAAAAATCTTTTCCACTGGATAGACAAAAATAGACATTGCTGGGATCTGGTGAGAAGATAAAACACAGACTATGCCTTGCAGACCCTTCCAAGTGCTCAGTTTCTGTCTGCAGATGTAAAAGATGGAATGTTTGGAACCTGACAGCAGAATTTCACAAGTGGTGATAATGTCACTAAATCAAAAGCCTGGTTATTGTTACCTCTTAGACTTGAAACTATCTCCTAAATGAAGGATCACAAATTGCTAGTGCTGTTTGGATGTTCTTTGATATACTTCCAAGCAGATGCAGAGAGGAGTACAACCTTGTTTTGTTGCTGGAGTGGATGTTTATCTAGGATACTTCTGAGGGGCGTGTCATTCTATCCAGTAATTAAAAAACATGCTTTCTGACTAATCCATCATTGTAATTTTATTCGTCTGGATTCAGATTTCTTATATAATTCCCTGGTACTTAATTGAATCTTTGGACCTATATAGTCCTTCAAACAGACAGGATATAAAATAGGCATGTCCCCATACACAGATCAGCATCTTATGCAACGTCTAATAGAAACTAGTTCTTGTAGCATCAAAAAAATTTACCTTTCTCTTATGCAGGAAAAAAGAAAAAAAGGGGATGAAATAATGAAAGAACTCATCAGTTACCACCTCTTATTATGGACATGAGGTAAATGATGAAATCTACTATGAGCTCCTTAAGTAGATCTCATTTACTAGGGAAGTCTTGGGTATAATCTAATATATCTATCTAATGTCCCAAGTCAATTTCAGTATGTCCTTAGACATCCTAGATGTTTCCCATATTTCTCATGTTCTAGTGAAAGACGAAGAAACCTCTAGCTCTTGGGAAGTGAGGAGCATTTGGAACTGCAGTTAAAAATAGTATTCCATTTTGGCACATGGATTACCTGATGACAAGGGCATGTCTGTACTTGCAGAGGAACACACCTGCCAGTCAGCACTCTCAGAAACACCTCTGCAGGGTGATTGGAGGTGTGGCAAAAGAAGAAATCACAAAGCAAACAAATGAGCAAATAATGGCTTCTTTTCTTATGATGTGATCTTAATGCTTGCAACACTGCACTCTTGGAAATTAATCTCTCACTTATACTTTCACTACTGAAAAGTAGTGAAATCCAAGAAATATCCATGTTGTGTTGCTTGGGGCCCTCACCTTTGTGCTGGACCTGTCCCACTATATGGATGAAAACAGTCTTAAGTTCTTCTGTTATGTCTTCTGGATGTCCTATAATGTTGCTGATTTTAGGAACTCTCTAAATACAAACAAAGAGTCTTAGAAAGGAAATATTTTTTATTCCATGCAGAGTGCATGGTGGACATTTTCCACCGAGCATGCATGTCAAGGAGTAAAAAGAAAGAGAATTTATGCATTGAGATCTACATGAACCCACCTATCTAGTACGTAGTTACATCTACATATTGTGTAATTGTTTAGCTTGGGCCACTTGGTAAAATATGAGTCACTGTGCCTGTGTGGGCCTCTTCGGGGGTCTGTGGTGGTCTCTGGTTTGGGGAGGTGCCCCCTACTCAGTTTTGAGCAACATTCAGCTCAGTATGCACAGAGCTTCCAGGTTGTGCCAAAGATATGTGCTCTGTAACTCAGCACCACATCTTCTGAGACAATAGCAAAACAGGTCGTAAAATACAAAAGCTTTCCATAAACATTGAGCAACATCTGCTTAGTACACCTGATAGCATCTTTTTACATTCAGCAGAGAGGTTAAAGGTGAGAATGATACCATCTGGTTCCATCTGCAACAGAGATCAAAAGAAGGGACAAACAGTGAATTCTGCTTAAAGACTCAGATATTAAAAATACAGAGAATTCTAATTAAAATACAGAGAATTCTGCTTAAAGACATCAATAAGACTTCCAGCTGCTGGTTATTTATTTGTGTGGACAATGGCTGACTTGACTGGTCATTTTTAAAAGTCAAAGAACCAGTAAAAAGTAATGCTGCTCAGTCATCATTCTCTTGAAGTTCTATGAATGACAAAGTTTGGAGACCCCTTTTGGAAATCTAGGTCAAGGAGTTGTACCTAGGGCTGCAACATAGCTCAGGGATGTCAGAGTCAGAATCAGAGTGCAGGACATGCTGTCTTTTGCTTCCCCAGTCAGGCTGCTCAAATACACTGCTGTTCAGCAAGCCAGAGAATGGCAGGCTGTATAGACACCCTCACTGATGCTGTCCAGGTTAGCACTCTGCAAATGGACTGCTAATGTATTCTTTCACATACCAAAAGGAAAATACTTTTGAACAGAGAGATGAAATCAGTTGTTACCTTGTCATGGTGTACTGTAAATGTAATGATGTGTCCTTGCAATGGGTTTTTCTCCTTTGACTTTGCAATGCTGCCACATCACCTGAGGGAAGATTGCTTAGAATAAGTATGTAATTTCCATTACTTCCTTCCCTGTCTGAAAACTATGTTTAAAATTCTTCCTCCTCCCCAGCAAATCTCAATTCTTTGAAATGCAGCTATCAAGAGAAAGATAACCGTAAATAAGAAACAGTACTGTCTCCAGTCAAGGGATTGATGAAAAATAGAGTGATCTCCCTCTACTTCTTTCTTAGACTCCTGCCTTCTGAGAAAGAGCTGTCTGAACTGCAAGCAACACATTGAGATTCTGCTGTGACCCTTTGACAGACACCCAATAGGGCAACAGACAGCTTTTTTTTCCCAGAGCAAGCTTGTTTCACTGTAAAAATGTAAACATCTCAGAAAAAATGACTAATTTCCAGATGAACCACTTGAAATGAAAGCCAGGGCAGGAGCAGGAAAAGTGGGGGGAAAAAAAATTCAGTAATAATCCTCAAAGGACAAATATTTAATGGGAGTATAGCATACTGTAGGATCAGTGTTGCTTGCTAAACTCTTCTGCATCTCTGGGGTTGCTGATTGAGCAGGGCTGATTGAGAGGTCTTTAAGCCAGGTTTGAAAGGGGAAAGAGACAAGACCAGGCTCACTAGAGATAAGCCTGAGGTGACACACCTGTGTTGGGGGTGGCATGGAGAGCCCATCTGAAGTGCATCTGCACCAATGCACCCAGCAAGGGTAACAAACAATGGAAGCCACTGGCAGCAGGAAGCTGTGATGCAGTCATCACCATGGGAATGTGGTGGGATGGCTGGAGTGCTGCAGTGGATGGCTACAAGCTCCTCAGGAGGGACAGGTGAGGAAGGAGGGGCTGTGGGGTGGCTCTGTACACTGGGGAGGGTTTTGGCTGTACAGAGCTCAGGGACAGTGGGGATAAGGCTGAGTGCCTGTGGGTGACAGTCAGAGGGATGGCCAACAAGGCAGAGATCCTGCTGGGAGTCTGTCACAGACCACCCAGCCAGGATGAAGTGAAATATTCTGTCAGTGGATGTTTCATGACCACTAGCCCTTGCTCTTGTGGGAGACTTTAACTTGCCAAATGTCTGCAGGAAACTCAGCAGTGGAGAGGAGACAGTCTAGGAGGTTCCTGCAGTGTGTGGAAGGTAAATTCCAGACAGAGTTTATAAGGGAGCCTACCAGGGCATGCCCTGCCTGACCTGCTGTTCACAAACAGAGAAAGGCTATGGGACATGTGGTGGTCAGAGACCATCTTGGGCACAGAATTTCTCTACTCTTGGTAGAGAGTAAGGAAGAGGGTGAGTAAAAGCTCTACCTTGAGTACAAGTGGGGGCAGACTTGGTCCTGTTCAGGACATTGGTTCAGACAGTCACTTGCAAAACAGCCTTTAATAACAAAGACGTCCAGGAAGGCTGGACATAATTAAGAAGAAAATCTTAAAGATGCAGAAGCAGGCTGTTCCTGTTTGCTAAAACACAGCCTGACTGAACAGGGAGTTTTTGCTGGAACTCAGATAAAAAAGAGAGTTTGCCTTTGGAAAAAGGGGCAGGCAGCTCAAGAAAAGTGCAATGAGGTCAACAGGTCATATAGAGAGAATATTAGTTAGGCAAAAGCTCAGCTAGAAGTCAATCTGACCAGTGCTGTGAAAGATAATTAAAAGTGCCTTTATAAGTAGATTAACAACAAAAGGATGGCCAAGGAAAATCTCAATAATCTATTAGATGAAGAGGGGGAAAATTGTCACCAAGGATGAGGAAAAGGCTGGGTTGCTTGATTCCATCTTTGCCTCAGTTGTTAACAGAAAGCCCAATTATCCTCAGGGCAGCCAGCCCCCTGAGCTGGCAGACAGGGATGGGGAGCAGAACAGACCCCGTGCAGTCCAGGAGGAAGAAGTTAATGACCTGCTGTGCCCCTTGGACACTCACAAGGGCATGGGACTGGGTGGGATTCTCCCAGGTACTGAGGGTAGGAAGAGCTCACCAAGCCACTCACCATCATTTATCTTCATTCCTGGTTAACCAGGGATGAAGGTTAACCAGACAACTGGAGGCTGGTCAGTGTGATGCTCATCTACAGGAAGGGTTGGAAGGAGGATCCAGGGAATACAGGCCTGTCAGCCTGACCTCAGTGCTGGGGAGATTTATGTAATAGATTATCTTGAGTGACATCAGGCAGCACTCACAGGACAACCAGGGGGTTGGGCCCAGCTGTTGAACATGGCACTTAGTGCTGTGGTTTAGTTGATGAGGTGTTTGGTCAAAGGTTGAACTCAAAGGATGATGTGGGAGGTCTTTTCCAGCCTTAATGATTCTGAAATTAGGAATTGTCAAGAAATTTCTTCTTTAACCTAACAAAAATGTAAGGACATTAAATGTCTTATGAAGGGAATAATTTCTGAAACTGAAAAGTACCCAAATTCAATGCATACACATCAGTAGAGTATGTCTTTCATCCAAAAAGCCCCCAAACAAAATATGTCACACTGTAGTAAAAGCACGTCCTGAAAAGAATGAAATAAGTGCTGAATCCAAGAATATTTGTAGAATTAACTAAATTAACATCATTATTACATTCAAGGAAATCAGAGAAGCATTAGATGCAGTTAAAAATGAAACAGCAGAAAATATATTCTGTTTATACTGTGATCAGTAGGAGTTCTTTCCCTTTTTTTAAGAGGTTCTGAATCTTATTTTCATATTTCCAATTTGTTCAATTATCACTGAAGTATTGATTCTTCTTCCCATGGAAATGTGGAGTTTCCTTAATCCACATTTCTGCATCTGTGAAGAATAAATCTCCAGATTTACAAAATGGCTGTTTTGAGGGTGGAAAGTATTGTGATTCATGCTCTGCTTGGGATTAAAAGAGATCATGTGATTCCTCCTTGAATCAAACATGAAAGCATACTCCTTTGTATGAAGGCATACTCCTTTGAATCATCTTGAATTGAATGAAATCAATTTCCACATAACATTAAAAAACCCAGAAGAAAACACATTTTATAAAATTGGCAGACCTATTTGAACATCTATTTAACATGTGTAAGACTTCAAAAGAACTTTTCAAGTCTGAAGTAAGAACATAATAGCAACATGGAGGACCTTTTATTAATAACCTAAGGTTCTAATTTTCCAACAAAATTTATTAAATGACCTGAAGGTCTGTCCTATATCTGTTTTTATAACAAATCTATTAGTCAGAAGTGTGTGTTTTTGCCTCCATAATGGAATTAGGAGAATCCATTATGGTACTATCATAATGATTACTTCTCCTTTGTATTGTGGGTTATCACTTAAGATCTTTTTTAATAAACCAAGACCACATTATGCTGGATAACACATAAGCACAGAACGACAAGTCAATGCTTATCCCTCAGTATTGCAGTCTGTAGCATGGCAGGTTCACTCACTCCACTCTGTCAAGTACACTAAGTAAATGTGTGCATCCAGCTGTCACACTTGCCTGGTCCTGATACAGCAGCAACAGCCCTGGAAAAGCTCTGGTGTACAGTCACTGTTCTTTTGGAGTAGGATGCTGGTCACCTGCATAGCTCCTTTCTTCAAAGTCTGTTTAATCAAGGTGAGAGGATTTAAATCTACATACCAGCTGTGTTTTATTTGTAGTGAGTAGTACTTCATAATGGAAATGTAAATCTGCAGCCAAGGTCAGAATGCACTCTGTAGGACAGCCTGTTCTTTCACAACCCAGACCTTGTGATTTTCGCTGAAAAGCTTTTTACAGTAAAGGTGGAGGCATGGGAAATACTTTTGTATGACAATGGCAACTCTGATAAACTGCAGAAAACAGGATGGCTGATTAGTGTTTTGGTTAGACAGCTGGAATTATGGTCGTGAACAACTCTAGTCACAATGTTCTTAAATTCTGCATTCCATGTGAATTCAAATTCCTTCAGTAATGCAAGTGCAAAGTGTTTAAATTCTATCATGGTGTAAGCAGGGAGCTGCAAGGACTGTTCTGTTGCTGATAGATGTAAATATGACCTAAAGCTATTATCTACAATTTATAAAAAAAGTATAATTATTCCTGATTTTAACAATCATGTTTGCTTCTTCTATTAACCATGATCGTATAAACACATTCATTCCTGTTCATTAGATAACAAATTAAGCTGAAATGTAAAAGGAAGATGGCTAAGAAAAATCTTAGTATACTATTAAAAGTGCTGCATCTTTCTAAAATTTCTTGTACCTATGATTCTGTCAACTCTTACAAGCACATTTAACTTAAAACAGAAGCAAAGGACAGAGAATGACAGATGTTTATGACAGTAACTTCATGACTAAACTCCCTTGATTCTGCAAGCAAAAATGCAAGGAAAGAGAGGTATCTATTTCGTATCACCTTTGTGCTCCTTACATAATTTCATTTTACTTGCACTAGAAAACACTCTATTAAAAAACATCCTCAGCCAAGACTTTTTTTGAGCATTAAAGGTGTTTGCTTTTCCAACCTCAAGGAGTTTCAGTGAACTTTATTTTTCAAGGAGTCTAGAGCTTCCCATTAAACAGTAAAGACCTCTTAATGTCATATTTCTTAATATGAGTTTTTCTCAAATACAATTCTTGTCATAGATTATTGAATGAGACAAAGAAAAGGATTTTTATTCACCTGTACCCTCATTTGCTTCTTTTATGACTATGATGACCTGCATAATAAATTAAACTTGCAATGCTAGGAAACATTTAAATACTTATTTTTAGCAAGAAAATCCTACACTGGTAGTTGTCTGTAGTATTTTCCAAACTGTCTAAACATTTAGAAAGCTTGCCTAGATGGATTAGCTTATTATCCACCTCAGAGAATTTTATTTCTATGACAAATTTTAGGATTTTTAAAGTCAAACTATTATTTTATTATATTTTATTTAGACTTGTATTTCTGTTCCTATCTGTTTTGTTTCTAATAAGAGATGGGAACTTTGAGTTTGCAGATTTTAGCCATTGTGATTTAAGCCGTGTCCTACTGAATCAGTGTTGGGTGAAGATGCATCTAAACATTCCTGTAAATCCTATAAGATCTCTAAACAATTGCCTTTTCTTGTTGGGTGCTATGGATAAACAAATTTGTTCTTTAGGGCATAATCCATTACAAAGATGCTGGTAAAGCTTTAATTGTGTTCAGAGTTTTTTATAAAACTGAACTTCAATTACATGTGTGAAACTCAACATATCTTCCCCAGATGTTTAGTGTCAGGGTCTTCTCTGCTCTCTGAGATGACCCCAGGTGTTGGTGGAAGCCGCTTTTCCTAACCTAGTTGTCTAAGAAGGAGTTAGGAGTCTTCTGCTCGTGTTCTCAGTGATGTTTATTGTTTCTTATCTAAAATATTTTCTGTTTGACCTGCCGAGCTCTGGCCAGCAGGTCAGTCCAAGGCGCACTCTGCCTCCCAAGTGGGCTGGTGCTGTCTTTTATACTATGAACTACATATTAGATATTTACAATTGTGTACCAATCCCTAACACCTATGTTAGACAGTGACTTTCTACTCTGAACCAATCTAAAAATGCCAGCATCACCTAAAAAATGGACGTTAGGAAGAAGAAGGAAGAAGGACAGGGCACGCCCCAATCCCTCCATCTTAGGGTTTTAGACCCCCCTGTACCAAATCCCAGATTTTTTCCTTTCACCCTCTAACTACTGCTACTGTGCTGTCTAAACTTTTGTGACTTGTGACTCCTCATATAAGCTTGGTAATTTGTCCCATGAGCTGAAATCAAAGCCCCAAGTGTTTTTGGCCTCCTGCCAGGGCCACCCCAGACCCCTGTTCGGGGTTTGGGGCACGGAGAGGAATGTCTTGGATTCTGACAGTTTAGCACTTTTAAATTCTGATTTTTTTTTTCCCCAGAATTTACATATAAAGAAATAAGCTGAATAATGGATTATAAGGAACTAAAAATGAGTCAGAATTTTAGCATCTGTATAAGCAAGTTCTTTGTCCAGAATAATCCAGACAATGGAACAAAGTAACCCTTTAAGGGTCATTACAAAAACTAATTGAGATTTTATATCCCAGCTGTATTTGAAGACACTGTTATAGTTGCTACAACTTTTTAACTGGGAGGATTGGAAGAGGTAATCCACTCAGTTGACTTTTAAAAGGAATTGAGGGACCGGGTTAACTAATGACTGTTCGTTCTAGAGAGTTAACTGAGTGAGAAAGTCCTGCCGGTTTTTGTGATGTGGAGATAAGGATGAGACCAGACACCCGGGTTATCTCACCACCAGACTACATGTCCTATCCCTGCCTGTCGTTATCCCCTCCTGTGGCTGGAGGCCGGCTCGTGAGTCTGATGGACACCGGGGGGCAGCAGCAGCTTGCTTGTGAGCTGGAGAAGCCTGAATGTTTTTCTTCAATGTGACGTTGCATTTATGAAACGCTGAATTGTTCGGAATTGTTCTGTTTGCAAACCAGACCCTAATAAACACAATCAGCCCCCACCCCTGACAGCTTTGTTACATCCGTGGCTGTGTCATACTTAATTACACCAAAAGGCCTTAGCAGGATCTTCAATATGTGATGAGAAAATGTGAGCTTGAATGAGAAAATTGGTCAGTCAGTATTTCCACACAGTTTTTTGCTTCTGGAATAAGACTGTTAAGAAAGGTGATTTTTGTCTTCTGAGAAAGGAACAGAAACACTCAAATATGTTCCTCATAATTGTGTTATAAAACACACTGTGGTCATGGCTAACATGAGACAGGAAAGCAGAAGTGAAAGCCTGATATTCTATTTCAACTCACGTGATCATGCTAGTTTCCTGCAAGCTAACATATTCTAAAGAAAGGAAAAGCAAAATAAAAGTTTATTTGGGCTGAGAGCAGCTCATATATTGTTCAATATGTTTGATTTTGAATCTTTTCAAAAGATTTTTTTTTGAATCTTTTTGAATTTTAGAAACTACATAAAGGAAAAAGTTTTAAGAAAATTGTTCACATCCCCACACCCAAACCCTCAAACCCTTGTAAATCTGCCTATTACTGCCTTCAGAAACTGAGGTGAAGGTAAATATATTCCCTTGCCACCCTAGTTGGAAAGTCAGAAAATAAATGGGATTAACGTATCACTCTTGAGTGCGTACTTTGATGTAGTCTGTAACTTCATGTTTACCTAACTTTATCTTCTCAAGATCTTTGTTTCTTTCGGTGCACAGTATGAACATTACATATCTCATGGTGAAGGAAAAAAATGGGAAACCAGAAATACCATTGCACAAAACCATAATGTCATCTATTGAAGTAATAAGAAAATGCTCTGAACAGACCTTCATGCTGGAACTAGTACAGTAATGCTGTGACATTTTGCCAGCCTGTTTGGACAAGCCCTAAAGAAAGCTACTCCTGTGGCTTTTACTGTCAAGTAAACAATGAACCTGCAGAAATGGATTTACCTTGAGGTGCCTTTCTCCTTCATGACTCAAAATGCTGGGGAGGGAAGCACAGATAAATTAGATAAACCTTAACTCATAGAATTATTTTTGCTGGAAAAGACCCTTAAGATCATTCAGTCCATTTGTAAACCTAACCATGCCAAGTCCACCCCTAAACCATGTGCCTAAGTGCCACATCTATGTCATTTAACTACCTCTAGGGATGGTGAATCAGCTACTTCTCTGGTGAGCCTGTTCCAATGTTTTGCAAGCCTTATGGTGAAGAAATTTTTCCTATTATCCAGTCAAAATCTCCCCTGGCATATCTTGAGGACATTTCCCCATGTGCTGTTGCTTGTCACCTGGGACTGGAGGCTGACCCCCACCTGGCTACAACTCTCCTTTCATGCAGTTGTAGAGAGCAATAAAGTCACCCCTGAGCCTCTTTTCTCCAAACTAAACAACCCCAGCTCACTCAGCTGCTCCTCATATGACTTGTGCTCCAGACCTTTCACCAGCTCCCGTTTCCCTTCTCTGGACACTCTGCAGCACCTCAATGTCCTCCTTCAACTGTACACAGTATTTGAACCACAGCAGCTCTTTGGTGCAGCCTCACCAGTGCCAAGTTCAGGGGGAAAATCACTGCCCTGCTCCTGCTGCCTACACTGTTGCCGGTACAGGCCAGGATGCCTTTGGCCTTCCCGGCCACCTGGGCACAGCTGGCTCATGTTCACCATGTCAGCCAGCACTTGCAGGGTCTTTCCCACCAGGCACCTTTCCAGGCAGTCTGTCCCAAGCCTGTAGTTTTTCATGGGGTTGTTGTCACCCAAGGGCAGGACTTGCCGCAAAACTTCCAGTTATGTTCCAAACCTAAGCTCTCTAAGAAGAATGTTTGCCAGAAGGTTGCAGAATTTTGAACCTTGGACAAAATAAAAATAGTCTGCATCAGTGGAGAGACATAAGACTTGTAAAACTGAAGTTACAATGTTTTTTGCTTGTCAGAGTTGTAAGACGTGTTACAGTGAGAAGTGATAATTGGCCTAATACTACTGGATCTGCCTGAAATGTTTGTGTGTGTGTGTGTAAATGTTTTAAAATTTTGTATAGTTCACTGAAAGAAACAAACATTTCAGATACTGTGGATTTAATAATCACAATGATTCTTAACTTGTTTCTGTAGAGTTACAATCCCCAAATGACAGGTCAAGCCCTTCAAGCAAGTCATGAGGTCTAAGGGGGTAGAAGAGAGAAAGCAGCAGAAGGAGCAGTTTATGTGCCTCTGAGGTGTCCAGAAGCTCAGCTTCTTTGAGGTGGGAAAGTGAGAAAAGACCACAGTGATTGATAGCAAGCATTTGCCAGCCAAGGACCTGCCTTTTATTACTGGAAATCACTTGGTTATTCCCATTTTTCGTGGCTGGCCATCACTCTCTGACAGTTATTCACCTTTTTACCACACCCTGTTCTGGACAAGCCAAGTTCCTAGCGTGTGTTCATAGATTGTGCCAAGGATGGAGCTTACAAAGAGTTTAACCACTAATGGAATATACTTTCCTATACTAATATCCAAATACTGCCCATACTAGAAAAATGAGAAAATCACATACCTTTCAAATTCCCAAATTCCATTAAACAAAGCTTAAAAGACTTATGTCTGGTGAAACTTTAAATGTTGTTGTCATATATGTTCCTGCAGTTATCGGCACACCAAGAGACTCAAAACAAAAACTCAAAAGATCATGATGTGGCTTTGAAAAGACACTAACAAAAACTAAAATATTCCATGTTATACCAAATTTACTTAGAGCTTGAAGAGTCTTGCTCTGCTCTTCAAGCATTTTCCCATGGCAGTAGGTGATAAAAGATAATTTTTCCATCATTTCACTAACTGAATTGTAGGGTTAGCAGCATTAAATTGTACATATTTTTGACATCCTTAACAGCATCTAGTTTTAATTTTAAATTATATAAAAGCCTCACTCTGAAAGTAAACTAACAATGATGCTGTTTGAGGAATGAATGGAGATTTTTACCTTTTGAAACACCATACACAGTAACCTTTAATTTGTCATTTTGTGTTGTGCTGTCACTTTTAATGGTTGTTACACTGGCTGCACATTTGACACTAACATATTTCTTTTGCTAATATGTGCATTGCAGAATGCTAATATTAAAAATATTGTTTCTTATTCTATGACAATAAAAAATTTTGCAGCATTCCAAAATAATATGTATGAACATACTTATGGAGGCAGCACAGATTTACATTTGAAACAACACTGAAAATTTCTTTTTTCACTGTTCTGACTTCAACATTTTTTTTTTTTTTTTTTTTTTTTTTTTTTTTTTAAGGACAATCGAATATTTTCTGTTCCTTGAATAAATACTTGCAGAAGATTATTTTCCTTATTTTAGGTCTTATGCACCAGTGTAATATTCTCCCAAAGAAATTGCTATTTTCTCTTCAATTTGCTTCATCTTATTGTCTGGAATATAAACTGCTCAAGCCAGTTAACTGAGTTTTCAAAGGAAAAACATTTTAAGAGTAGAGTTGTATCCTACTTGTTTCCAAAGAAGTGCTTCTCAATTGTGCATCTTGCAGTACCATGTTTCAGTCTAAAAATAAGAATGCATTGTTTCTGGGTGCTGCTTTAAAAAAGTTACATTTTCTGGGGACAACTTTGATAAAGTATAAAATCGCATATAAATATACATGCTGCTCAGTGCTTGAATTTCAATTTGAAGCTGAAATTAGTTGGTAGATCCTTCATTCATGAGCTCACTTTACTTCAAACCTTTGAATCAAATAATTCTTGATTCCCAGCTATGGTAGTCTTAAAAAACCATTCATCATTAATCTGCTATCATGTGCTGAACTAGTGGTTTTAGCAGGGGTCTAATTGAAAGATTGTGACATACAGTGTGGAATTTTAAACTGAAAGTCATAGTAACCTCAGAGTAATTGATTATAACTCACACCCTCTGCAGGAGTTATAAATTGTACTGAAGAATGAGAACTCTATATAACAATACAGAAAGGATCTTAAAAGACCCAAAAGGTATTGTCATTCACTACTTTAGCAGCCTTAAGAAAGCAATATGCAATATAATCCCATATTTTGCAAAGACCAAAAAAAAAAGCCTAAAGTTATCCAGTCGTGTAACTTGTCTTTTTGTACTTCATGATAACAAAAATATTTCCAGCTGACTAAATGTAGCCTGTGAGTGTCCACTACATTTAGAGCTAGGTTATTTTCTTAGGGGCATAAATATATTGTTTAGTGAAGTATATGAGCAGAAAGATGGTGTGTTAGACATGGGTCCTTAAGTCGTATGTTATACTGATCTCAGGGGAAGCAATAAGAAACCCATTCAGTAATTCAGGTTTATATAGCATATGCATGAAGGTTTGCAAGTCTGATGTTTAATCATATTTTTTGTCCAATGCAATGCTGCATGAGCAAACAGAGCTTTTCACTTTCTAATCATAATTTTCCCTGAAACTACACAGACTTTGAAACTCATATATATTGTTTTGAATTGTAAGACATGTTTCCTAATCACAGAGACTGTTTAGGATGCTTTTTTACTTGACTGAAATCATACACATCAGTGATCACTTTCATCATAATTAAGACCATAATACACAGAGATACTTTTTGCTACCACAGCTGAGTTGTGCCTTGAGTGCCTGAGATGTGATGCTAAGAGCATTTTTATCTTCTGGCGGGTTGGGGGAAAAAAAAAAAGAAGGCAGGAAGTACATGGGAATGTCATGTGGTCAGCACAGGCTGGGGCATGAACAGATGAGGAGCAGCCCTGGGAGAAGGCCTTGGGGGTGCTGGTGGGTGAGAGGCTGGACATGACCCAGCCATGGGCACTCCCAGCCCAGAAAGCCAAAGGTGTCCTGGGCTGCATCCAAAGCAGCGTGGGCAGCAGGGGAGGGAGGGGATTCTGCCCCTCTGCTCTGCTCTGGTGAGAGCCCACCTGGAACCCTGCAGCCAGCTCTGGGGGCCCAGCACAGGGAGGATGTGGAACTGTTGGAGTGACTCCAGAGAAGGGGGCCCAGAGGAGGCTGCCAAGATGATTGATTAGAGATGGAGCACCCCTCCTGTAAGGAAAGGCTGAGAAAATTGGGATTGTTCAGCCTGGAAACAACGGGCTTCAGAGTGACGTAACTGTGGCCTTTTGATACCTGAAGGGAGCCTGCAAGAAAGATAGGGACTATTTACAAAACCATGCAGTGCTCTTAAATGGTGCAGTCAGTAAGCTTGTATCAAGCAAAGCCAGTGACTTCCCATATGCCTACCACTATTTTTAAAATCCCACAGTTAATTAAAAAATCCCCTCACAATTAATTTTTATTTCATCAGATACAAACACCAGACAAATATTTAGTCAGATACAAACTAAAAATAAAAAGATGAGTCTGTATTCCATCTGGCCAGGCAGAGTGCATAGCATTTTAAAAAAAATGGCATTTTTGGGATCCCAGCAAATGACTGTAGAGTACTGACCTGTCTATCTTTCCTTCTCCAGAAATGCAGATTTTTGAACATATGTCTAAAGAGACTGAGACATGAATTTAATCCTGTATTTCATCTTAAGAAACAACTGAAACAACACATCATGCATCAAGTTTATTTAATCTCATAATTTTATGTCACCTCTTTGGAAATTACAGGTTTGATACATATTGTTTGGTTTCAGAATAACAATTAATTTAAAAAATCAAGGACAACATAGCAAGGGATATAAACAAAAATGTGCAAAATATCTCACAGAATTTCACAGAATCACAAGGTTGGAAGAGACCTTCAAGATCATCGAGTCCAACCCATTCCCTAACACCTCAACTAAACCACAGCACTGAGTGCCACATCCAGTCTTTTTTTAAACACATCCAGGGATGGTGACTCCTCCACTCCCTGGGCAGACCATTCCAGAACTTTATCACCCTTTCTGTAAAAAACTTTTTCCTAATATCCAACCTATATTTCCCTTGGTGCAGCTTGAGACTGTGTCCTCTCATTCTGTCAGTTGCTGCCTGGAGAAAGAGACCAACCCCCACCTGACTGCAGCCACTTTTCAGGGAGCTGGAGAGAGTGATAAGGTCACCCCGAGTCTCCATTTCTCCAGGCTAAACAACCCCAGCTTCCTCAGTCATTCCTCACAGGACTCATGTTCCAAGCCCCCCACCAGCTTTGTTGCTCTCCTCTGGATGTGCTCAAGTATCTCAATGTCCTTCCCAAACTGAGGGCCCAGAACTGGACACAGCACTCAAGGTGAGGCCTCACCAGTGCCGAGTACAGTGGGAGAATGACCTCCCTGCTCCTGCTGGCCACACTATTCCTGACACAGGCCAGGATGCCATCGGCCTTCTTGGCCACCAGGGCACACTGCTGGCTCATGTTCAGCCCCAGCTGTCACCAGCACNACTGGCCCCAGCACAGAGCCCTGAGGGACACCACTGGGGACTGGCCCCAGCTGGATGCAGCACCACTCACCACCTCTCTCTGGGCCCGGCCATCCAGCCAGTTCCTAACCCAAGTGCTCCTGTCTGAGCCGTGGGCTGCCAGCTTTTCCAGGAGTGTGCTGTGGGAGACAGTGTCAAAGGCCTTGCTGAAGTCCAGGTACACAACATCCAGAGCCCTTCCTGCATCCACCAGGAGGGTCACCTGGTCATAAAAGGAGATCAGGTTGGCCAAACACGACCTACCCCCACCATGCTGGCTGGGTCTGATACCCTGGCCATCCTGTCAGTGCTGCGTGATGACACTCAGTATAAATTGCTCCATTACCTTGCCAGGTACTGAGGTCAGGCTGACCGGTCTATAAATACCAGGATCCTCCTTCCCACCCTTTTTGTCAATGGGTGTCACATTGGCCAGCTTCCAGCCATCTGGAACCTCACCAGGGAGCCAGGATTGATGGTAAATGATGGAGAGAGGCTTTGCAAGCTCATCTGCCAGCTCCCTCATCACCCTGGGATGGATCCCATCTGGTCCCATAGATTTATGAACATCCAAGCAGCTCAGCAGTTCTCTGACTGCCTCCTCTTGGTTAACAGAGGGACCATTCTGCTCCCTGGCACCATCTACCAACCCAGCTGTCCTGGGGACAAGCTGTCTTCCCACTAAAGACCAAGGCAAAGAAGGCGTTAAGCACCTCTGCCTTCTCCTCATCTGAAGTTACTAAGTTCCCTCCCTCATCCAGTAAAGTCCAATGGTTGGTCTTACCAACCTTTTACCATTAATATATTTGTAAAACCATTTTTTTATTATCCTTTACAGAAGTCACCATTTTAAGTTCAAACTGAGCTTTGGCCTCCCTAATTTTTTTCCTACAAGCTCTAGCAAGCCCCTTAAATATTTCCTGAGAGACCTGACCCTCCTTCCAAAGATGATACATCCATGATATCACTTTGCATGAACAAAGTTGATGAAATTCTTATCCTCAAAGAGTGATGTAAAAACCTGAAAGCAGTTATAGCTTAAGTAGTAAAAAGAAAATGTGAGCCCCCAAATTTACATGCATGTTCTACCTCCTCATTTTCCCCAAAAGCAAAGTGAGCCAATACATTCTCTCTCATCAGTCTGAAGCACCAATTCTAATCTGGCTCATAATTAGATAAAATAAAATTTGAATAGAGTTCCAACTGACCCAATTAAGTTGCTGGCCTAACACTCTGTGGGTTGTTCATCCCACTAGAAATCACAAACATTGTGAGCAAAAAAGTTTGCACAGCCCTTTCTGCAGTATCAGAAGCTTCTAAGCTGCATTCACAGTATCATAAAATTGGCCAATGTAGTGAAAGGTTTTCTGTCAGCCTAAGCATTCATGCTGTTCTTTTGCTGAAAAATGCATTCTCACATTGCTCAACAAATATAAAATAAATGCCATGAGAAGATGGAAAAATTTAATGCTGCTCATGATCAGGGGAGTAAACATCCACTGTTTGTAATAGCCATGGTAACAGGAAGCAACCTAGACTTAGTAGGTCTTACCCTGGTATATGTAATAATAAGTCATTCATCTTTTAAGAAATCAGGAAAGTTGAAAAGAAAAAGGGTTCTTTTAGGGGTTAGCCTTAGATTTGTTCCAAAGTTCCCATTCATTTCCAAAAGCCATCATATAGCAGTCCTGATTTTGCCCTCTGGCCCTTCTCTTGCTGCTTCTTCTTCACAGTTGCTTCAGTGGTGACCATCCCACTGCCTGTCTTGTGACTGGCCACTCAGCAACACCCATCTGCAGTGACCTTTCTCTTCCTGTCTCAAGCCAGACCCGTGCTGGGAGCTGGATCTCACCCATAACTGCTCCATGGATGAAGCAGTCCAAAATGTATACACATTGTTTCCACATAAGAAGTTCTCTGATTCAGTGACACTTTACCTGTTGGAGTTGTTTTACCTTTCTGTTTCCCACTACATCAGGAAATACAAAAAAGCGTCAGTTTTTTTGTGTTTGGTTTGTATGTGCCTTTCTCATACAGAAAGATCTCTAGGATAGATCTAGCATAGATGTCTTAATCTTTCCTGCTGGAGTTGTTCCATTTACAGTAATTGACCTAAACTTACACACAGAGAATTAGAAAAACAGTGAATAAATAGTCTAGTGGGTAGGTGGGTACCTCAGCTGTGGATCACTTAGGTTCACATACTTGTTCTCCCAGGGTATCCCATGGAAATAAATATCCTGTCCCATATTCTTAGCTCCTCAGGTTGTTGAGGCTTTTTTCAGGGATCTGATGAAGGTAAGGGAAACTTCATAATATATTGTTTCCCCTGATGTTGAGGCAATACTTTGGAAATTATTAACATATTTCTTGTACCAACGTCTGCACACAATGTCTGGAAACACTTTTCAATGTGTATTTATTAAAGTTCCTGTTTTTATATGACCACTGAGAATGATACTGCTAAAGGAAATATGTTGAGCCTGCATTTTGCTCACTGTTTCGAGCTATGCTCCTCTATAGAGCTAAGAAGTCTGAAGTGGGACCTGGAATGCTGTACACTGAGAACTAACTTTGGGACAGAATTAATTGTTCATTCATAAAGCTTACAACAAGGAATTTCAATCACTGAGCCAAGCTGCCTTCAGAGAATGATTAAGAAGATAGGTGAAAGAGGCACGCCTAAGTGAGATGCATGCCAGGTAGGTCTCTCTGCTTCTTGAGAAATAAACTCTAGAATTAAAGAAGCAGCTATACTTGTAAAGAAAGCAACCTGTTGGCATATCCATCTACACTCAATTGTAACACCAAGAAACACATTATTATAAGTCTGATAGCAAACTTGCCTGAAAGCATTCTTTTTATGAAAAAAAGATTTCTGCAAGCACCATATTTTCAGAAGCCAAAATGGATTTTTTAAGTTTCCATATTTGCAAAGCAATGATATTCTAAGGAAATTGGTGGACTTTTTTTTTTTTTTGCCATGTAGTATAACATACATTATTAAGTATTTAATATTTATTTTATAGAGGATATTCTAAAATGTACCAATATAATATTTATAATATACCTTTGATGAGTGTGGAGGTGATAAGGATATAGGGAGTTCTACTAGGGGACAAGCTGAATAATTTATAGTCTTCATCACCAGCTTAGATTACAAAATCACCACTGAATAAAACGATATCTTTGTAAAGGAAAAAAAAAGAGGTCCACCCTTTCCATTTGACATTACCTTTGTTAAATAGTGTTCACTTTGAACTTTTCTTTGCTAAGGTGATAGCTGTGGATTCTGACAACCCTCACCCTCCTGCACTGCACAACCTGCAAATAAATGTAACTTTTCTTCTACTACTCCGAAATGTAAAATAAGTACTGAATGACTCCAGCCAACTCCAACCAGCTGGTGTACTGGGCATGATGTTCTGTGGTATGGAATATCCCTTTCACCAGTCTTTGACCCTCCTTGGAGAAGTTTGTGAAGGACTGTACTCCACGGAAGGGGCTATTTCTTGTAGCAAGAAAAGAGCATGATGAGAAAGAAGTGGCAGAGACAAATCATAATGAGCAGACCACAGCCCCTGTTATTCTCTACGTGGCTTTTGTGTGTGTGTGTGTGCATGTGAAGGAGTAAAGGAGCCAGGAATGAAGGAATGGAGATGAGCCCCCAAAGAAGAGGAAGGTGGGGGAAGGTGGTTCTCGTCTTGTTTTTATTTCTTGTTACCCTACTCTTAATTAGCAATACAGTAAATTAATTTTCTGTAAGTTGGTTCAGTTTTGGCCATGCTGGCAATTGGTGATTGATCTCCCTGTCCTTATGTCAACCCATGGTCTTTTTCGTGGTATTTTGTTCATCTGTCCTGTTGAGTAGGGGGAGTGGGAGACAACTGAATGACTGATTAATAGTGCAGTTCCTCAGTTAATAAGTAGAATAGCTATAAAATCCAGCATGTTTTCAGATTTTTTCTTTATAGTAAGTCAGATATGCAGAACATATATTGGATTCAGACATTATAATTTGATGAAAACTGGAACTCTACCCTTACTGGAATCTAAAGCTTCAGTTTTACTCTTCATTGTATTAAAAGGACCTCAAATAATTTTACAAACTTCAGAAGTTTAGCAGAAAAATATCTAGTTTGATTTTTTAGAATTAAAATGCATTTCAACTCATTATTGAGTAACTAAAAAGAAAGTGTTGTTTTGAAACATCTTTAAGCAATGTGCATCCCCAGTACACATGTAACAGTGTCTGTAATGAAAGACACAAAGTGCATTTTCTTGTCAAGTTTCCAAAAAAGCACTACAAAAAATGAAAAGTATTTCTAAATCAAGGAAAGTAGAAGCGGTACCTCTTATCTCAAAAACTATAAATCTGTCAGTGCATTTAAAGAAAATAAGTATGGATTGAAAACCTGGAAAGCAAAGTACATCAATGGAAGCTTCTTTACCTGCAATTGATCACAGCTGTTGAAATGCAACTGTGTTATTTTCCCTTCATTTTAACTAATGTGGAGATTTCAATTCTAGCTGAATTTCCCCCAGATTTTGTTCTAGTTTAATTTTTATATTGATTTCAACATTTCATTTTTGAATGGATATCTATTTGAATGCTTTACACCATCTTCCTGACACTAAGATTTTATATTTGGTGCTTTGGAGCAATCAATACATTTAAGTACATTAATGGAGGCTTTCAGTAAACTTTTCTTATTTTTCTTACTTTTTTGGAAGTTTATGCTACTCTTCTATGTTAGGTATTACACATATCTAAGCATTGGATACTTTTTTCCTGATTAAACATTGCATACTTCCATATAGGTATATCGTTTAAAAGATGCCTATGTCATTTTAATATACTAATATTTTAAAAATGCTAGGTATAATATTTGGTACAGTTTTCTGACTAAAGCACCTATCTTTAAAACAATGATACACTAGTAGAGAGACCAAAAATTCAGGCAGCTACTTCTTTTGAGAATAGAAGGTTTAATCTATGACAGTCATCTAATATGTCTTTTCTATCTCTAATAGAAATCTGAAGTCTTTGCAAGGAGTGGAATTCTTAAAGACTACTGCTACAGTGGCTCTCTGGTACAGTGATTATATGGATTATAAATATGTGCTTCAGAAAGAGATGATTTCAAAATAGAGTGATGTCAATTTTCTTCCTGACAGTCCTTTTGTTTGTCTCTCATGGTTAAGGATTCTCTTCATGAAACTATTTGGCTCTCATGTTTTTCATTTGTTTTTGTGGCTGCACCACATGAAATCAATTCCAAGCAACAAAATAAAATATTTCTGAAAGCAGAAAATAGTAATGAGTTTTATGTTTTTACTACAACTCTGCTATTTACAAGGAAACATATTAACAATGACAAATAAATGCAGAGTCCAGAAGGGAGTTCTGAGAATCAAGGGTCAAAGCTTCTGGGCCTTATATAACCATAATCTTTCAAAAATACTAAACCAGTTTTGTTTCTCACTCTTCTTCTCTTTTAAAAGGAAGTAAGTAAGAAACTTCATAGGAATGCTGCAAGTTTTGGTTACCTGATATGCTAAAGAGTTTTAATATTCTTAGAAGTAACAAAATTTTATTATTTCTTTTAAGATTAAGATTGCAATTTTTTTCTTTAAGAATGTGTGTCTCTCCAGTAGACTAATTGCCTCCATATGGGAAAAGCCTGTGCAAGAGGCACTGAAGACAATGGCATAAATCAAGGGTAATGTTAAGGACCTTTGGAAATAATTCCAAAATTGTTAAGAAATGTGATCTTTCGCTGCAAGACATTTTCTGTGGTGCGTTTCCACTTAGCACACAGATTGTGTACTACTTCCAGACATATGCAGTTCTCTTGATGTGCATTTCCTCAGAAGCCAGTGCTGAGAGCAGAGCTTTGTTTAGCTTAGAAACAGTTGCACCAGCAAATGCTCCTCTTCACCTTATGTGGTACATTGCACTAGAAATTTGCTCAGGAATACATCAACATGATTGTACAAGAACAACTCTCTCTGACTTCTTCATAGCTGAAACCTCACGCCACATCATCTACCTTTTATTTCCTCTCACCATTGTTCTTCAACGTTTTTACCTGATAGATCACCCGACCTTTCTGAAATGCACACACATAGCTCCATGTCTCTACTCTTATGCAGCAGGCAAGAGACCTGGGCACTGCTTTGTGTCATGCATGTAAACAAAATGTTATTACTGTATTAAAGTGCATTTTATCTCAGCAATAGGAGCAATTAAATGTACAATTTAACTACAACAACAACAAAACAACAAACAAAGGTGACAGTTGGTCTGGGATGCAAGAGCATGCCCACAGCAATCATTAACTCCCAACTTTCCTTCAGGGCACTTGCTGCTTCTCTGATTGCAATATTTTTATAGATTATCTTCTCCGCTTCACTATTAACCTTTGATTTATAGAAATGTGATAAATAACACTGCAGATGCACTAATGAGCTTCCCATGAGAGAAAGAAAACACAGATAGCATCTGGAATCAGGTGGGAGTGGGTAGAGGGATTTAAGCCTGTTGGAGGGATGGGGGCACAGGAGACAATTATAAACAATATGTGTTTGCTTAAGGGAGGCCCATACTGGTGCCCTGCAGCCACTGAGTTGTTCAGCTGACAGCACTAAGCCTCCATAGTTTTCAGGACACATTGGCGTGTGCTCCCACCAAGAGGAAGAATTAGTGTCCTCAGGGGAATTCCTGAGGCTGCAGCCTATAAATCATATTAGTTTGTACAAAATGCCAGGTTCAGATCTTGGGATTCTTAGGGACCTTGGAGGCAAATCAGGTCTCCTGTGACATAAAGTGTACATTGTAACATACAGCATACCTCTGCCATGTTAGCAGAGAGAGCACACATTTGAAATATCTATGTGGAAAGGGTATCCTTTGTAATTTTTTGTGCCAAATGGGTACCAGACTCTCTGATTCTATTTATAAAAGCAGCTACTGTAATGTTGTTCCCTTTTTGCTTCCTTTTTTGAAAGGAAATAAGTCATAAATGCTATCACTTTGGGTATAGACTGCTTCTTCATTTGCTAGAAAAGGGTTACAAATGCCTGGTTTTGTTTGCTCCCCTGTATTTCTTGCTATGGAGGACTGTGAAGAAGAATACTTTGAAAAACAGCCTTGAAGTAGCAGTTTTACTCCTGGAAAAAAGCATTACCATTATCCATTTATTATTTGAAGAGGAAGCAGCATGGAGCAAACCTGAGCTGCTGTAGCATTTATTACATGACTCTGTGAACTGCAAGTGGGAAAGGGGAACATGTGCAAAATGTCTGCTTTTCATTTCTCTTTCATTATACCTGTAAAAAATTAGAGAGGACTCAAATTCTGCGCGGAAGTGAAAATGCTTCTGAACTGGCTCTAAAATATACACATACTTTAAGCAGTTCTATAACTGCTTTGGTTTTTGTCCTTTCTGAAGCTCAGAAGACAAGACCCAAGACTGCATATTCAAAATAACAAAAAATCTGCAAAAGAATGTGAAAAAGAAACAAATATTCATACAAGGGGGGATTCTGAAATCTGTTATAGGTGTAAATACAGCTGCAAGGGAAATAACTGACTCCACTAAAGCTTAACGTTCTCTGTACTGGAGGAACATATTCTCAACTACTAAGTTTCTCAGAAAGTGCTATAATAGGTTATACCACTAGAATTCACAATTTCTCTGTACTTGGAACTTATATAGCTATACTGGCTAAGTGTGCTGTGAATTTACCCATCAATTTTCATTATTCCATTGATTGATTCTTTAAAATGCTACTTTGTTAATCAATGTCTGCTAGTGATAATTTTTGTCTGGTGAG
This sequence comes from Urocynchramus pylzowi, assembly GCA_013397555.1. NCBI lineage: Eukaryota > Metazoa > Chordata > Aves > Passeriformes > Fringillidae > Urocynchramus > Urocynchramus pylzowi. Next base: position 90,482 of record VZRH01004684.1, on the reverse strand, counting down.
TATTTTAAGAGCTATTTTCTTCCAAGTGAAAGAGGGGTTTCAAAATAATCAGTAATTTAAAGAATGGTATTAAAATTCTTGAAAAAATTAAAAAGCTGAAGATGTACTATTGCAAGGTATTGATATGATCATGCACCAGAAACTGAAAACTGGAGCCAGTTATTTTCTGAATGGGACATTGGAAATTTGAGTGAAGGGGTGAGCAGCAGTAGCTGCTATAATCATTCCTGTTGTGTAAAGCTACCAAACACTGCTCTACAGTGCCTGGGGATATATGAATCTGACATTCAAAGTGAAATGCTGCAAATACTTCAACCTCTCGGCCTTTTCAAAGAAATTAAATGTCTGTTATAGTTCAATTATAATTTAATTTCATTATTTTAGGAAAAAGGATAAAAGGTAAGAACTTAATTCTTCTTATTAATTGGTGACATATGCAATATGAAGGGTCGGGGACATAGACAAGTCAAAACATTAACAATGGCTTTTCTACTACTTAATATGAGTAGAAGAAGCTTTTGCTTCACACCAGTGAAGCAGAGGAACAGCAGTGTCATCAAAAGATCTAGTTAAGTGGCTAAGGGTAATGTCAGCTGAAATTTCAATAGAGAAAATATCAACATGGAAAAGGTCAATAGAGAAAATGTATGCAGTTGTATACACTGGAATTTCGATATTCACAATTTCTGTTTCTTGAACAAATTCAGGCTTAAGTAAGTATGTTCTGCCACCTTGGCATTTTTCACTTACTTCAAATTGACTGTCCTATATTCTTTAGTTCATCTTTTGCATTGTACAAGCTGCTGCAAACTGTTAAACTGCAGCTATTTGGGGTTGAATGATTACATTATTAATGTTATAATATAAAGCAAGTAAGCAACACCCAGTACAGTTAGGGTTGAGCTTTGATTTCCAACACCTACATGTAGCCAGTAAATAAATCTAAAATTATTTAACTCAGCTTAAATGTAGTAGGATCTGTGTTGATAAAGGTCAAACATCATCTCCCTTTTTCTGTTTAAGTATGAAGTCTTGCATTAGAGTTTTTAGCACTGGCACCATAACTAACCTGCCATTTTCTGCTGACAAGGATTCTTCAACATTTTAATCTGGTAGCATTTTTTAATAATTTATTTCTACTACTAAATGTCATAACAACACAGGAGAGAGGCATATATGTATTTAGTAGATACACTTTTAAAATATAGAACAACAAAAATTAAAAATGTTCCATATTTGTTGCAAACTGGATCTCACTTGATGAAGCCATATTTTAATAATGTAATTTTCATTACAATTCTTGTCCTTTGACTACCAACTGTTCCCAAGATCTAAACCCTAGCACACTGATATATGAGTGTCTTTGAAATACGGCATCAATGTCGACCTCACTGCATGCCTGAAGCATCACTGAATGTGTTTTTCCCTTACAGACTAAGTAGAGAAACAAGAACCTAGAAAAACTTTCTTCTAACTCATTTCCCTTTAGAAATCAGCTAAATGACCTTCTGAACCCCTAAAAATAGTGGCTCTATTTTTTTTTAAGTACTGCTGTGAGCCAGCAAGATTTCTCATGTGGCCCCTATATGCATTCTCCTGGATGCCAACATCCCTCTTCAGACTGAAAGCATATACCATTTTGATATACAAACAGGTTTACTGGTTCCCTTAATCCTCCTCATTGATTAGTCTGATACTATTCTAATGAGTTAATTTTCAATATTGTCCCACAGATTTAGAAGACTGTATAGTATGATCTAAATCAATCCAATTCATTTATCTGATCAGTTAATTAATAACAGGAATATTCAGCTAATCCTTGCATTTTATGATTGAATTAATTATATGTGACTTTGCAGAAAGTAACTACTATTTTAATTAAATCAATAAAAGAATGGTTGGAATTATTAATGTTTTAATTGGATAATGTCTCCATCAGTGACAGAGACAGGAGGATCAAGTACAGATGTGTACACCAAGTGCAGATGACACTGAGCTGTGTGGTGCAGTTGCCACTCCTGAGGAATGGGATGCCATCCAGAGGGACCTGGAGAAGCTCGAGAAATGGGTCCATGAGAACCTCACAAGGTTTAACAAGACCATGTTTGAGGTGCTGCACTTGGGTCAGAGCAACTCTCAGTATCAGCAAAGGCTGGGGAATGACTGAAGAGTAGGATTTGGGGTGCTGGTGGGTGAGAGGCTGGACATGACCCAGCAATGTGACATTTACCTAAATTTGATTAAATTAGCTCAAGTATTTTCATATACTTAAAAATAAAAAAACCCTGTGAAGAAGCATCCCAAGACTACTTTGAGCAGAAAATCTAAATTAATGTCTACTCCTTGATGTACTGCTATAAAAAAGGGTGATAAGTGCATATCACCTTCTTCAATTCACAAAGAATAAAACCTTGATCTTGAATGACAACTGGCTATCATATTTTCATATAATCTACTTGAAAAGTATTGATAGAAATGATGGAGAGTACATCATCATTGCACTGATAAATCTGGAGCAAGCCCATTACAAACCTTTTAAATACTCATGTATCACTCTTACGGCTGTATACAAACTAAACACTAATAAAATTGAAAATTGTTTCCAAAACTCCTGGCAAAAAGTAAGAAATTACCAAGATGCTGCAGCTGAAAAATTATCAGTAGTGTCAACTCTTGATGAAGAGGTTTTCATTTGACATGTCTCTAATTTCAAGGGTGTGAAATATTGCCTTTAGTCAAAACAAAAAGCCTTTTTCTTCCAAAATTTAGACATCAAATAGGAAAATCTTAGTATCAGGTATCACAAATATTTAATGTCGTGCAGTGAGTAGAATCCAATGCTTTTAATTCTCTTTCAAACTTTGTTGAATGTGCTGCTCTTCGAAATGCCATTACAGCTAATTATTTTCAATATCCAGCATTACTATTTCTTGAAATACAAATTATTTAATTGTTCCTTCTACCTGGACACAGGGAAGGTAACAGCTATGTCATAGTGTTGCAGAACTAAGTCAGTGTGCCTGCTCTGGTGTTGTTCCAGAAGGCAGCCTCCATCTTCTGGCACCAGCCCTGGAGATGTGGTGGTGGTGCCATTGCCAGAACATTGGCGGTAGCATTTGGTGACAATGAAGGTGCAGGATTGGCATGAAAAGGGCTGTCCCAGCCCAGTCTGGCAGGGGAGTTGCCAGGTGAAATAAGGAAAGGAAGCATAAGGAGGCAGGGGCTGCCCATGGTAATGGAGGGTGGCTGCTTTGGACTGCAGTCAGGGAAGCCACCAGACTGCAACACACTCCTGTCTTCTCATTCCTCTGCCACTGAGCTGTGCCGTTGCCAATAATCTACGGACAAATAAGAAGGCAGCAACCCCTCCCTACCCTGCAGTGTTCTCACAGGGAGCTGAAGCTCTCTAAATCCTCAGGCAAAGAGACCTCTGTACCTTTCTTTCACTGGGTGCCCTGGGGCTGAGCTGCTGGCACGACCTCTGCTGAGGTCATGTCAGAGTGGGTGGAATGCTGGTGGCAGCCAGCACCGTTCCCTCAAGACTGGTGTCTCTTGGTCCTCATGGAGGCATGTAATGGGCAGCTTTGGTGAGGCTGGGAGAGCTGTGGGCACAGTGGCAGGCACTGCTGGCAGCATCAGAGGGTGGCTGCTTCATACAGTGGCTCTCCTGTCTCTGACAGCTGAAGCCCTAGACATGAGCAGATCTTCTGCCCTCTTCTTCCTTCGCCACTCAGCCAAGGAGTGTTGCAACTTTCTGCAGAGATATTTACCTAACCATAGAGAAACATCCTCTCCCATGTCTTTACCTCTTATCTAGTATCCTGTGATAGATAGCATCATGGTCCTACAAACAGCTGGAAGTTCCCCAGAGCTGTGGACAGAAGCAACTCTCCAGCACCCACATTCTTTTTTCTTTCACAGAGTGAAAAAAGTTTTTAAACACAAATTTTCTGACTCAGTAAGCTATTTTTCCTGAACCTAGTTTCCCTGAAGTCTAGTAAATTGATTCTGCTGCAACCAATAAAGTAAAATAGGATGTGGCTATGGGGTTCTTCATTCAAAAAAGACAGAAATCACCATACAAACACCTTATACATTTATTCTGGATGTGTGTATATACACATTTCATGATGCAAGTGAAATTGAGTAACGGTAAGAGCAGGTAAATTTTTGGATACAAGAGATAGATTTTGAACAAACTACAATGCTAAACTCCTTAATTGTACCATAACTGTACTAAATGCATAATCTAAAAAAAAAAAAACTGCAAAAGGGACTTTTAGTTAATTCCAGGATTAAGCAGAGAGAAGAAAAAAATGTTACATTTAAGCAAAAGCTGAATTTCTTATTCATGAGTTAAGTAAATTAGCAACACAAACAAAACTTTCATCAGAGCTGAATTATGGTGTATTGCATACATGACATTAGAAGATACCTGGCAAGCACCATACAAATTAACATAATGTATCTCAGTATTCAACAATCTCTAATAGCCCATAATCCAGTTTACACTTACTAATGCCATCTTTGAATATCTTGGGGAAAAAAGTATTTATAAGTTTGGCAAGAATGTTCAGAATTAAATTAATGAACTCAATTATTTCACCTAAAGAAATTGTAAGAAAACAAATTGTCACTGTATATTCATGATGCTTTTTTTGGTTTCATAAAGTAAATGACAGTACTCCTGACAGCTACCAAGCTGGAAATCTCTTTTGCTGGAAAAAAAGACAGGGTTCAAATATTGACAGTCAGTGAGACAAAAGTGAAGTAAAAAAACCCCATGTGCTGTTATTTCTTCTTTTTCCATCCTATAGTCTTCTCATTTGTCGCACCTGTTGTTTTCACTCCTGTTGTAACGACTGGCTAACTATAAAGTTCAACATAAAGTCAGAAAGTCCATTCTCAGAATTTGAACTAAATTAAAGCTCATACTATGGCTGAGGAAGGGAGATGTCATATCACTTCCAAAAATAGAGTTTTGGTCAGTTTTAGATAATTTTTAAAGATGCTTGATTTTCCAATGCCCCTTACTGAATTTCTCAGCATTTGATATTAGCAATAGGATCCCTGCATTTCCGTCCTTGCCCATTTCCCCTTCTTTTTTTTCCTTCCAGTGGTTTTAAAAGATAAATTTCATTTGTCATCTTTTGTATCAAAAATCATAGCTAGAAATGATTTAAGACTAATCTAATTCAATTAAATTCATTAGAACAAGGATGACCCTTGACATTCCTATCATCATTCTTAAAGTGTAAAAGGCATTCCTATAAATATTAATTAAACTGATGTAGGAATTAAAGTGTTCTAAGCATAACAACAACAAATATATGGTACAAGAATATTAATGTAAGTTTTTAAATAATCACAAACCAGACAACGTCAAAAATTAATTTTGTCTTTTGTCTCTCAATTTATTTTCACTGAATTTTTGTGCATGCATTTTTTCTTTTGGCTATTACTATATTTGATGAATACTCATTTGAGAAACTTATTTTAAAACTGAATAGTAACAAGGATCTGTGAACAATTATTAGAATAATTATTACTTATATTCAATGTAATTATTTAGTATTGACTTCAGGAGAATTCAAAGGCACTTGTACCCAGCATTCCTGTGACAACCAGTTTTCTTTCACAAAATTTAATAAATAAACAAGCCTCTGTTCCAAACAGTTCATAGATTATGGTACCAATGACATTACTAATGCCAAATTAAGATGATTTGTGCTATTTTTTTTTTGTTCTGTAACTGCTGTACGGCAGCATATGAAATGGTAACAAAGTAGTCTTAAGGACAGAAAAGAAAGAAACAAATTTCAGACACTTAAATCTATGAACAGGCAACATTGCCTCAAACACATCAATAATTTACTCATATAAAGCTACTGTAGTTTGTGCTGAATGTAGAAATGGTCAAAAAATCTATCGGTGAACTGAAAACAAAAAGACAATATATTCTAAGTTCACAAGATTATGTTGTCAATTTGAACAATTAAGAAGCAAAAAAAAAAAAAATTGCTCCTCCTCAAACTAGAAGAGAAAATAGTCTTCCTCTGAAGCTATAACCCCATCTAGTGGGACTTCTTTTTAACAGCTGATAGGATTTGATCTTTTCATTACTCTGAGTATTTTGTGTTAGCAAAGACTATCAAATGAAAGTGGGAGATACCCAGGTTTTGTCTGCTCAAGATTTCTCCTAAAAGGATTCTCTTTGCTACTTTTTTATGATTACCTCAATTACAAAGGGTTGGCACAGGAAGGAAGCTATCTACTGTATTATCTGCATAAGCTCTAAAAAAACATACTGTAACACTGTGGAAAAAAACATGGTTTATGAGATATTTGATTATAAGCAGAAAAGTACAGTGTAGAAATAGTGTTGGTCAATGGTCCTCAGAGTATCTCATCTGCATGAATTTCCTTCAAAGTTGTCTTCCCTCATTGAAATTAATAAACTACAAGGAGACTCAAGAGCATAAAATAATGTAATTGTACTGTAGTCAATGTTGGGGACTAGGAAATGATGAATTTAACCAAAGCAGTAATGAATTCTTGCAGCATTCACAGCTAAATTGCAGTATGAACACTGGTTTTGTTCCTTGTCTTTAATGACACAAAGAAATTGAGGAGTAAGATGGCTCACTGGTTCTAAACTCTGCTCACTGGGAACAATGATGTACAGAGAAGGGAGAGAGTGGAGGGTGTTTCTGGTCCCTAGTTTATCACATTACTGTAAGATATAGCTCAGACTCAGGGCAGAAACCATGACAAGTGCTTGTGCTGCAGAACAAGCTGGCCCACCTCTTGCACACACTACTGTGCCACTGATAGAAACCTTCCTGTTGTTTTGTTGGCAGCTCACTGAGTAAGGCTATCTTCATCAGCATCCTGCCAAGACAGAGCACTATCACAAACTGCAGGGATTGCTTTCACAAACTCTGTTGACCCAAACAACATCATCTTCTGCATTCAAATGATTCTGTAACCTATGGTATTCATTTGATCAGTAATTATGGTTATCAACACTGACATACAATTTATCACCAATTTTCAAAAAAGTACATCCAATGAAACACATCGGGCAGTTATATTTTATTCAGACCAGCCACTGCATACTTGGAAAGTTGGTCAGACAGTGCAATTGTGGTTTCTGTTTCAAAGGCTCGGAGTCTGTAAGACTGTCAAGACTTGAGACTTAAAAGTGGAGAGCAGATATGTAGAGCTACACCAAACTTCCACCCATCTTTCTTCAGAGACAGCATATACTTACGCAAATAGTAAAAAACACAATCAACAGCAGAGGGACTCCTGCCAAACTCTCCCACCTTTCTGCAGCCAACAGCTTGGAAGACTTTGTACTGGTTAATAGCTCTTAATAGAGTTTTACTCCATCAACTAGTGTAATTATATTTTAAACCACTCGTAGTTTTTTAACCAAAATATCCTGTAGAAATGAGTTTAATGATTTAGTTACAATTTGACTGGAAAAACACTTGCTTCTGTTGGTTTTAAACTTGTTTCTTGATAATCCCATTTAATGCCTCCTTTTCCTGCCTAACAGAATATCAAGCAATGACAGCACTTTCTCCATGCCAGTCAGGATTTTATAACTGCTACTGTATCATTCCCTTCCCTCTGTTATCTCTCATATATGAAAGCCATTCCCTGACTCTTTTGTTAGTTACTTCCTTTTTGAGATTGGGATACAACAGCATAAAGACTTCACGGATTCATGACATACTGTAATATTTTCACCATCTTTCTTATCTAGCTAAATCCTATGATTTTAAAAAGGTCTATTTCAATTTTCAAATGCTTTTGAGCATTCAGAATCACAGAATTGTTAGGGTTGGAAGTGACCTTTGGAGGTCATCTAGTCCAACTGCCCTGAGGCAGGGTCACCTAGAGAAGGTTACATAGGAATATGTCCAAGTATTCCTTGGATTTGGAGTGTTCCCAGAGATGGAGATTATGACCTTTTGGGCAGCTTGTTCCATGTGCTCTGCTAGCTTCAATGTAGAGAATTTCTTCCTCATGTTGAGGTAACACTTCTTGGGTTTTTTGTCTAAGGCCATTGCTCTGTGTCCTGTCACTGGACACTGCTAAAAGTCTGGCATCATCCTCCTGACACCCACCTTTGAGATACATATTAATGAGATGTCTTCTCAGTCTTCTGTAGGATAAACAAGCCCAGCTCCTGCAGTCTCTTCTTATAACAGACATGCTCCAGACCCTAAATTATCTTTGTGGCCTCTGCTGGACCCTCTCCAGTAGCTCCATGTCTCTCTTGTATTAAGGAGCCTAGAACTGGACACAGCACTCCAGATGTGTCCTCACCAGGGCCGAGAAGAGGGGCAGGATCACCTCCCTTGGTCTCCAGTAAGGAAAGAGTTAATGATATTTGTAGTATATGCCTTAAACAAACACTCGCTTGTAAAACTTGTTGCAGAAGACATTAGTGGTCCCTAAGCACAAACAGCAAAAGAAATAGTTTCTGTTCTGTCTTTGCCTAGGCAGAACAGAAAGTGATACTTTTCACAGCAAAGTTCTACTGCTATATGCCATATAACTGCCAGAGTAGACCTCAATGACCATTGAATTACAGCTTGAGCACGAGTGATAGCCAAAGCCATTCCTCCTCTCCCTCTCATGCTAACAAGGAACTGACAATTATTCCTACTAACGAGGAACTGAAAGCCACTCCTACCTTTGGGTCTTGTGCAAATTAAGTACTATATAAAAATTACTCAGGGAATGAGCCAGGGGGTGGATACCCAGCACCAGAAGAAGCTCAGGGCACTGAATGACTAATGGGATGATCCCGCATCCATGGTGGTAACTATCATCTACTTGCACTATCTCTCTCCTTCTCTCTCTCTCTTTTTGTTACACAAGCAATTTTGCAAAATAAAGCCTGTACTGTTGAACTGATCATGTTGCTCCTTTGCTCCAATGTTGACCATTTGGTCTCCTTTGCACCTTAATTTAGCCAGAAGACTTCAACATCCATTGAATCATAACACCTGTTGGCCACGCTCTTCCCAATGCACTCCAGGATATCCTTGGCCCTCCTGGCCATAAGGACACTGCCAGGTCATATTCAACATGTGATCCACCAAGACTCCCGAGTCCCTTTCTGCAGAGCTGCTCCCAAGTCCTTTTCTTGCAGATAGCATTTTCTACAGAGCTGTTATCTTCTGCAAAGCTGCTGGCACTTGGGGTTATTCCTCCCCAGGAACAGGACCCTACACTTGCCCTTGTTGAACTTCTTCAGGTGTCTCTCCACCCAACTCTCCAATCTATTAAGGTCCTGCTGAATGGCAGCATAACCTTGAGTTGTGCCACTTCCCCAGTTTTGTATCATCATCGAACTTGCTGAGTGTACACTCTATCCCCTTCTCCAGGTTGCTGATAAACAAGTTGAGTAAGACTGTGTTGTAGTGCATTTATTATGTTTATTTCCCTTGGAGTTGATCATAGTGTGTCATCTTTTCATCCTCCTCTCAGTGTGCTCATGGTTCATCTTTTAAAGTTGCCCCCTCCAAGTTTAATGTCAATACCCCTAAAAACCCCATTTATTGTCTAAAGTCCTGTTATTCTCCTCACCTTAGTTGTCATACCCACCCATTCTTCTTCATACCTTCCTCATACCTACACATTCTTCTAGAATGTTCTTCCATATTATGTTCTTCAATGCCCCATTGGTTTGTGTGAATTATCCCCTCCCCTGTCATCCCCTCACTGTGTTTTGTTTATTCCACACTGCCTTAATCTCCTCCCCCATAGTACCCTCATTAGTTGATTGCTTGTACCCTCCCATTGAACCTCCCCAGTTTATAAATTGCTACACATCTGTGTTTGGGGTCTTCTGTCCCTAGATCCTCTAGATATTAAAGACTCTCTAGAACTCATACAGAAGGCTGCCCTTGCCTCTTTGCCGCTTCTTAACTGCACCCAAGCACTGCAGAGCAGCTCCACTCTAAAGCTTTCTCTAGGAGGAAATTAACTCCTAGAGATAACCACTCATTGTAGTGAGGATTGAGCTAGTCATCCACTCCAGTGCTGCAGCAAGACTGGACTCAGTATTGATCCCAGGAGAAAACCACTGACCTCAGGCCTCCAACTGGATGGTACTCCACTGATCACGATCTTCTGAGCTCTGTCATTTAGCCAGTTCTTGATCCACCTCACTGTCCATTCATCTAGCCCACATTTTCTGTTCTTACCTATGAGGATGTTATGGGAGACACTGTAAAAAGCTTTCCTGAAGTTAAGGCAGACTACATCCACTGCTTTCCCCTCATCAACCCATCTGCCATGTCATCATAGAAGACTATCAGATTTGGTCAAACATAATTTCCCCTCAGTGAACCCATGCAGTTCTTAGGTTCCTAATAACACAACTGTAAATCAGTATGTCTAGTCTGCAATATTTAAAAAAAAAAAAAACCAAAAAAAACCAAAGTGTACTGGAAAAATCTAACCCAAGAGCAAACCACACATACAGATATGGCAGCTTCCAGCCTGCAAGAGTTCACTGGCTGTGCCCTTGCTGACTACAAGCTCATCTTACACAGGACAAATGGCAGTAAGAGCCATGCACAGTCTCCTGGGATAGAAGGGATGGGATGGGATGGGATGGGATGGGATGGGATGGGATGGGATGAATCAGCAGCTCTGAAGCAGCACAGCTCACTCAGCTGCCATAGCACCATTGCCTCACCCCCAAGGAGTTTCCCAGTGATGCTGAATTCAGCCAGACAGAAACTTTCCAATACAGTTTTGAGTACTAGAAAGCAAGAATTCTTTGCTGCAGCATGTTGTTCACCTGAGGGACCCCTTGTCTCAGTGTTGGATGAGCAGAGATTTTATGATACACACTGATTACACATTCATTAGCAATCCCCACCTCCTTGACTTTATTTGACATAGTCACACCTGTGATTGGAAGTTCTTATATGATTCTCTGGGATCTGTCTTCAACATCCAGTGTCCTTTTCAGGTGGCTGTTCCTCTACCCCCTGCTTTTAAGCACAGTATCTTTGTTTTGCATAACTTCTACTTGTCAGACTTACAGAGCTGAACTGGCATCCTGCCAGCATTTTGCATGACTTCTGTTTCCCTAAGTTACATCCTTTATTTATTTCTCCAAAGCTGAGCAGTTGTGTTCTGGGGCCCTTGATAAGAGTAAAGGTTGTACTGTTCTACTATTCTTATTGAGTGAGTAAAACGCTGTTCTAGTGTCCTTACCAGGAGGAGAGAGGTCAATGTGACCTGGTGCTTGTGCTACCCTTGCTTTATTCTCTCTGTTCCTGCTAGGACAATTCACAGGTTGAAAGCAGCAACTTTACTTTGATCCTTGTGTAACACTGTAAGATCTCTGAAACCAGAAGACTAAGATATTGCAAGCAGTTTCCTGTATAAATGTAAAAATTGATTGGAAGGAAGATTTCTCTCTTTTCTGTATTAAAATGAGAGGGAAGATGTGTGACAACAAGCAAGTGTCCAGATACAGGTATTAAATTTCTGTAAACTCTTCCATGAATATTATACATGACATAACACCAACAAAATTTTAGAAACATGTCATTGAAATAATAAAAAAAAAATTATATTTCTCTTTACATATATAGCATTGTGCTCTACACAACAGTTACCAATTTCTGCCTCCAAAAAATACTACATTCAAGTTGAGAATGTTTGAGCCAAATCTCCTTTTAACCTCACTAAAACAATTGCAGTGAATCCAATCACAGTGCAACTTTATGTCTGCCTACCCAGGCACCTAGCTCTCACTGAATGCCAAAGAATTGGACATGCTCACAGACAGGCCATACTCAGCATCTTCAACTTGGCTATGACCACAGTTGAGGCACTATGTACCTCAAACAAGCATGAATATCTTTAAGAGAGCAAGGCTTCTTTTACATGGGCTCTAATTTCCATTAATCACAGGCAAATCAGCTTTCCTGTCCTTCTTCAAAGAGTGCAAGGTCTGTAGATTTCTATTGTCTGCTCACTTGTGCAGCTACATATATGTTAAATTTTTTCTGCAACCAAAACCATTCAATGCCTAAAACTAATGTTCTTCATGATTAATATCTGTAAGAATGGAGGATTTAATTACAAAAACTCCAACCTTTTTAAAAGGTGCTCCAAATAAGCTTGGTAAAACCCTTCCATAAAGTAAGACGGCAGCACTCAAGCTTCCCAGCAGCCAATTTGCACAGCTGCTGTACTCCACTGCAAAAGGTCATGTTCACCTTGATCCTCTGTACTTCTAAAAGTAGCTGGCATCATGATTTCCTATTTGAGATGGCATTGTCTCCCATACTGTGAAAATGACAAATATGGAACTTTGGTGGTTTTGATGGATTGGGTGCTGTGGCAACTGTTATCAAACACCATTTCTGGGATTTAGTGCATTGGGAGTGGCTGCTGGGGTCAGCTGCCAGGGCTCTGTAATGCCCAGAGACCACTGTGATGCTCTAGGGCCTTGACCTGGCTTGTGAGGGCATTGAAGGAACACAGAGCCCTTGGATGCCACTCTCGGGAGAGCAGTTCCCTCAGGAGACAGCACCTTCCCTGGATGCCCCTGGCACGTCTGTGGCAGCAGATGCCAAAGACATCAACAGAGATCCTTTTGGAGAACACCAGTTCCCAGCTTCCCACAAGATTGCCAAGCCTGCAGATGAAGGCTCTGCAGAGGAGCAGCTGGGCCTGGCCCAGACAGAGGGCTCAGTGGAGCAAAGCTACCCTGCAGTGGTAGCAGGACAGCCTGGAGAAGGAGCTCCTGCAGCAGAAGGGTGAGGAGCTTGGCTCCCTGACACGGTCCTGGCAGCTCAATGACAGACCTAGGCAGGTGAGTGCCAAGGACAAGATGGGATGGCATGGGAAAAGGGAAAGAGCCTTTCACTTCCTGGGGCCAGCTGTGGTGCCACATGGCTGCAGTGCCATGATCTCTTGTCCTAGCAGCCACCACTGCCAGGTTCCCAGCAGACATCTGCTGGTGGGAGCTAGGCAAACCATACAAATCACAGAATAGTTGGAAATGACCTCTGGAGGTCAACTAGTCCAACTGCCCAGCAAAGGCAGGGTCACCTAGAGAAGGTTACAGAGGAATGTAAACAAGTGGATTTGGAATGTCTCCTGAGAGGGAGACTCTATGACCTCTCTGGGCAGCCTGTTCCAAGTGCTCTTCCATCCTCAATGTAAAGAACATCAGGAAGAACTCCTCAAGAACTCCTCCTGCTCTTGATTCTCATCTACCAGGTGAATAGATTTCTTGACCTTAGACAGCTGGAGCTGACAGGCCTGGAGGGGACAGAGATCATCCAGAGCATGCAGAAGGTGCTGGAGCATGTTGGAGCCCATGTCTCTAATGAGCCAGCGACCTTGGCTGAGGAGGAGGATTGGGAATGCAATATTGACAAAGATCTGTCCTATGAGAGGTCTGAAGAGAACAAAAAATGTCCAGTGCCCTTGAAGAGGTGGAGAGGCTATAGCAAAAGTCAGGTGTCCTGAGAGGTGTTGGAAGACCACAGTGGCCAAGACCAGTTTCAACATGAAGACGATGAGGGCACAGAGCATTAGGAGAGAGTTATAAGTGCTGCAGAAGGCAAGGGCAACCCAAGTTCTTGTTAGAAGATCCTTTGGGTGAATGCCACTGAATATTGGTGTTTGTAAACATACACATGTAGGCTTTATTATAGAATGTGAGAAATTATGCTCACTTTTAAAATTTTAAAGGTTTATTAAACCTTAACAGCACGTGACCAGCACCCACCTGCTCATCTACTAAATGGATGCTCTGCTTTTTATACCTTGGCCCCTCCCAAAGTCTTGTCATTGACTAGTGGCAACAATACAAGGGGGGAAGGGAAAGAGGACTATGGGGAGAACATATACAATAACTGTACAACATAACTGTACATCTACAAAACTTCTTTTAACATACACATAATATTAATCTCTTAATTGTGAGAGCCAGCCATCACATTACACATTTATAACTTAGAACAATTTGGTTGCAAAGGAAAACAGGTATGTAGCAGCTTTGGTTAGTATTATCTCTAGTAATGCAACAACAAGGAAACTTTGCAATATGAAAATGCAACATCACCCAAGGACATGCACAGGGGAAAAGAAAGAGAAAGCACAAGAGTGTGCAGAACAAAACAAAATAAAAAGGGACAGCACAAGAGTGTGAAGCTCTCACTACCTATAGCCCTTCACCAAGACTTGGTTGCTGAGCAATCTCAAATTGGTGGTTGCAGAACTGATCTGTTGGATGCTGGGAGAAGTACCAAAAAACTGGTGGGGAAAAATTCCCAGGAAAATCTGCTGAACACAAAATCTATTTGGTTGATAGGTTCAGGTAGGAATGCCCAGGTACCTCCTCCAGAGCAGGGAGCTTAATGTCATTTTGTGGATCACTGGACACTTTGGGTGCTCTTGACACCATCAACAAAACACAGCTGCCCAAGACAACATGGGCACCCAAGACAACACAGCTGCCCTGCCAGGGTAGTTGAGCCAATTATGGCCCATTAGCCATATGACCCTCAGGCCACATATGAACATCCCTGGTACTTGGGGAAGTGTGGCTGGGGGCGGTGAGAGAGGAAAGAGTGGATGGGAAAGTAAGGGGAGAGGCAGGGGGCATGGGGGGGATGGTGGTTTGTGCAAGGGAGGACAACTTAGTATGACAAGAGGCCCCATCCTGCCTCCACAGGATTATTTCCTATCTTTTAATCTTTTAATTGTGAGAGCCAGCCATCACATTACCCATTTATAACATAGAACAATTTGGTTGCAAAGGTATGTAGCAGCTTTGGTTAGTATTATCTCTAGTAATGTAACAGTCACTCTCTGTCTCATCACCTCAGAGATTAAGTACTACACAGTCCAAAGCTCAATTCTTCCATCTTCAAGCTGGGCTTCAACAAAGCTCCCTGGTTTCCACAAATGGGGAATGTTGGAGTCATTATCCAGTGGCCTCAATTCAGTTCAGTCTCCCACAGAGAGGCAGTAGCAACCCTCAGAGCATATCACTGCTGTGGGTGGTCACAAGGACACAAAGGATGTCCCAGCCACATCCAAGCGTTGAGCACTGCCCCAGCAAGGGCAGGCCTGGCCCAGCTGTCTCACAGAGCAGCATCCAGCTCAGGCCAGCAGCATCACACACACCAAGGCTGGCCATACACCACATCTACCACTCCTTGGGAAGAGCCCTCAGTGCCGTCCAGCCCCTCGGCATTAACGCCCTGCCATGACAGCAGCAAGGCTCCCTGCTCAGGAGGGCACTCGGGACTGCGTGCAGGGTGTTTGCTGGCACCTGTGGTCCCTGAGAGCAGCAGTGCCTGGCTGCCAGCACCGTGCCAGAGCCTGGGGATGACTGCTCCGAGCACCAGCACTGTCTGTCTGAGAGCAGCACAGGGCGCCATGGCCTGGGTGAACAGAGGGACAGCACCCCAGGCATCCAGCTGTCCCAAGGGCATCCCCCTTGGGATACTCTTGGCCATGATTTATTGAGATCAACGTATGATTCACCTTCAGACAATTTTGTTAATCCAGGACTTCATTCTTCTGCTTAGAAATACTTTGTTCAAAGAGTGTTGCAGGTGGTTCACACTTCACAAAACTTCACTAAACTATGAGAAAAAAAACCATTAGATCTGGTTCATATTTATATCATGAATATTTTGTCAACATTTCACACTTTTTCTTCAATAAAACAGGCAATTTAACTCCATTAACTACAAAAAATGGTTTAAAATACAAAAAACTTGCAGGTACCTAAGCTGAGATAAAGTACAGTTTTAAATTTCAGAGAATATTTTTTATTGTCTCTTAGCAGGTGACTAGCTACTGCCAGATATAAGAATTATATCAGAAAACTAGCTATGCACTTTCTAGTATCTTTTTAAAGCAGAAATAGCTAACTTAGAAGTCTACAAACCCAATGACTAATTGGGATTCTTTTGCCCAGGATGACCTATCTTCACTTACCAACACTTTCAGCTGACATATCAACAGTCACTCAAGTTCATTGTATTACTACAACTCTTTATAGTTTTGATTAAGCTGAATAGCATTCTCTAATAAACTCTGTATCTTTGCTATTAATGACCCCTCCAGATAGCTTAAAAATATTGCTAAGAATACTCTAAAAAGCATAGAGCACAGAACTGGGAGGAACCGTACTAGTAAAGTCTCTTCATAAATTGAGTATTTATTTCTTTGCTTTGTTTCCACTTATTTGGATAACCAGCTCCTAATAAGGATTATATAGTAGCTTAGCATGTGAACAAAACTGTTCTAACTTTAAATTCTGTATGCAACAAGGACATAAAGCAGTGGTCTGCTGAGCCCAAATCAATAGCCATTACAACTGATTTGATAGTGATTTGTATGTGAAGTGGATTAAATACTTCACTGATATATGTAAATATTTTAATGGTGAAATTTTCAAAATACAGTGATGAACTGTATTTTCAAAGAAATGAAACGTTTTGTAAGAGCTTCTAGGCTACCAGAACAAAAAAAAAAAAAAAAAAAGGGGAAAAAAAAAATGAAATTCTACATACAG
>VZRH01004684.1:39738-73136 GCA_013397555.1 Urocynchramus pylzowi | reverse complement strand
CCTGCCGGCGCCGAGGGCGGCCGTGCCTTGCGGGCTGGGCCGGGCGGCCCGGGGGTATCAGCGCCCGGCCCGCCCGCCCGTGCGGGGCAGCTCTCCCTCAGCTGCCCGCCGAGACGTTTCCGGGAGCGTCCTGCCCCTGGATGCCTTATGGAGGTTGGGGTTTTCGGTCGGCACCGCCCTGCCTTGCCCTGTCCGTCCCTGATAGCCCCGGTACATTCGTTACGAGTTTGTCCCGCAGTAACCTGAGCAACAGCACCTGTGAGCAGGTGGCTGTAAATAAGTTTTCTTTTAAAATATATGAATCCGAGGTGCCAGGAAGGCAAAACTTAAGTTTTCCTTAGGAACTCTTGGAGGTGCTCCGTGTTGAACCTAAGCCATGGGGTTACCGTATGCAGTTCTTATAGGTGGCTGAGCTTTCTGGTTCGTCTCTTCACACTAAGCCCTGAGATCTTGTTGTGCAAAATAAGGATCTGGAAGGGAGTGAGTGATCCGTGCCCTCGTTGCAAAGTTGCGTTGTAAATGGGGTAGCCGTGCCTAATTGCTTTCTGAAGAAAAAGGCTTAAGCCTTTCCGTCAGTACGTCAGTGTGCTCACAAGGTGCCTTAAAACCAGATCAGAGATCACGTCCCTTGAGCTCTCCGCAGTAGATGACAGGTGACTTGTTTGAGGCAGGATGATACTTAGGCGATATAACTCATCCTGTTTTGTTGGCACTAACCCAGAGGTCAAGATGGAGTAGAAGAACCCAGGGGAAGGCACAGAGTAATAAAACAGGTGACTCCAGCACGGACAGTTTTTGAAGGGTACAGGTGCAAAACAAGGCAATGCCTTACCCTACCGAATCCTTTTCAGCAAGTTGAAATCACATACATTTTTTTTTGCGTCTGAATTGCAAGCTGTTAATAACTTTTCTTAAGGTATATTTGTGTTCATGTGTACCTGAATAATTTAGTATTAGTTTGCTCACAAAGTTGGGTATGCTGAAAACTGCATATGCCAAAAGTTATAAAACAGTGCTAGGTTTGTGTCAGAGAGTCAGCATCTCCTTTGTCTGTTACCTGTCCTCTCACAGATAAGAATCTCTGCTATCAGAGAGAAGATAGTGGCCTGTTTTATATGAAGGTGAAGAAGTATTTTTAGCTGTTATATTTAGTACATTAACAGTGTAGCATTAATGTGATATCATGGCTAGAGCTGAAGAATATTAAGAAAAATCTTGAAACCATCTGTTTGATGCACATACATTCTTTCTACGTTACTTGTATTTGATGAAGATCTTAAGGTACTTTTAGTAGATGATTAATGCAGAGAAGATGTAGAAAAATGTTATTCTGTGAAATTTATTAGTAAAGTAATTTCTTTTAGGTAAGTTAATTCCAAATGGACTGCTTCACACTTCTTATAGTGTATCACTTCTGTATTTGAGTCTTTCATTTGTCTTTTAGAAATGGTTATGCCCTTCAAAAAGCAGGTTGGACTTTTCAAGAGGTGCAGCTGATGTATGGTAGCTGTATGGTAGAATTGCTGTTCAGGTTTGTGTTCAGTATCTCCCATTAAAGAGTCTAGTGCTTATGGAATGCAGTAACCTAATCTGAAGTCAGACTACACAAATATCTCTGAAAGAGTTCTGAAAAGTTAATGTTTTATTTAAGAAACAGAAGATTTCAGTTTTATCAGCTCAGAAGATGTGGTGAAAGAAACAGAGGATTGATTTCACTATATAGAAGAAAAATAGTTGAATTTTTTGATGTATGAACAGAGGCTAGGAAATTGAAGGTACGGGTAGGGAAATTTAAAAAGAAATCAAGGAATTGTTTTCTTTCCCTAACTTTGAAAAGTAAAACTCAAATGGAAATTAAATCCATAACTGACAAAGGCGCTAACCCTTTTTTTAATTAATGGATGGAATGTCTGATAAAGTTGGATTAAGTGTTAAAAAAATGCTTTTGAGTACTTAATATATGCTCTTCTATAAGTTTGAAAATTCAGCTTCAAAATGACATAAATTCTTAATTTTGTAAAATTATCTGAGGTTTGGTTTTCTGAGTGTGTTTTTTGTCCCATCCCTCTTAGTTGTGCCCTTGGAGGACTTTGTGATCCTCTAAACAATGTGAGATCATCTCACACAATGTAGACCGCATGGGGCTCTAGCCTTATCTCAGTAGTGCAGTTATATCATGTTGGGGTCTGCATCTGTTCCTGACTGAACAGTCTGTTTTGTAATTGCAGTTCCTGCACCTCCCTGTGATTCTCACATGGTTGTCATATTGCTACAAGTCTCTCTGCCTAGACTTTATTGAAAGAGCTTATTCACATTAAAATATGAGAGGCTGGATCATGGCTTTAGATGTGGTTGCAGAGATCTGTTTGATTTCAATGGGAGTGCATCCCTGGCATTTGGAAGAGGAAGCTTGCTGCTTGGACTGCTGCTGAGGAAATAAATGCAGAATTGAAATTTTTGTGACCTGCTTCTTTGGTCTCTGAAGAATGTCTTAATTTTTCATTCTTATTTTCACTCTTTCTTCACATCAGATCAGTAAGACAAAGTGGAAGAGTATGACCAAGTCTGTCAGGTTGTGCAAGGCTTTCTCCTTTTACCCCTCTAGCTTGGGTGTAAGAAGCTTCTGGTTTTTGTTGTAGCTGTAACTAACTTCACCTTGCTGAATGCATTGGCTTCACTGAATCGAAGAGCTGAAATACAAATGCTGAACAAATGACTTCTTACGAATTGAGCTCCTGCCTCAAAATTAATAAGAACAATAGTATGTTTAACTGAATTCCACTGGAATTAAATAATTTTTCTTGGCTGTATTACCGTGACTTCAGTGAGCCTCAGAAATTTAAGTAAATGATGCCATGGGACATTTTGTTAGCTCTTGTGCGATCTTGTTACATCTGAATTATGAATGCTGGTAGTATAAAGCTTAGCATGGCATTCAGAATATTTGTGCTACACACTTCTGTTCTGTGCAACATATTGTCGGTAAAATGTCACACTAAGGAAACTTTTCAGCAAAATAGTGTTATGCTGTCTAAATAAAGTGTTGTTGTGGGAGAAGTCCTAAATAGTGTGTGAAAAGAAAAGTCACACATACGTACCTCTTTGAGAATTAATCAGATGTTTCATGTTCTTGGACACTGCAAAATGCCTCAGCTATTATGAAGCCCAAGATCTTTATATATTTTGGAAAGATAATACAAACATTCTGAACTGCACATCTCAGAAGTTTGCCAGCCTTTATTATTTAAATTTTATATTGGTTTACACAGTGAAGCACAACTGTATGTACCCAGATAATTACATGTTCTTGCCCTTAGTGTTAGCATTTTTCTTTTTTATACTCCATAAAAAATACAGCACAGTAAAGATAAGGCATCATGATTTAATGTTATGAGACTTTACTGAAACAGGTCTGAATTCAGTAAGTTGGTTTCTTAAATTTCTTGCTTGTAAAATTTAAATTGTATTGCCGGTGGTAAAAACATAGTTCATTTGTCAGTTCAGGTGTTAAGTCCTTTGTGGAGCACTGTTTTCTCCCACACAGGTTATTTTTACTGTTAAATCTGAATAATTAAAGATGAACAATATTACATTCTCAAGACTGCCAATGTCATTCTGAATCTTCCCATCCTGTTAGATTGACATTAAGTTTGAACTGTTACCAGGAATGTTTAGCTGTTCTGTTTAAAAACAAATCACTCTGGTTTGTATTTTTGCTGAGAGGGCACTTCTGCTGTTGCAAGTCTACTGTTACTCTGGGTTCTATCTAGTGTGGACAATGTTGCATTCCAAGAGAATCACTGTAGGCTAGATCAGTAAAAACTTAAATTATCGAGTCATAGTTGTCTAATTAGTTATGAAGATCCAAACCTAGCCTGCTGGACAAGGAGTTTGAGTAACTATCTGCACTATGGAGAAGTATGTGTATTAACTAAGCAGCCAGGGCTTTTTAGAGGAATTTCTCAGCATTGTACATATTTCTAAGTTTTATGAAGAGAACTTAAACAGATAAATTGGCTTTCAACTTGCTGTAGTGTAATGTGCTGGTTATATGTTATTTCTGTATGAGGTGCTTTAATTAAGCAATGAGATACTGTCTAGAGTGGAGCTTTCAGAATGTGGTAGGATGCATGGCAGTTGTTTTCTTGGGTGGTCTTCCTACCTCAGTGGCTTCAGCCATGAAGACTGAACAAGAAATGGTCTTAATGCTTTACGTGCCTTAGAAGATTCCTGCTTCTAAACTTGTCCAGTCTAAACTTAAACAGGTATGTGTTCCCAGCAGGAAATACAGTATGGCAAGACATTTTAGACCTCAAGAATAGATTGTGTGAAGTGTCACTTATTTTCTTGTATTTTAGTATAAGGAGGTAGTGGCAAATTTTTTTAACACCCTTCATGTCACTCCCAGTTCAATAAATCCCATTTGTATCTTTCTGCAGTTTTTTATTGCAGTTTGGAGGAAGCTGCTTCAGCATTCCTCCATACCTTTGGTAGTGCTCTTTTTCCTTCTGTGGGCCTCTTGTGCTTCTGTAAAATAGATTATTCAGCAATGAATACTGCTTAAAGCTTCTGAACGAAACAGTCATGGGATAAGAGGAGGATCTTTATGTAGAGCTAATAAAAATGGTCAGAACATCAGAAGAAGAGGATTAGCTAGGCAGGCACATCACATGTTAATGCAGTAACAAAGTGATAATCTTTTTCCTAACAGGGAAAGTTCTTTTGATTGTGTGTTAGTAAGCCACTGCTGAATGCTAGACTCATTTCTTTCATTGAACTCTTTTATTCCAGGATCACATTCCTATGTTATAATCATCCTGTATGTGTAATTAAAATGGTTTCTTCTTGTTTGAATTGCTTAAATTAATATACATTAATTTCAGTCTATCATTTACTTTGTTCTATATATTCCACAAACTTTTGTTGTTCTTTACCATTGCCCTATAACTCTTCCAAAGGGAATTGCATTTTGTCATCAATGAACTTCATCACTTCACTTTCATCCTTTTTTGCAGCTCACTTCTGAATGTGTTGAACAACATAGGTGCTAGGACAGAGCAGTAAGAGTCATCCGGTAATGTTGCTGTGCTGTATGAACAGTTTGCAGTGGGTTTATTTTTTTTTTTCAATTGTCCTGGATTTTTTTGTGTGTATTTTGGTATTTTTTTTGGTTTGGGTTTTTTTTGTTTGTTTGTTTGTTTGTGGATTTTTTTTTTTTTTTTTTTTTTTTTTCCCTGTGTGTGTGTGTGTGGGTTTGTTTGCTTTCCTTTTCTTTTCAATTTCTGTGAAAAGTTTGCTTGCTTTAAGAGCCTTTAGTAAGCATCTTTGGGTATGTTTACTGATTTTTCAGAAGGCTTATTGATGTGATCTGCCTTACCTATACATGTGCTTTTGAGAACTCTAGGAACTTTTTACAGCCCAATTTCTTTTTGCAAAATCTTCAGAGGCTTTTCTGTTTTGAATGAATTGTTGTTCTGATACTCTAGACCTGTGCAATATGATTTTGTGTAGCTTTCTGTTGAGAAAGTCTGTCATGATCTTCCAGTTCAGATAGAGATCTACTTAAGATGTTTGTTTTACAACTGAAATACAAGTTTGGACAGTGTATAATCTGAATTAGTTGTGATTTATATTGCAGCTCACAAGGCATACTTAAAATGCTGTACTAGATTGGAAAGCACTTTGATTTGTGTTCTATGTATTTTTGCACTGAATTTTTGCCAGTTCCAGCAAGTAGAGCATTTGTGGTGAACAGCTGGAATTAAGGTGGATCCAAAATGCTTCTGTTTGAAAATTAAAGAAAATAATCCTTAGAAAGAGACAAACATGCAGTATCCCCAGAAAACTACCTGGGTAATGTGTGTGGAAGAAAGAGAATCCATCGTGAAATGAGATGGATTGGTGGCATAATACTTGTTCAAGAATAAGCTAAAATGATTAAATAGTATTGTAGTGAGACATACCAGAAAATGGTATGCATTTGAAATGGTTGTATTTTGGGCGAAACTAATGAAATAGTAATGAAGATAAATGTGTAAAGGGAATGAATTTTATAATTTGTCATGAACTTGAAGACCTGAATGATATATACATTAAAGCATGTTTCTTGGAGTGTTTTACTGATTCTGTTAGTTCAGTTCTTTTTTTTTCTTGAAAATATCAGAGTTGACATAGTGGACTGCAGTGTAGGTAGGAGTATAAAAAATGACTATTTGAATCAGTTAATTTTTGTAGTGGAAAATGTTTCTGTAGGCACTTAGAAAAAAATTTATTAAACTCATGCTAATTAATTTGAATGTTTTACATATTGTAGGACAGTGAGTGCTCTTTGCAAAGGTATGTCTGTACTGCAAGTAGAACAAGCAACTGGCAGACTCTCCTGAGGTACCCTAGTGGGAAGGAATTTCTCAGAGGATGGTGTAGGGGGTCAAAAGCAAGTTCCTGTGGTTTGTCAATTCAGAAGTTCAGTTTGAGTTTTGTTGTTATCTGCCTGAAAGATAATAGGATTATATGACTGGAAAGGTACTTTAGGGAGATACCTTTCCTCTTCAGGACAGGATCAGCTGTGAGGCCTGAGCAGGTTGCCCAGGGCTTTTCCAGGTATATATTGAAACAAACCCTTCATGTCCAGCTCTGCTGCTTCACCCTCATGGGAAGAAAAAAAGAAAAAAAGCCTGCTGTATTTATCCAGTTGAATCTTTTGCTTAATTTGCCTAGCAGGAATGTGTGGCCCTCATCAAAATAGAAAAAAATTGAAAAGGTGCTCTGAAGGACTTCAGGATTTGAACAGTGAGAAGTGATTTTGTTCTCAAAAAAACGTATTTCTTCAGAGAAATAAACAGTGAGGCATTCTTGAAATTGATGTTAAGGTGCTTTTGCAGGCATTCAAACAATTTTAATTATTACATTATGGATTTTAATTAAGAGATAAGTAGTTATCTAAAAACTGTATGACTAATAAATACTGCCTGTTCTTGGTTTGCTCTGCAGATCTGGGACTGGCTATAAGATTGCATTTTGCTGCAGAGTATTTTAGGGTGAATTGTATTAGCTGTTCTTCAGAATATCTTAGATAAGGTATTGTTACTAATACTAGAATGCGTTTCCCTCCTCCTTTTCTATGAGCAATTATTACCAGCTGGATTTATCATTTTGACATTCTTTCATGTATTTATTAATGTTCAACAGCTGTTTTGCTTTGAAAAAAGATTGTTCTGCCTCCCAGTTGTTATCCCAGTTTCCTTCAAATTAACTTTCAGATTTATTCTGACTCCAAGAAAGGCAGAAGAAAAAAAAACCATGTTTTTAGAATTGGGCAGTGAAAAGAGTCATTGAAGGAGCAAAATGTAAAACTGGAGAAATAACAGATGTTTTGTTAGAACTTTTAGGACTTCAGATTTTACAATGATGGCCTCAAACTTGTATTGTTAAGCATTTGAGATTAAGTAATGTTTTGCTCATTAATGATTGTGCAAGTATAAAACCTTGACAAACAGCTGCATTTGAAGGCTGTTCATGCATAGTTTCTCAGCCCACACACAGTTTTGTCACGTTAAGATGATCCATGTGAATAAAAATAAGCCCCTAACAATTTTAAGGCTTTCCTGAGGGCACTTAAAACACTTCCAATTTTGAGGGCAGTGAATGAGGCAAGCAACTTGTATGTTGACCATATCTGCACTGTTTCTGAAATCCTTTAAAAATCTTTTTAATCGTAAGGAATTCAGTAGGTTGTTCCAATATTGTTTATTCAAGAAGCCTGAAGGTCCTTGTGTTTCAAGGTTTATAACCATTTTTTGCATACTCAAAGTTCTTTGTGTAAATTGCATGGAATTTTGTTGCAGGGTGTTTTCTCAATGCACAAATGAACCCAGCCAATAGCTCTGCTACAGCTTTATGAAAAAGGCAAGTGTGAAGTGTTTTTAGAAAACTTTTTGATTTTGAACTGAGTAAAGAGTTTTCATTGTTTTTTTGGTTTTTTTTTTTTTAAATCTGTGGATCAGGCTGTATGCATGATCAATCATAAACTATTTTGGTTTCTTAAAAAATAAGTTGAATTTGGATTAAAAATTGGAAGCTTCTGTGATAGAGTTTTTGGGAGCTACGGTAAAGATGAACATTCAGAAGTAACTGTCTTCATCAGTCCGTTTGATAATGTCAGTGAACTTTCCTGGTTTCTTGATCTTAGTTTTCCAATGCAGCACTTAGCACAAGATTTTTCATTAATCTGCGGATTTAGGACACTGTCAAGAAAATGGAAAGAAAAGAACCAACTATAGTTAATGCAGATCATAGATTGGTAGTGCTAGTATATTTGACATAGAATGCTTGTCTTATTTTTAATAGGTTCCTTTCAAGATCTGAATTTTAGTTTTCCAGGTCATGGCTTGAATCCGAAAGGCTGTGGTGTTTTCTGGCTTTTTTAGTAGGTCAGTGCAGCTAACTAAGCTGTGTGATACTGCCAGAAATTATTTGCAGACTGTTTTAATCTCCAAGCTTGTCTTTGAGTGTGTATGTACATCATCTTTCTGCTAAACCATATAGGTCTCAGATCAAATTTTTGTGTAATAAAAACACTATTAAAAAACTCCAAACACACCAAAACTTTCATTTTTCATGGCATTAGAAATGTTTGCTAAATGCAGACCAGGTATTTATGATGCAGCAACATATTTAGTGATATAAAGTTGTGAGGGAAATAAAGTAGAGGCAGGGGAGTGTCTGGGGAGTCCCTTACCCTTACACTGTAAAATTCGCTTTTTTCAGAGGAAACCACTGTGGAAGGGGTCTTCAGACTTCAGTGTAATTAGTGTTGAGTGCTAGTCTGACTGACAGGCATCTTGGCAAAAAGATATTCATAAGATTGTTATCCTATTACCTTATATAGAAGTACTTAGAGACTTCTTATATGAGGATGATTTTTTTTTTTACCCCCATAGCCTTTGGAATCTTTCCTGTTTAGAAATTAAAAATTGCATGTTAATAATACTTGAAAATTACTAGCCTTCCAGAGATAATCTTTGATCTATGATATTGTTTCCCAGGAGAAAGAGAATTGTTTTCTTCAAATTGTCATGCTTGGAAGCAAGCTGCAATGTAGAAAATAAATTGAATCTTACTAGCCAGAATACACTGCTGCTGCAGATTTTGATAAACTGATGGATCTAAAAATTCTTCCAGATCTATGCATTTACTGTTTAAACAATAGGAATTTCTTCACATTTTTTACTATAGCCAGTTAGGTTAAATGAATCTTGTAATGCAAGCATTTTCAAAACATGTGATTTCTACCAATTTGGGCAAAAGTTTTTGAGCAGGGGAAAACCACCAAAGGTGTCCTTACTCTACCTTCACCGTAGGTTGTCTTGACTTTTTTTGTGTTCAGTGGTAGATGCTGAGTTTCTTGCTTGCCCTGGTGTTCGCTTGCTGAAATGAGTTGATATTTATCACGGGGTAGAGTCCCTTTAACTGAATTCTGCATTATTAAATTGCACTCTTCTGTTGGAGTGAAATGGCCTTGGATTGGCTGGAAATACTGAAAAACAGTCTTCTGCAGAACAGTTGCTAGGAGAAAGGCAAAGAGTAATTTTGGAACACAAAAACTATGTAAAACAGTTACTATGCCAAGGGGTAGTCAGAAATGAAAATATCACAGAATGCTTTTGGTTGGAAGGAACCTCGAAGATCATCTAATTCTAACCCCTCCACCAGTGGAGAAGATTCCATCCGCTAGATAAGTTGCTCAGGGCCCCATCCATCTAACCTTTAACACTTCCAAGTATGAAATGTCCACAGCTTGATGCAGTGCCTCACTGTTTGTTGAGTGAAGAATTTCTTCCTAATACCTAATCTAAATCTCTCATTTTCTGTTTAAAACCACCCCCCTTGTCCTAGCTCGTTCTCCCTAAGTAAAAAGTCACGGTTCCTTTTTTAAAAGTTGCTTTTTTTTCAAAAGACCCCTTCAAGCCATGAGAGGCCACATAGGTCTCCCTGGAGCCTTCTCTTCTCTTCTCTTCTTGGAGGCTGAGCAACCCCAGCACTCCCAGCCTGTCTTCATAGGAGGGATGCTGCAGCCTTCTGATGACTTTGTGGCCTCCTCTGGACCCACAGATCCATGTCCTTCCTGTATTGATGGCTCCAGAGCTGGACACAGTGTTACAGGTGGGGTCTCAAGAGGGTAGAGTAGAGTGTCAAAAATCCTCTCCCTTCACTTGCTGGCTACTCCTCTTTTAATGCAGTCCAGGATGTGGTTGGCCTTCTAGGCTGTGGGTGCACATTGCTGGCTTATGTCCAACTTTTCATCTGCAAGAACCCTCAAGTCCTCCTTAGGGCTGCTCTCTAGTTCTTCTCCCAGTCTGTGTTCATGTCTGGGATTGCCCTGACCCATGTGCAGCACCTTGCACGCAGACCTGTTACACTTCATGAGATTCTTGTGGGCCCATTTCTCAAGTTTGTCCCACTCTCTGTGGATGGCAGCCTGTCCTTCCATTGTGTTAGCTGTGCCGCACAGCTTTGTGTTATCTGCTCTCTTGCTGAAGCTGCACTCTATCCCATTGTCTGTGTCATCAGTGAAGATATTGAAGACCACTGGTCCCAGATTAGAGCCCTGAGGGACACCACTCGTCACCAGCCTCCACCTGAATGTAGAGCCACAACTCTCTGGCTGCATCCATCCAGCCAGTTCTTTGTCCACCAAATAGTTCACATTTCAAATCCATGTGTCTCCTTTTTGGAGGTAAGGGTGTTATATGAAAGTCTGTTGAAGGCTTTATAGAAGTCTAGCTAAATGATGTCTGCCAGTCAACCCTTGTCAACAATTGCTGTCACTGCAGTGAAGCCCACTAGATTGTTCACCACCTCTGCTTAAATTTCTTTCGGGAGGAAGGCAAGCAAGCAGCAGTTCTGGTTAAATATTCCTTTCCCAAGCGTTCTGCCCTTTTAATCTAAATAAAAAGGTTTCATTAATCTCATCTGTGATCAAATCCTTTGATCTCTGTGGCAGCAGTTTCACAGAATCATGAGTACTTTGATAGTTTGCTCATTCTTTCTGGAATTACTTGTTGACCAGTAGAATAGTTCTTCAGTTGCAGTCTATATTTGCAGGCACAAACATAGAATCAGTTGGTCAGCAATCAATAGAAAACAGTTGTATAGATGTTGTAAGGAGCTCCTTATTTTCTCATACTTTGGCATTTTCAAGTACAAAAATTGTTGCTCTTCTGATTATGTACATTGTCATAGTTTTGTTGAAGCAGTGCTGTGATCTTAATGAAGTGGATGTGTCTTATCATTTGTGGAGAAAGCAGGGAGAGGTATACCATTTGTCACCTTGTTGTGGAAAGATTGTGAATAATGCTGGAGTGGGAGAAAGCCTAAAGGCATGTTGTACGTGAGAGACAGGACAATGTGAGGAGTAGGGCCAATAATTCTTTTCAGTCAGCAGGTGTTCAAGGGAACAAACTTGAAGTTCCCTGGAGATCTTTAATTGTTTTGTAATGCAAAACATTTTCTCCTCCCTTGTTTGGCTTATTGTTGTTCCCAAGGGCTTGGTTAGTAGGTCATGCTGAAAAGTGGTTATGCTCAAAACATGTTTGCAAGAGATACTTGCACATGTAATGAACTGGATATGTACAACCACTGCATTTTTTTTTTCTTTTTTAGCAGCAAGGTATTGGTCGGCCGAGTGTATACCATGCAGTGGTGGTCATATTTCTGGAATTCTTTGCCTGGGGGCTCTTGACAACTCCAATGCTGACGGTAAGCATCATTCATCGGCTATTGTCTTGGTATTGGCAAATGTTAATTTGCTAATTTCTAGGGACTTGGGGTTTAATTTGCTTTACATTAATGCGTATCTCATTACCTCAATTCCAAAAGTTTAAGCAGCTCAGATCTGGACTGCTGAAAGAGTAGAGGATAAGGAAAAATTAATTAATTCTGCTGTACTGCTCTTTAACTCTTACTTGCCTTTTAGACTAACACCAGTTTAGTCTATTGATTAAAGTAGCTCTGGAAATTCTGGCTTTTTCAAGACTTCATAGTTCAATTAACAATTGTACAATTGTTCAATTGTAACAATTGAATAAACTATGCAACCCTTCACTAATTATGTGTACTCCCGTGGGCTGACTGTTTTGTCAGCATGTAACTTAAAGTAAAATGCAAAGGCATTCTTGTAAGAAATGGATTCCATAGGTATTTATTATGTTATGGTTATTTTCCAGATGAACAGATAATTTGAGTGTTTGGTAATAGGATATGAAGCATTTCATTTGAAGACACGCATCTCGCTCATTTTAGGGGGCCTGCCTGTGAGCAGTCAGGAGGTCTACTAGTCCAGGTTTTCATTGCCTAATACTTGAGACCACTTTGAATACACGGCAAGCATAGTTTTGTGTGTTTGAAAGAGTTAATTTTTTTCCTTCTCCAAACTCCAAGTAAAATAATGTACATGACTCTTGGAATGTGTTTGCCTAACTTTTCTAAAGATAGTCACTGAACTTCTTAACATAACTTAGTAATAAAGAAGTTCACATAAACAGTTAACATATTTCCATTAAAGCAGTTGTCTCACAAAATGACTGTCCTGTCATCCTGTCTTGCTGGTGTCAAAATATAGGGAAGCTTACTGGGTGATCTTTCTTATGTTTTCTTTTTCTTATCTTTTTTTTCCTTAACCAAAGTGCTCAATTTCAACTTGCCCAAGCTTGGCACTTCTTATTTAAAAGGATAAATGTGCAAATCATAATTCTTACAGCTCTGCAAACCCTCGCCAATTTTAATAAAACTGTGTATTAGTTGGGTTCTTCAATAGTTGCCTAGTAGTATACTCCAATTGGAATAGATCCATAGTTGAGGGTGATTATCATTATGTGTAATCAGCTTTGTAAACACTGAATGGCTGCTGTGTGGTTTATATAATTCCAAGTCTGGTTTGATACTTTGCACCTGTCTTGTGATGTACCTGTGGTAGCTTACATTGGCCTGCTTATGAGGCAGTGGTACTAGATGTCATGTAGAGATATCTTATGAGCAAGGTTCAGCCTTTGAACTGCCAGCTGCCTACTTCTGCTCAAGCAGGTTTGTCAGGTAGGAAGGGCAGAAATGGAAAAGTCTGGCCTGTTGATCAAAGCTCATGGTTACTCAATTTTTTGTGGTTTTTTTTTTCATGAGTCATTGTCTACTTTCAGTCTAATTAAAATGTTGCACAATATGAAAATAAATAATTTGTATTTTTGATGGCTGAGGTTATTTAATTTTTTAAATTGCTATTTCACTTCTTTTGACATCTGTCAGCAAAGCTGTACTGTTTGTTACATGCCACTGTACTTGGAGAAGGAAAGATTTAAAGTGTTTATAAAGCACACAAAGGCTATTCTAGTCAAAGACTACCCAGAGCTTATGGACTTTTTTTTTTATTTATGGACTTATAACCAATGTTAGTAAATTACCATAAGCAATATTAATTACTTAATGACATGTTCTCTCTTAATATATACATTTTGAATATGTATCTATTGGTAGAACTTGAGTAAAGCAGTTCCCTCTACCAGTTTGTCAACTTGCATTTCTCTTGTCTATAAAGTAACAAACTAATATCAAAAAACTTGAACTTAGTATCAGCAGTGGTTGCCTCTCAGGTAAAAATAATAGAAAACAGCTCACAGGTAATTGGATTGACTCTGAATTTCCTATTTTTGTTTGTTTTGTTTTGTTTTTCTTTAACTTAGAAAACAGCTAATTTTAGGTCTATAATTTGAATTCTGATCTTTTTTTTTCCTCAATTCATAAGATCAGTGTTCTAACATGTGAAAAATTGTTTTAAATACCTAATCAAAAGATGATACCAGGAGGGAAAAGTGGTGTAAATAAGGAGAATTATCTGACCAGTAATTACAAAGAGAACCACCTCTTTGATTAAACCTATGATTTGGGAATCTGAGTCTTCCTATAAAAATAATGCTGATACTTTACAATGACACTTTCTGAGTATATATATAAGTAATTTTTGTAATTGGTGGCACTTATCTATGAATATCAGGAGCAAATGAATGTGAATTTTGTTTGAATGTGAATTTTTGTGCATATGTGCTTTGAACATCGCAATAAGTTTTTTTATTCAACATGGTGGCACCTATGAGGCCCCTTAACTCCCTCACATATTTATGGTAAATCTGTTTAGTATAGATTAACATTCTTGCCCTTGAATTAGGACTGCTGGTAAAGCATCTTACATGAATTCGTAGCTGTATTTAAACACTCAGAACTCTTGCTGGTATTTATAAGCATCTACTTACTAATTGGAAGTGTTTCTAACTGTATGGCTGTTTAATAGCTGCTGTGTGTTCAGTTGTGAATATAGTACTGTTTTTTCTTTGTCAATGTAAATTAGTGGAATCTCATTTTTACTCTTAAATATTGACAGTGTTTGAGTCAACCTTTTTAAGGAAGTAGCTACATAAAATTTTTGTAATTTGTACTGTCTGGAGATGGTTTTTGCTTACATTGATCCTCTTCTTGAGCAGTGTCCCAAACCAACTATCTCTGCATTACAGTCTTTGCCAGCATAGGGATTGATGCCAATAAATAAATGTTAAATCTTGTTTACATTTTCTTGTGATGACAAGAAAGAGGTAGAGGATACTTTTATTCTGGTTGTTCCAGGGTTTTTTGTTTCGTTTATTTTTTTTTCTTTTAGTTTTTATTTTGGGATAGGATCCTTTTTTTGTAGCAAGTTCTCATAGAGCTATCCTATTTTACAAATCAAATTTAAACATGTAATCAACTCTCTCCCATCTCTCATTATTAAAATAGTGCTTTTTCCCCCCCCATCAGGTTTTACATGAAACATTTCCCCATCATACATTTTTAATGAATGGTCTTATTCAAGGTGTTAAGGTAAGATGTTTTTTAAACTTCTGACCTAAATATTCTGTGTGTTCTTATATTTTGACTTGTCTCAACTACATTTTCCATAAGAACATAGAAAACAGTGAGAATGTATTTAATTCTTAAACCATTTTTTTACTTTAGTGGTTGTTTCTTGAGCTGAATTCAAGTTTTGCTTTGGAAGTGGCATCATGTTGAGACATGGAGTGTTTCTCAGAATTTTAAATTCCTCTCAAAGTGGAATGTTTCTCAGAAATTTAAATTCCTCTCATTTGAATAGATTCCACTTGTAGGTATTTGTAATTTTGATAAGGATCTGTCTGAGAATAAAGCTAGGTTTTTGTTGTCTGCTTCCTAACGTTAAATGATTTATATCAGAGGGAAATTAATGCAATCATGATGATACCGTTGTGATGGAAAATGAAGCATTTAATCACTGTGATTTTGTCTTAAAATTTGGCATAAGAGCTAATTTTTATCAGATTTGTTTTATTTCCTGCTCCTATTTTTTTAATCAGCTCTTGAACATTCTGTGATATTCAAGATATTCAGGGCAATTTATAGCTTACTTAGACCACTGCATTCACACAGTGGTTGTGCTGGATTGTGGCCACAAAAAAGCTTGCAAGAGTTTTATAGCATAATTAATGTAAAGTCTTTTGTTTGATAACTGTTGTGCTGAGAGGCTGCAAATCCCTTGCTGAAACTTATGACTAAGATAATTTGTAGCACTCAGAAATTGTTTTTCTTTATGCCACATAACAAATCTAAAGCATTGCTTTTAGTTGTAAGAACATAACGTCTTTAGGATCGACTTGCTGTCTTGCTGTCTTTCATGGTGGACTGGCAGAACACAGTGCGCTTGGGATGTTGGTGTGTCTCAGTCTGAAAGAGGAAGTTATCTACTCATTGTTCTCATGGAAAAACAAAGTTCATGTTCCTCTTCCTGTTTCAGGTTTTTCTCTCACACTGCAATGAAACTGTGTATTAAAAGTAGTAAGCAGAGGGTTCCCCATAGATTTTGTACCGAGCATGTCTGTAGAAAAGTGCAGTGATGTAATGAATATTTGGATTGGTCTCACAGGTCTAGTAAACTGGAGATCAAACACTAGAGAGAGCTTGTACTTCCGTGTCTTTTTTTTCTTTAAAATTTTGTTTGTGTAACATTGGATGTGGTTTTGACAGCAAAATATATTAATTCCTGTGGCACTGAAACCTGATTCTAAGGAACGGAAACACTAATTTCAACTGAGTAAGACATCTAACTGTCCTAGGATCTGGTAGTCTGGCTTTACAGCTTTTGCTCTCAATCTGCTTACTGAAAATGTTGAAAATCAGGTTTGTTTGTAGGGATTTGGCAGAACAGTTATTTAGTACAGCAAGTCTGTATGCGTATGTTAAGCTTGTGACTATATTTGAGTAAGAGAGGTAAGCTAAAGTTAGCCAGAGTAGGCTTCCAGGGTATTAAGGTGCTTACAGAACCATGCATTTACTAATGTTTGGACTTACAGCACCATTGGATTGATAAATGGAGAATGTACTAATTAGGAGGAACTGTTCCCAGTTAACAAACCTGTGAAATCCTTTCCTTATTTTAATTTTCCTGTGTAATAAAATGGATCTGAGGCCTGGATTCTAGGACTTCATGAAATTCTGGAAAATCTAGTATTGATCCTTAGTCAGTTTTTTCTGTTTTTACTGTATATGTGAGTCTGACCTTTGCCACAGGAATCTCATTATGGTGTCCCATGAACTCAAGTTGTCAGGCCTGCTCAAATGATCTTCAAAGTTCTTGCTTTTTACAGGTGTACTGTACAGGATGAATATGTAGTATAAAGCAGTAAGTGTCTAATTTAAATTGTTAAGTTTGTTTCTGAGAGCAGTTATGTTACCCAAAACTCTCTCCTAGGACAGTCCACATTAAAGGGCAACTTGGGTTTGAAATCTAGCACTGAGTCTCTTGATAGAGGCTAAGATAATGTCTTCTGTGGAACTAGACTATATTTTGGAGATTTTAAAGATTTTGCAGTTTGTGTTACTTCTGTATTGAATCAAATGGAGCTTGAAAAAAATGTATGCTGTCTTTTTTTTCTAAATTCACTCAGGTTTAATAGATTTGAGACATAAAACAGAATCACAGAAAACTAGACTATAGAACAAGTAGTGTCAATTTTCAATTGTCTATAACTTCTGTGTTTAGTTTCAAATCAATTTTCAATTTTTTAATTTTCTTATATTGTAGTTAAAGTGAGCCTTGGAAATGTAGATGCAGACATATTAATTGTTTTTCTTCTGTCACAGGGTTTTTTGTCATTTCTCAGTGCTCCACTAATAGGTGCTCTCTCAGATGCTTGGGGAAGAAAATATTTTCTTCTTCTTACAGTTTTCTTCACTTGTGTCCCAATTCCATTAATGCGAATAAGCCCATGGTAAGTGGTACAAACTGCAGTAGCAAGTTTGTCAGGAGAGCAGATATTCAGAGGAGATGTTTGGGGAAATGGGAGAGAGACAATAAGACAGGAAGAAAGCAGCTTTCCTTTCAAGACATGATTGCATGATTCTGGAGCTTTTCTGTTCCAGATGTATTCAAACTCTGTATCCTAAAAGTAGAAATAATGGAATGTGAACTATATTCATACAAGTAAAGCAGTTTCTGTAAGGGTTTGATAATCCTGTCTAACTCTGTTTTACGATCAACTGTTAATTTTTTCCCTTAATGACTGACAGTAATAAATACATTTTTAAAGCTAAATGAACCTTATAATTTATTTGCTAAAGAAAAGTATCATTGTTGCAAGTCTTTAATTGATTAGGACTTTGAAACCAAGTCAGTACTGCTCAGTTAAAACTTCAGTTGCATTTACATTAATTATGAAACTTGGAAGAATTACAAAAAAATTTTGTGTGCACTCTGAACGCATTCAGAGTTAGGTTCCACAGCTCTATATATATGTGATATATGTGAAGTTTATTCCTTAGCTGGCTAATGAATTATCTTCTAAGATAGTTCATTTTTCATAACTTGAACTCGAGAGTGTAAAAATTGATAGGTACCATGTCCTCAAGGGACCACTTCTTCTTTTAGGCTGATGAATAGTAAACAGAAGAATATAAAATAGTTTAAATGCTCTTTTCCAGTATTTAAGTGAGGCTATACAGTCATTCATTCATCTCCAGTAAAGTTCTGTGTTAGTTCTCAAGGAATACTCCTAGGCTTAAACACAAACTTGCTTATTAGTAAGATAAAAAGCAAGAGATCTCAGTTCAAACTTTCTAATTGTTGCTTTTAAATTATTAGGTGGTACTTCGCTATGATTTCAGTATCTGGAATTTTTTCTGTTACCTTTTCTGTAATATTTGCCTACGTAGCTGATGTAACACAAGAACATGAAAGAACTACGGCCTACGGACTGGTAAGATATGCTCAATTTGGGGAAAAAGGCCAGGTTATGTCCTTCATGTTGAACTTGTGTTTTGATGTACAGATTGTTTCCTGATTAATGTAAAGAGTTTGATAAAGGAATGTACCGTGGCTCAAGACACTGTGTTAGAGTTCAGGCAGTGAACGGAGTGCTGTGTGCTCATGGGAACAGAATTTATATTTGACAACTTGCATAGAGGGCATGTGTAAGAAGGAATGTCTTTAAGTTTTGCAAACAGAACATTAAATGTTAAAGACAATGCAAGTAATATAATCTAGCAATAGTTTTCCTTAATATAATCTAGCAATAGTGTAAGTTGCACATCTTGTTCATATGACATCTCGTTCATCTTTTTTGGTATAGAATGGCCTTTTCTAATGTCAGAATGGTAAGTAAGGATGAAAATGCATAAAACAGTATTTTTAATAACTTAGACACAATCTTTCTTAATGATAAAAAGATGAGGAAAATAATTTAGTTAGTACAAACTAGTCCATTCAGTGGTAATATAATTCCTGCTTAGTTTGCTTTCCTAATATCTATATTACTTTAAGTTTTGGAGGTCTATTGATAGATGTCCTTAGCTTTTAAACTTATTTTAGGCAGGAATTTAAATGTACTGACAACTTTTTCAGTCAAATCACTTCAAATTCATAATTAGAAAATAAAACAAAGATTTTGGTCTGTTTGAAAGTAAGAGCCATTTTCCTTTGAGCCAAACCTGATCTTGGAGTGCAAATCCTGTCTAGTATGGTGTGCTGTTGAGAAAGCTGTAGAAACTGTATTTGGGACCCAAACTCTTGTAAATGGTATGTGATTTATTTACTTTTTTGTTTCATTTGGGTTTTTTATTTGAATTCTTACTGCCGTGTTTTTTAAATCACACTTCTGCAGAGGGGTGGTGGTGGTAAGCAACTTACTTCCTTTTTCTGTAATGGAAGAATAACCACATTGAGTTTGTAAACTGTTGTTGTGCATAGGTATCTGCCACCTTTGCAGCAAGTTTGGTAACTAGTCCTGCCATCGGAGCATACCTGTCTGCCAGCTACGGGGATAGTCTGGTTGTACTGGTGGCCACGTTGGTGGCTGTTGTGGACATCGGCTTCATCCTGCTAGCTGTACCAGAATCTCTGCCGGAAAAAATAAGACCTGCTTCGTGGGGATCTTCTATATCATGGGAACAGGCAGATCCTTTTGCAGTAAGATGCACTTCAGTAATTAATTCTTAAATATCTGGTGATTAATAAGTAATAATTATTAGTTGCAGCTTGTAAGCTTGAGAAGTCTTCAGCCTTACTGGTCACTTGACTATTCAGTATACCATTGTCTTCATTGTCTATTCTTGCCCGTTAAGATCTATCTACATTTAAAAAGCAAAATCAAACCAAACTTTGTGGATTAAATAATTCTAGGTTTGAAAATAATGTTTGGTGAAATCCAAAGGGACAATACTTTAATTTTCTAACTTAGGTACTCTATTTTATTGCAAACAAATGCTTAATTCTTACGCCTCAAAAACCAGTATTTTAAGGTTTTACATACTCAGTTTATGACTGTACTTTTGGGGGTATCTCTCCCCACTCTTGATTTCTTTTGGTTATATGTGATTTCTTTCTAATAGAGAATGGATCTATAAAGCCTGATTTTTTTTTTTATGGGCGTATATAGGAAGGGCTAAAACATACTGCACAGTCTTTGTAGTAACTTGTTCTGTCACTCACACTTACTCGGTTATTTTATGTTTTTGTTACACCTTGGTATCTTGAGAAAGGAAGAGTGATCTTTCTTCATGAGATCTGTCCTGCTGGAAACTGGTTGTGAATATTGAGAGATGAATGGCATGGTTGAAAGACTGCAGTTACAGAATTTGTTTTCCACAGTTTATTTGTTCCTTAAACTAATTAATATAATTGGTGAACAAGTGTAAGAAATGCATATTATTAGCTAGTAAATTTCAAAACAAATTATTACTGAGGAGGTCCATTAGAAGACATTAGGTATTACAATTATATAATGCTATTTTTGAGGAATAGTTTTGACTTGGGACTGAACAGTAGCTTCAAAAATCTTGATAGAAACTTTATGGAAGAATTGGGTTCCCCAAAATATATAAAGATATTGTTTGTGACTTAAGGTTCAGCTTAACAGTGTTCATGTGTAATTGTTTTGATGTGTATGCATGCACAAAAAAAGGAAATCTGCCTTCTTCTTTCTTTATGCTTTCATTAGACTTTGTACAAATGTTTGAATACCTGCCTTGTTCTTTTGTTTTACAGTCTCTGAAGAAGGTTAGAAAAGATCCTACAGTTCTTCCAATCTGCATTACAGTGTTGCTCTCATACCTGCCTGAGGCTGGCCAGTATTCTAGTTTCTTTCTGTACTTGAGACAGGTAAATGTTGGTCTCTTCACATCTTATTAAGGATGTTTAAATAAGTATTCCGTATGACCTCTTTCTTGTTACAGACTTTGGTTAGAGACCTGCTTTCTGACAAAGAGAAGCTTTAAAATTAAAGGCAGGGTGCATTGCTAAGCCAAGAACTGAGTAACACTTGACTTCTGATGCATAAACCCCGCAATATCTTAAGTGTGTGTTTACCTTAAGCAGGCCTTTGTTCTCATTCGGTATAGCAGTTGCTGAGTCTGTCTTGAGGTGGGATCTTGCCTATCAAAGACCTGTTGTGTTTGGGGGAGGGAGAGAGAACTTCAGTTTCCAGATCCATGACTTCTTCTGTCTCCTTTTTTAAGGCAGTTTTTTTTTCCTTTATACTTTTCTTGGCAAAGAGTCAAGTTAAGGATTATTCTTGAAAGTGGACACTTCCTGAATGCATCCTGTATAAATGTAGAGTATAAGCAGAGATAAGTGTTTTCATTGAGAAGATACTCACTGGTAGTAGTTGCCCTGGATTGTGTTTGGCATTTGTTTCATGCAATTTCTGCTTCTCTACAGATTATAGGCTTTGGATCCGCTAGCATTGCGGCATTTATAGCTGTGGTGGGCATTCTGTCCATAATAGCTCAGGTAAGCTTTGTTTCTTAGTGCTTCATTTAAACTTACCTAAAAACTTTTTACATGCTCTGATACATCAGTGTATCTTGCATTCAGAATGCAATAAATGTTATATTCGTGATACAGTCCATGTAAATTTCTTGCTTTGTACAAGCTTTTGTTAGAAATACTGGATCTGGACATCAGAAAGATAAAATTTGCTAAACTTGGATCAGTAAATTCATTGGAACTCTGACTTAAAATGATTAAAATTATACAGGAAATTTGTTACTAAATGCAAAGCATTCTGAAAGGAAAATGTCTTATTTTTAATAAGTCATGCTACTTGCACCTGTGCAGTTGGCTTGTGCTATCAAATTTGCATACAGGCATTCTTTCCAGGGATTCTTAGGCTCAGCTTGGAGGCTGAGGAGCTGTGAGGCCTTGGTATCTTCTTGTCGTATTTCTTAATTGGCAACAGTGAGCTGATTTTTCAACAAATCCTTTGTCTTTTGTAAATCTGTGTTTTTATGATGTGATCTTGGGTATCTTTATGGATACAGTTTGTCATCCTGTTCTCATGACAAGAGGAGGAATGGCATATAGAGTATGTTGTACCCTTGCTGCCGTTCTTAGCAGAATGAAGGTCTTACTGTTTTGATGTAAATGACACATTCATCGATGTTTACCAGTTTTACTGGTGTCAGTTGTGGCCTTCATTAGCAATTCAAGTAATTATTTTAATCTTTGTGCTGTGGTTTGTTCTGAGGCTATTGTGTGCACTCACATTTGACAGTCATACTTTATGCAGACCAGTATTTTTGCTAAAAATCTCTAAGATGGCTTCCCTTCTGGTTTATAATTTTCAGTGTTAAAAATGAGGAAAATCTTAGGATTTTTGAGCTTTTTGAAGAGTGCAGCTAACTGAAATAATCTTCGCTTATTGACATAATCTTTGCTTCATAAATACTGATTTGTGTTGGCATGTTGGATATCTCCAGAAAGAACTGAACACATGAAGGTAGAATTACTGTATTTTTTTCTATGTAGCATTCAAGCTAGAAATGAGAAACAAGAAAGCTAGGGTGAGCAGTTGTCCTTGGCTGGATGACAAGTCCACCAAGCTGCTCCAGGTGAAAAACAACTCTTAAGTGGAGATAAGGCAGTTTATTAAAGCAAAAGCTAAAGTTTAGGCATACACAAACAGGGGAGAAAAAAAGGTTCATTTTCTGCTTCCCATGAGCTAGAAGTGTTGAGCCACTTCCCGGGAAGCAGGACTTCCACACATGTAGGAGTTGCTCTGGAAGGCAAACATCATAAATAACAAATGCCCCATTCCTCCTCCTTTCCTCAGCTTTTATATCTGAGCTGATATCGTATGGGATGAGTTATCCATTTGGTCAGTTTGGGTCAGCTGGCCAAGTTGTCCCCTCCCAGGATCTTACCCATTCCAAATTTACTGGGGGGAGAATGTTGAGAGACAATGCTGAGGCCCTCACAGCGCTGCTCAGCAGTAGCCAAAGCACTGGTGTGTTAACACCTTTCCAGCTACCCACAGACCAGTGAGAGCTGCTGTGGGAAAATCAACTCCATCTCAGCCAGACTCAATACAATCAGGAAGAGAGACAAGACAAGAGAGGAAGTGTATTCCACTCTGCAATCCTGATTTCTTTTCTCTGTGTTTTTACTGAAGCATTGCTGAGTTTCTCCTGTTAAAAAAAATGTGTGGTCCATTAACGGAGTCAAGTTGCCCATATGGACTTTGCTTTACTAGGAAGTGTCTGCTTCTTGCCATGAGTGTCTGAATTGGGATCTCCTTCCCCCTCAGCAGTAACACTTCTAAGAAATGGAAATACTGATCTTTGGTTAGGATTAGCTTCCATGTGCAAATGAAAAGGTCATATCAGTGTTGTTAAGAGTCAGTAGAAAATGTAATTAATGGTGTCTAGGAATTGGCCAAATTTCTGTGTATGTGATGGAGGTGACAAAGCAGTAGGATTTACTTGTAAGTTTAAATGTAAATTTGCAAAATAATTCAGCTGACCTAAGGAGTTTACTTTCTTCTGAGATAAGTCTTTTTTTTCACTAGTATTTGTACATACTGGTAAATTCAAGTCATGTCCAGCCTACCCGCTCTTTGCTTGGTAACAGCTTTTATTTTGTGGAGCACTCTATTCTGTAATACAATAGGTTTGTAGACATGAAAATGGAAGCCTGTTTGCATTGGAAATAGTCACTGTCATCTAACACACATAGAGAGGGCAATGCATGTGCTTCTGGATGTCCCGAAGTAGCAACCCTTTAAGAGGTAACAATATCTGTACATTAAATGTTGAAATTACTTATCTGGAGAAGAAAGAGGACAAATGGTATGAATTTCCTCATCATTTGAAAGGTCTTCTGAATTACTTTGTATGGGAGAAATTACTTTAGCAAGTCTGACTTTTTAAAACAACTTTTGGTTGAACTAATTTCTCTTGCAGACTTTGTTTCTCAGTATCTTGATGAGATCTATAGGGAACAAAAACACAGTTCTTCTTGGACTTGGCTTTCAGGTCTTTCAGTTGGCTTGGTATGGTTTTGGATCTCAGTCTTGGTAAGCATACATTTTGCTATGTACACACTTGTTAAGGAACTGGAAGGTGTTTTTTTTCCCCAAGAAATTCTACTATTAATTCTGTTGTCATGGGTATTTGAGTGTTCTGTGAATTAGGTATTTCCATTTTCATTACACTACCAAAATTTGGTCTGTATTTTGCATATGTAGGAATGGTAGAATTTCCTGTACACACAACCCTTTTGAAAAGGGTGTCTTTGCAACATTTTGTTCCACTGAGTATTAAGTCTGTGAATGTGGTTAAAACTTTTTCATAAACTCACAAGCTCATAAGTAGCATGTTCTCTTTAGTAATTCCACTAGATCTATTTTATCCATTAGGTGTTGGGCCTATACTTGTTTTTGTTTTTCTGACATGTTCTCTTACTCCAACTATAATCAGTCTTAGAAATTATCTAGAGTTTCTTCTGTTGGAAAAACTGTCTTTAAGTAGAGACAATTAGAACCATAAGCTAAAAAAATCTTCTTTACGAAGTGTGTCCTACTGAAAGGGATGCGTGCTTGTTGTTTATCAGAGTACTTCCTAGTCAGTAGAAGCTAGAGAATTGCGTCACTGGGAAACCCTGGGAAATTGTTCCTTTGTACAGTGTTTGGAAAGGAAAGCCCACTTCACTCCCATTCCCCTCTTTTTCTCTGCTAGGATAGAATCAAATCAAATGTGCTTCTGTTCCAACAAGTTCAGAATAATATATGGGAAAGGAGCAGGAAGATAACCAGATAATTTCCAGTTCTTTAGGTGTTTTAATAAGAATATTTTGAAAGGGAATGAAGTGTTAAATAAGGGTGCCCTTGTGTCTCTTGTGGGAGTGTGGGGAGTAATTATAAGGGCAGTCTCATTTTTAATTCAAATTATGTATTTAACACAGGATGATGTGGGCAGCAGGAGCTGTAGCAGCAATGTCAAGCATTACATTCCCAGCGATTAGTGCTCTGGTTTCACGAAATGCAGAGGCAGATCAACAAGGTGAGTATTAGATAAATTGCTGTTTATGCATCACACTGCTTTTTTGTCTAGAAAGCAGAAGAGTTATCTAGGTGTACTTTTCAAGTTATTTTTGTATGTTTTCACTTGATAGTACCTATAGAAGTCTGCTGGTCTATGTAGAGAGGAAGGAAGTGCACAAATTTATCATATTTGCATTGTAAAATATATAATTTCTGATGAGCTACTTCTTGTATTTCTTTCTGTAAAAGTACTATGAAAGCAACAAAAATATTCTCTTTTTTTCTCTTCCTTTTATTATATGCAGTATTCTCTAAGTAGACAGTGAGGGTTAATGTAACAATACTACCTTTTTAATGACACATTGTACCAGACTGAAATAAATGTAGGAAAGAAGCTTT
Source organism: Urocynchramus pylzowi (assembly GCA_013397555.1). Classification (NCBI taxonomy): domain Eukaryota; kingdom Metazoa; phylum Chordata; class Aves; order Passeriformes; family Fringillidae; genus Urocynchramus; species Urocynchramus pylzowi. The sequence continues at coordinate 47,877 of VZRH01004684.1, read as the reverse complement.
ATTTTTTTTGTAGAAAAGTTGGCCCTATTTGATAAAATACTTCATATTTTCAAGGAATAAAAAAGGATGCCAAAGTAATCAGTTAATCTGAGAAAACACAGAATTTACTGATTTTAATGGGAAAAGCAATGTGCAGTCAGAAATTATTCCTCCTTTAAAGTGAAATGAAAAGTCATCACAAATTAAAACACTGGTAAAAAGACTTACTATTGTTCTTGAATTGAACTTGAATTTAGTATTCTCTTTAAAAAAATTGCTGTATATATAAATTTTAAGTATGTACAGCATGAAGTTCGGTAAATGCAGGTTATCTGAGAAGTACCAAGGAGATGCTGTTCCAAGAGGTGGATTTCTGTTGAAAGATGGGAAAGATAGTATTTTGCATGGGTTTTTGTAATTATTCCCCTCTCCCCCATTTTTTTTCCGAGACATTTTAAAAATTTTTAAAGACTTGCTTTCTGTCTACATCAGGAAATGACTAGTTAAGCTGACAGAAGACATTGAACTTTGATTTTACATAAAGGAAACTGGTGTTAATAGCTAAGGCTTTCAAGACTGAGCTTTTGCCACCTAGTGGCATGAAGATTTTAAACTTTCATATCATCAGCCTATGAAGTAAAAACTTGGACAGCTATCTTTTTTGCATGTTTTCCTCCCATTTTACAAGCTACTGCCTTAGGAATGAAGCAGATTATTAGTATTGTAAAATAGCGTTTTTTAGACTCTTATGTGAAGTTAATATCATCAAAACACTTTTTGCACTGTTGTCACAATTACTTAATGAAATTGAAACAGAAATATACCTCTAGCACTTTGATTAATCAAGTTTTAAGAAGAATCCAGTGTAAAAGTACAGTCAGTGAAGTATTGTGAATTTACTGCTGTATACTTAATTTACTGCCCTGAGTCAGTTACTTGGTATTTAAATAAATACTGGTCACAATTTCCCAATCATATTTTCTCAGTCACAGTTCTTAACACTTAGGTACATTACTCTAACTTTCGCTTGAAAACAAATTGAATGGGAACCACATTTAAACTCTGCTATCTTTGCTATCTTTATTGTAGGCTTTGGGCAAGAGTGGAAGAACTCTAATAGTAAAAATTAAACCTGCACATCAATTTCTTTATCATAATAATAAAATATTCTACAATAATAAAAATAATAAATCTTTGAGTAATCTGCAAGTATAGTGACAGAACTATGATGTGCAGAGGATTATTTTAATCCGCATTTTCTTCAATGTACTTTTTACATCTTAGAATATAGAAATAATTATGGTATGCTCTATTTTGGAGCAATTTTTAGAATAGACTCAGAGCTCTTGGCTCTGAGCATTTCTTCCTTGCTTAAAAAAAAAAGACCCTGCTTTTTTTTTTCCTCATTAGGTGTTGTCCAAGGAATAATAACTGGAGTAAGAGGACTGTGCAATGGCCTGGGACCAGCACTGTATGGCTTTATTTTCTTTCTCTTCCATGTGGAACTCAATGAATTGCTTCCTGATAACACTTCTGAAATAAAAATAAAGGAGAATCCCAGTGATAAGGTTAGTTCAAAATTTGATGTGGAGTTTGCTCTGTAGAACTCATATGGCCAGAAATCTGTCTTTTTGGTTGATTTAAAATCGTGATATCTTACTCTTAAACTACTTAATTCTCGCTTTTCAGTTTTATTAAATAATTAAGATAGCTCATAATTTAAATGTGATAGTAAATACTTAGATTTACAGTAGTAGCAGCCGTGTTGGTTTCAGTGTTGTAACAGTATCCGGTAACTTCTTTTGATGTGAATTTGCTGGAACTAAAGTTTGAGTGAGGTTGCATCACTCTGATTATCCACAGGAAACCCTTACAACAAACAGTGGATTTCTAGGCTGTGTTGGAGAGTAATAATAACACTTGGCAATGCAATGACAAAGGGCAGCTTTTGAAACATTTTTACTCCTCTCAGTGAAACCACATTTATGTAATACTCAAAAGCTGCTCAGATGAATTAGCTGTTACACTGCAAATGAGGGTGTATTAATTTGTGGAAGTTCATTTCTTCTTCAAGTATTTGTGTGTGTAGCACCTCATGAAGATTTAATAATCATCAAAATATATTTTTGATATGTTTATATTCTTTATATGTACAGACCATCAGCTGAAAATTTAGGCCTCTGATTGTAACAAGAATTGAGGCAAGAGAAGTACCTGGTTACTGTATACTTATGTTCAGCTGTTTTCCCGCTTCATTTGCAAATAACTTTCTACATTTCATTTGGTAGAATAAAAGTACACTGGATTGATGAGTTTCACCTTCTGTTTTATGTAGTTTTAGTTTACACAGACACAGAAAAGTTGTTAAAGATTAAAAAAAAAGCTGGATTGTTGACATTTTTCTTTTGTAGAGGTTTGTCGTCAAACCTGGCTGATTTAAAATTTATCTTAAAACCTTTCTGGTGTTTGCTTTTAGTTGGGGCTATGAAATATGGGTAAGTTTTGTTTTTGAATTTTAAAATAAACTGCTTAGAAGCAAAAGAGAATAACTCCAAATACTAAGTTATCATGCATGAATAACATGTCTCTGCAATGAGAATGGTCTCACTGTTATTTTGCTCACCCATATATTGGTTTTTTTTGGGATGCTTGTTTATTCAGCTAACTTGATTCTAGATATCTCAGCCATGGTAAAGTGAAGCTAAGGTTTATTGAGTATTTTTACTTCTGGATGTTGAAATCTTATCCTGTTAATGTTCAGAGGAGCCTTGTTGATTTAACAGGCACATTGCCTAAAGCAGAAAAAATTACAAAAAGGCATCAAGTCAACATCTGTGTCATTAGCGAGGCAATCATACTATCAATTGAAAATTTTATGTGTTTTTGGTTTTTAGATCAGTGTGGAGATCAGGTGAGGAATTTGTGGGGATTTTAGATGTAGAAAATTCACTTTACAGTGCACATATGAACCTGTTGGCAAAAATTTTATAGTCCCCACAAATATGTCTCTCATGATCTCCTGCCTTAGTGGTATAGTTCATAATGCAGAAATCAATGTCTGAAACATGAATTCTTTGTTGTGCTTGTTTTCCTGTAGAGAGCGATCATTCCTGGTCCCCCCTTCCTCGTTGGAGCGTGCATTGTTCTTCTGGCTTTTCTAGTCGCCTTATTTATTCCTGAGAACAGTAAAGCCAGCACTACCAAAAAACACAGCCACAGTGTCAGCAGCAGTCTGAGTAACAACCTAGACCAAAGTAATGAAGAGGACATTGAACCATTGCTGCAGGATAGCAGTGTATGAAGGCTAAGTTCTGAGGGGCCGATGGAACAAATTCATGCACTGAGTTTGGCTCTGGAAGCTTGGTGGGAGGTACAGAGTATGTTGCCTTTGGGGAGAAGGCAGCTGTAGCAGGAAGTCACTTCCTGTATGCTACTTGAGGTTGGTGTCATGCTTGCAGGAGTGATTTTTTAAAACAGCAGGTCACAAGCTAGTGTGATTCTACCCGGTATTGGACTGCAAATGCTGTGTCAAATTTTGATATTGGGTAGAAACCTGAATACAGAGACAGAATTTTTTTTAAAGTTTGAATGGTTAGTTCCCAAAATTGCAAGATAATTCAAAATAAACAGGTTTGAGTCAGAACAATTTCTGCCATCACTATAATAGATTGTTTTGCATTTCTTATGCCTTTTTGTCTGCATGTGTGCCACATGTAGTCTTCATAATATGGGAGGCATTGATCTCTATATAGTTTTGTTACCTGAAATAGTGGTTATCAATTAAATTTTCAAATCTTATTTACTAGCAAGAAGTCAGTAGTTACCAGAAAGCAGTGATGAAACTGAGATGGCAGAATTGTGAATGTGTGTGATCGTACGTGATAGTACTTACCCATAAATGAAGGTCACACAGAAACCCTTAACCCACATTCTGGAACAGTCAGTTGTGTGCAGTGAAAGCGAATCCAGATGGCACCCAAGAGCCAGGTCCCATTAATGTTTTGCTTACAAAAAATAAAATTTTAATGCTAAAATGAGCAGTGTCAGAAATACAGACACTTCTGAGTGTGTGCCAAGAGTACTCTACATCAAAATATATATGTATGTACTGCATTTTGTCACTTTATCTGCCATATAAACTAATTTTTCCTATTAATTACTTTTACTGCTGCCTTAACTGCTTCTTAGAGTTCAGTTATTAATCATATTCAGCCTTCATATCACTGTCTTACCTGCTGAATATCATGGATATATTAAAATCTTTTTTTTTTCTAAAAGATGCTTCAGAGGCATTATGAATTATAACAAATGTACTAATTTTTAGAGACATTTTATGAAGAAGACAGAGATTTGTATGTATTTTGCTGCAGTGTAAATGGACTATTGAACCCAACTTTGATGAAGTACTCCTATGAATGTTTTATATGTATGCAATATATGTAGATATTTGTAAGGAGTTTTAATTTTTCCAGATGGGGTGCTGTGTAAATCATGTATTTATAAATGTAATGAGGGTACAGACAGTTATACAGTTTTTTAAAAGGATTGACTGAACAAATTTTAAAAATATATATTTTGAAACTTGTTCCACTTTGAGCAAAGATAAGAAACCTTTTGTACTATGCAGGTTGGTTTTTAAGTTAATAAGCTTCCTAATGCATAATAAATATAAATATCAAGCTTTCTAGGTTTCGTGAGTAAAGTGTCTGTTTTTCCAGGTTCACTGTTGTGCCTTTGCTGCTTCAGAGCAGCAAAGTGAGTTTATCCTAGTGTTGGATGACAGTACCTGAATTCCTGTTCTGTTGTGGTGTGTCTGTGTTATCAAGAGTGGTGAAAAGCATACTTTGCTTAGAAATTCCTTGGGTACCTGACATGGTATCCACTGGGGTAGAGAAGTGGAGAATGAAAGTACAAAAAAAACTCCCGAGAATAATTTCTGATCTGAACAGTACTGCAGAATTAAGATGCTTTTTCTTAAGGAGGAGGGGGTTGCTGTTGTTCTTTGAATTTCTTGTAATTCAGCCTCGGCTTTTATGCTGGATAATCTTTTTTTTCTGCAAGCCAGACTACAGTTGGGTAGGTTTTGCATGATCCCAGATTAGAATGTCTTAAACTTGATACATGGAATAAAATACAGTATGTTAGTGTTAAAAGTAGCAGTTGTCAAATTTATTACTGCTTATAGTATCCTAGCAACAGATCAGATTTTTGAAGTGGAATCTCAGAATCACAGAATGGTCAGAAGGGACCTTCCAAAGGTCATGGGGCAGGAACACCTTTCACTACAGCAGGTTGCTCAGTGCCACCCTGTCCAGCCTGACCTTGAGCATTTCCAGGACTTCCAGGAATGGGTTATCCACAGCTTCTCTGGGCAACCTGTGACAGTGCCTCACCACCTTTATTGTAGAGATTTTCTTCCCTATGTTCAATCTAAACTTAACCCTTTTCATTTTAAAACTCTTACTTTTTGTCCTTTCACTACGTGCCTTGGTGAAATGCTGCCTCCTTTCCTAAAAGTCTTTTTTATATACTGAAGGGCTCACCTCAGAGCCTTCTTTTCTGCTGGCTGAACAACCCCAGCTCTCTCAGCATGTCTTCACCAGAGATGTTCTCCAGTCCTTCAATCATCTTTGTGGCCTCGTCGCTCCAACAGGTCTATGGTTTCCTGTGCTGGGGAATCCAGAGCTGGATGCAAAAAAAAAAATAATAAATTAAAGCATGCACCCTTACTATATATAAATTATTATATGTACTACTCTGCTAATTAAGTACACAATAAAAACTTTAAAAGGTAAGCTATAGATTAGATAAACAATTTTCAAATATTTTTATGAGTAGTGTAAAGTTTTTTTCTGTTCCCAGTAGAAAATTAGTAAATGATGCTCAGAAATACCTGATGCCTCATTATTTTTAGAAATTTTTGTTCAACACAGTGGTACAGAGGTTCTAAGATTTGGTTCTAAGTTCAGTTTATCTTGATTTTATATTTCAATATGTATTTAATATCTGTTTTTAGTATCTGTCATTACTCAAAAAGATACCTCACAAAGATCCAAATAGAAAGTGTGTTGAAGGCTGTGCTTATTAAATAATTATCCTTATTTTTCAGTCTTGCCCACTACTTATGCAAAGGTGTATTAATACTCAGGTTAATACTCAACTAATAAGTTTCCATTTTTCCTGATGTCAGTCAGTTGGATTTGCAAACTAATTGAAAAGTCTTGAATTTTTGTGTTGTTAACAAATGGATTTAAAAACTTCCCTCTGGAAGATTTTTTTAAACATGTTAGAAAGTTACTTCCCTGTAGAAGTGTACAGATATTGGAGGTTTTTATGGGTGAGACTTCTAACTTCTTTGTGCAACAAAATTTCATGATGATTGAAACATTTTTCAAACTTCTGTTTTCAAAATGCTCCCGCCATACAATTACTTTATTTTAAAAAGAATTTTTTTTTTTTGCTTATTGTTAGAACAACATCTTTATCTTGAAGAGACACATTGAATGTTTTTATTTTTCAAAAATATTGGCATAGTACTGGCAGGCCCTTTTCATCACAGAAAAAGTCAGGAGATGTGGAACCACTGCTTTTCTTTCTGTGAAAAAAAATGTAAGTTTGACATGGGATAACCAGTGAACCCCTGTAGTGTAAAAGACTTTCAAGGTAACTCCCCATCTGATTCCAAAGTATTGTAAAGATTCTAATATTGAAAGGTCTTGTTTTTATACAAGTTACCACTGATGACAGTGTAGGACTTTGTGTGCTTTTGTCTCGTTTATTTGCTGCACTAGCTTGCCCATGAGTGAGCCAGTGAATAAATTTCACTTTTGCTGTAACCTTATCCTTAGATCCCTTTTTTCTAAGGGATTCTATTCAAAGCAGCCACTTCATCAGTTGTTACACTTGTACAGTTTTTTCACAAAATAGAACTTTAAATAAAGGAATGGCTTACTGTTGAGCAGCTGCCTTTTCTTTTAGTTTATTAGGGATTGAGTAAAAAGTTGTTCTTTACGTACTTAATCATGTAAAAAAATCTAGCAAGTACCTTAAACTGAGACAGGTTAGGAACACTTGTAGTTCCAAATCTCTCACAACCCATAACTTGTTCTAATATTTGTTTCTTCAAACCTTCAGCATTCTTCTTCAAACTTCAAAGTGTTTTCTGTGAAATTTGTGAAATACTGGATTGAGTATCACAGGACTTCAAACATTGCTGAAAAGACTTACAAAGGTCGCTCTTCATGTCTTGGATAGCTAGTTTGTAAATGCCTTGTTAATCCTTGTGGCTCCATACTATTGTTAGCTAATGCTTAAAGGTACAATATACACTCAAAAAGAGTTTCATTGTTAGCAATAACACTTCTAAATTTGTATTTCAAATACTTACTTTGATTGTTTTCAATTTTTTTTGGCCAACTTTTTCTCAAATTTGACTACACTGTTAGTGATACTACCATGCAGAATGTTTGATGAAGGACTTGCACTAGGACCAGAAGTATCACCTCTGGAACTTGTCTATTTGTGCTTGTATCATTTGTGTTACCTTCAATCTGCATGGATTTTTTTCCAGACCATTTTTGAGAGACCAGGTCATTTTGTGAGAGTTACTTTAGTTGCAAATAAGTAATACAGTCCACAGATCTGTTTAACTGTGCACATGTAAATGTCAATACACTGAAAATGAAAGAAGGAGTCAGGGTATCACTGTCAACTCCCTTCTGCATTGTGAAGCACCCAGTCTTCCTCAAAGGTACCTGGTGTTCTGTCTACCTTAAGTGTGACTGTCTGGCATACACACCCGATGAGAGTGCAGTGTCAAGACATGTTACCTATTATTAAAGTTATAATTCTTTCTTAATACTTTCAGGTGGTAAATAAAATACTTTTATTTTAAGTAAAAAATAAACAATACTTAATCCTTTCCTCCTTGTACTCCTGAGGTGTGCTTAATCTCCAGGTAGGAGACCATTGTTCCAGAGCATGTTTTATTGCAGTGTAAGAACATGCAGTAAGACAGTGCTTCACTTCCTCAGTGTGATAATGGGCATGCTTCTTTGGGGCAGCTGCTGGCCTCTGTTTGTGTGGAGCTGCGCTTCTGATCCAGAGAAACAAAGTTCTAGTTGTTCTAATAAAATTTACCTTTCTTTCTTTTTTTTTTTT
>VZRH01004684.1:0-39709 GCA_013397555.1 Urocynchramus pylzowi | reverse complement strand
CAAAAACCAAAAAAAAACCAAACAAAACCACAACAAAAAAACCCAAAAAAAGTAGGGAAAGACATTATGAATTAACAGTACAAAGATCTGGAAAACTATACTTGGGATACTTCTTTCCTTTTCCTCTGTCCTCAGAGATTTTGCTCTATTGTATACATGCATTTATCATGTACTACTATGCTACTGTATTTTGATTATAATATAGTAGAAGATAATAATAAAACCTGTGAGAAATAAATTTATGGCTTAGATTGTTTTAACAGGCACGTTAAGCAATCTGTTATATGTATAGTAACATCATTATGTCTCCTAACAAGAAGAGAATTTGATTTTAAAAGTTGTTTAAAAATTTTGTCATACGTTTCTGTTGTGGTCCAAAAGCTTTCATTCACAGGATTTTCCAAGCTCAGTTGGCTAAGCTGAGACACTTCCTGGTCAACCTGAAAAACTTGGTGAACCAGGATGAGTACATCAGCAGAATAGCCTATTTTTTATGTGATTGAGGAAACTGAGCATGACTTCTAGCCCTCTGTTTAGTGGCATGCTGTCTCATGGGTTCCATTTTAGGAGCTTAGTGGTGAGATTGATCTAAGAGTAAAGTCTTGAATCTGGCATGTGTAAAGAACTAAATTAAATCAGATTTTTATTTCCTAGACAATTTCTCTTGAACAAGTCTTAGAGAAAAGAAGATGCTGTTCATCTTCTCCCATTGCCTCAAAAGAATAGTCTTGCTCTGTTTTTTAAAAAGAACACTGCAGTAAGAGAATGGAAGATGTTGGGAATGGTTCATGGTACAGTCCCAGGCCTAGCATTGCTACTCTGCTGCCCTTGCAGTCTGTTTTCTTTTGCTGTATAAAAGTGTCCTTATATATTGCATTTTCAGCACTAGCACCTTAAAGCAGATGTGTTAAAATCCTTCCTTAATTTGAAAGTAAATGCTACATCACCAGCTGAATCTCTGAGAAGTACAGAGCTGCGTGATTTAAGTGCAATTGGCTGCATTACGGGCTAGTAGTTTGGAAGTCAATATTTTTTATAGTCCTTTTTTCTGTAGACATGAAAAAATGGCCACTTCTGATTGCATACCCCAATGAGAACTTAGGCTTATGGATTTCAGAAAATTGCTTGTATTTGAAGTGTCCCTTAACTGATGGCTGATGTATACCTTAATGCTTATGTGTCAATATAATTGTGTAAGAAACAGGCTGTAAAGAAGACTATGCTCCTAGCTCTGCTCATCTGAATGTAGGCAAAAATCTGCTCAGCAGGACCTCATTTGATGATGATGCAAGAAAAACTGTTAGTGAATAACAGGCAGGCAACATCATTCATGACACATTACTTTTCTACACATGTGGAAAGTGTCGATCTTGACAACTTTGCAGTGGTTATATTGTTTTGTCCAGAAAATCTTTTTTAAAGGAGGGTTTATAGGCAGTTATTTTTTCCCCTTCTCCTCCCAGTTTTGATGAAGAGTATTTTTAAGCATATCTTACACTTTGAATCAAGTCAAAGTGTACTCTTTTACTGCAGTCTTTTCTGAAAGTCCTGATGAGTTCTCTTTAAGTAAGAGGAACTTAATCATATATGGGGTTGTCTGCTTTATCATATGCAGGTATCATTTTTGATAACTTAATGCTGTTTCTCAGTGCAGTGGTTCAAACATCCTCTGAAAAGCAGTGAAGGGAAAAAACCAAAACATGACAAAATTGTTTTAGTAACAGACTGAAGTGTTAAGCACTGAAGAGAAAAGTTACATGTGCAGGTCTAAGCATCCTTCCATTGCTTAAAGCCCAAAAGCAGCTTTTTCTTGCTGTCTTACTTATTTATGCCTGCATAATAAACAAAATGTATTTTTTCATCATTGGCATCATCTTTAACTGGCTTAAAAATAGCTGAAACTACTATCAAACTTGCCCAGCTACCTAGTCCTAGTATGCTTTGTGCTCATGCTTAAATGCATTGGGAGTATTAATTCAGTGCAGCTAGTGTTTCCAGAAAGTTCAAAGCATGTATTTAAGTAGAATAGTAGCATATTTTAAGTACAATATTTAAAGGTACTTTCAAAAGGTGTACATTATATATTTTTTTAACACTGAAAGAAAAATAAAACTGAAAAGGAAGATTGAGAAATATAAATATTCACTAGACTATGCCACCTAAAGCCAATTGCATTCTGCATATCCTTGTCAGATACACATTTTGACCAGGGAGAGATGTTACAGGCTTCTCTGCAGTCCTTAGGGGAAAAAGCAGTTTGCAGAGCTGATAATTTGTGACTTTAACTAAGTGGTTAAGGATTTAATCTTCTTGGATAACAGATTTCCATTTTTCCTCAAGAAGTAAGCTCTCCCTACCAATGAGTTTGCTTTCATTTTTCAGACATGAAGGCTTGTTTGGGAAGTCACCTTGGGAAATACAGAGCACTAGAAACTCTTAATGATCCTGGAACCAAGTAATCAAAAATAAATTCAGATTTTTTTCTTTTTGTTTTTAGTACAAATTGCAAGAAACAGAAGACGATGCAAGATCAAGAGAAGAACCTAATTTTTAGTGTTTCAGAATAGTTCTGAAATTATTTGTCTGTGTGTGAAATACATCAACAGCACCACAGCTACCCTTCCTGAAGGTGACAGGAAAGAAAAATGTGATAAAGGTCAGACTGTCAGGCAGCCTATTATGAGCAAAACACTTTCCTAGGATAGAGCCTCGCCAAGGGTGGGGTGGTTCCACCTTGACATTACAGCGTCTGTCAAGAGGAAAAACAACTCATGACTCCAGGTAATAACTGAAGGTAGTAAAAACAACTCATTTGCCCTATTTCTTCCGTCTCTAGGGGGAAAAATACATCAAGCTACCATGTAGCAATCATATTAAAAAGTTCTGCACAGTTGCCTCAAGCAGTTGGTTGAGGTCTTTTACTTTATTATGAAATACACAAAAGTAAAAGCTTATCTAAGTTTATGGAAGAAGTCCATGGTAAATATATTTGAATTTATTTGATTTTATTCAGTGTTGAACATAGTCATATTTGGAGAAAGAGCAATAAAAATGGAACAGTAAAGATGTGTACCTTTAGAGGTAAATTTTTAAAATTCTCTTTTAAAATTTTTCCCTAATTGCGAAGACTCCAGACTCAACCTAAGAATTTCAGCTTATGTTATGATTACCAGAAATGCCAAGCTACCTGGAGCAGAGTGCAGACAGGATAATTAAGTGTATTGAAAGTGCATTTGAGAAAGCGCGGTATTACTGAAGAAAGAGAAGGAAAGAAAACAGCATGACTTTCTAACCAACTGAATTTTCAAACCTGATAAAAAACCTCATGAGGTGAGCAAGGTTTATCTGTATAAAGCTGCATGAAAGATTAACATTGGTTGCAGAAAGTTTTGTTAATATCATTTTGATAAAAGGTGTTTTCCTTGCAGACCTAACTTTGAATGGAAATATTTTTGACATGACATTGAAGGTTATGTCTAAAATGTACCTAGATTTTTAAATTTAAACCTATGAATCAAAAGCTAGTAAGAAAATCTGCACAGCAAACTTGATCTCTGAAAACTGAGAAATGGCCTTCAAAGAAGAGAATTCATCCTCATCTCACATATCCATTTTCCTCTGATACCCTGTGTGCCACAAACTTGCAGGAAACAGAGGAAAACAGAGAACTTGTTCTTTGAGATGGAAGGCTCCAACTGCCACTAGTCTCAGGTGTCCATTTCGCAACTGATTCCATTATGATACAATTTCTTAACTACAGTGCTGCAAAAATGTCTTTTATTTATTTGTTCATGCTGCAATATTATTTTTGCCCTTAGATGACAATTCTTTTCTGCCCATGCAACTTTTGAGGAGGTTTGTAGCAGTCGGTACATGACAGGTTCAGCAGCAGATACCCATGCTTTAATTGGAGTGTTCAGCTTGTTATCAAAGGATAGTTAGTTTGATGCTTTCTTGTGTAGCTTTTGTCCTGCATAAAAAAAGATCTAAAAGTCTAAGGAAAGGCTGACACAGCAGTCCTATTTAGAGCATTGAATGTGCTGATCACTTAAGACTGACTGCATTGTTTCTTTAGTGCCTGAGGTTGTGGTGATAATCCCATTGGCAGAAGGGACTGAAAGTGTCTGTCACTGCTAGTTGCTGATGTCTAGAAAGCCTACTGTTAACAGCAAAAAAATACTAGAAAATCTTGGCTTTTATTTTCACAGTGTCACATCATGGTCTCAAGAGTACTGTAAGGTGCAGGTGTCATTGTAAAAAGATAGTACCACTTTATTCCTCAGAGAAATTAGTCATAGAAGAAAATCTTAGCTGAGGAAGTAGTACATCCATCCACAAACCCCAGAGTGGTATTTGAGTTAGAAAGTGCCTTAAGGCACTGAGCTTCAAATACTTGGGTAAAACATCATACACTCTTCTTCGATGTTAGTCTGAGACCTTGTCAGGTCTTTTAGATGGTACAACAGTAGTGTTATATCAAAAAGATACTGAACTATCTGATAAAATTATATCTGGCATCACCCTTAAACTCCACAAAGGACCACAAAAAACTTTACTAACTGGAAGTGAACTGTAGTTCTGATGCTAAATAAGATAACCCCCAGGACAAACATCCTGAGAAAGTGAAAAGTCCTTGTTGTCTCTTTGAAAGTGCCAGTTGTGAAATCTGAGATAGTTTCATTAAGGCAGCCTGTGGATAGTCTAAAAATACTCTCCTATTTGTGCACAATCTTGTATAGTCTTTGTTGTTCAAATCTTGCAAAAATTTTAGTAAGTTTGAACAGTTGTCTTCCGTTTGTGTACAGCTTAACTGGGTTTCATTAACCTGAAAAAAAATTAATTAAATAATTTCCAAAAATACTCACCCTCTGTGCAGTAGAAATGTGTTTGCTAAAACAGGTGATGGCAAGTAGAACACACTCCTGTTTTATAATTAAATGTGACAAATATCAGAATACCTTTGACAAGAGTTAGCTGTTGTGTTAAATAAACTTGCAATTGAAAGTAGTCAGATGCAGGAGGAGTCATGCCTCTGACAGGTTAGATGGCTAAATTATTGAAAAACAAATGGGAACAAAGACAATTAACTTAGAGAATGTATAGATGTTTATACCAAAAATATTAAGACTGGTGTAACTGAAGTGTTAACAGAAGAATTTATTAAAGCCTTAGAAACAGCCAAGCAAGGGTATGGTATGTGTTAATTGCTACAGAATGCTGTACAGAGTTTTTCATTCATATTCCTTGATAGTGTCATGCATTGACACTTGCTGGATGCCAGGCACCCACAAGAGTTGCTTGCTCACTCTCCTCTGCAGCTGGACAGGGGAGAGAAATGTAACAAAGGGTTCATGGATTGACATAAGGACCAGCAGAAATCACTCATCAAATATCATCAGGGCAAAACAGGCTCAAATTAGAGGCATAAAGTGAATTCATTACTAACACAATCAGGTCAGGATAATAAGAAGTAAAAAAAGTTCTTGAAAACACCTTCCCCCACTTCTTCCTCCTCCCCAAGTTCTACCTCCTACCCCAGTGGTGCAAGAGGACAGGGAATGGGAATTATGGTAAATTCATCAGCCATGGTTTATCCTGCTGCTCAGGGGGAGGAGTCATTCCCCAGCTGCACCGTGGGGTCCCTCCCACGGGAGACAGCTCTCCATGAACTTCTCTGATCTGAGTCTCTCTCAGTTTTGAAGAATTGAAGGTGTAGCTATAAAACATTGTAAAAACTGGCATAGCATAGAATGATCCAAGAGGTGACAAATGTGCTTCCACAGTCATGGACAGCATTGGAGCTGTAAGACTGTCAGCCTTGAAGCCCTCTTACACAAGCTGCTTGTAGCTGCACAAATTAGTAACTATCAAGCTAGTTAGAAAGTGTTGCCAATACCTTTTTAGCAAGAAGAAAAAAACCCCAAACTTCCTTGCACTGGAAATGGGGGAGGAAAACATGACGTATAGAACTAGATGGTAGCAAGACCAAGGCTGCCAAGTCTGAGTCATGGGAAGCTGGAGCTGCAGAGCATCCTTTGGCTGGAGGAGGATATGTCTCAGTCACTGATACAAGAGCCTGAAAATGTAATGTGGAAATAGGCATTTCCCAGCAGGCTGGTACTTCTGTGAGTATTGAAGGAGAATCTAAGAACTTGAATGAGATGAGCTCTGCAGTGCACTATGATGGCTAGGAAAGTCTGAGTAATCCCTCTACCCTTGTGGGGATGACTACAGCCAATCTAGAGTTATTAACTTCAGTGCTTGGACAGGAAGTCTCCTTGTGAAGCCAGAAACTTGGGATGTGCAGTACCTAGCACTCCTGAGGCTGATTAAATAATTTGTTAACAAATGATGCCTGTGTGTTTGAAGACCTATGTTCTGTTAATTGTGACTAACAATGTATCGAGAGCTTGGCTTTGTTTACCCAATACCTATTTCTATATCTCACTAGGAGATCATACGGTACATCAGTAAGGGATGGGTATTCGGAAGCTTGTTCTGGACTTCTGGTTTTGTTTACACTTATTGTTCAGGGGATTTACTCTGAATTACATCTAGCTTGATCCCCTATGCCAAAAGTCTCCACCACACAGGTAGTTTGGAGATATCAAAAGATGAAATGTTTAAAGGCTGACTAGAGACTTTGTTGTGAAAGAGAGACTAATTGCAATGCCCAAAGCATTTGTCCAGGGCACAGGAAAACTATCCTGTGTAAGCAAACTGTTTAGTCGGGTCAGTTAAGGAAAGGACTTGAAAACTGCTCTGACATAGCTGGTGTGGATTCAGTCTAAAGGGAACAAATTTTCTTTTGCCTTTTAATCACCTTTTTCAGATTAAAAGGTGAAATTTGCCATTTCTCCTCTTTTTAAAGACATCTTCTAAATTAGGTCTTCCATTGTAAGTAGTGGATAATTTTAAAGGATTCTGAGTAAGGCCTCTTTGGTAGTTCTCTGCCTTTGTTGACAGATC
The DNA here is from genome assembly GCA_013397555.1 of Urocynchramus pylzowi. NCBI lineage: Eukaryota > Metazoa > Chordata > Aves > Passeriformes > Fringillidae > Urocynchramus > Urocynchramus pylzowi. The sequence continues at coordinate 32,740 of VZRH01004684.1, read as the reverse complement.
TGTTCCTCTAGGATTAGTCCTCGCATGAATTTTAATGGCAGTGCAATTTTCCAGACAACTGAGGACTTGGCCCTCAGACTCAGTATCTCAGGTCACACCTCAGAATTATTCCGACTCTGAGAGCCATTTGCAAAGCTGCCTGCTATGCTTCTACTTACCCATGAGTAGTCCTGCTGAAGTCAGAATAAAATTAAATGGGCATGTAAGTCTCCGCAGAATGATGTCCTGAGGCTGGAAGGACCTTAAATAGATTGATTTTAGGATATGTTTGCCCAATCCTTTACAGGCAAAACCAGATTGGTCCTGCTGGTGCACACTGCCAGTATGAGCATGGTGTGTTCTCATTCTGAACTGTGTGGGCCTCATAACCACAGCCAGCTCTGGAATGAAATCTGCACAATTGCTGTGTCTGCGGGGCAGGATTAATTAACTCAGATTTGTTGCAAGGGGATGATTGCTCCCGATTCTGATCCAAGTATGAGAAGTGCAGTTTTAAAACTGGCTGCAAATGATGACATAGATAAAACCTTCAACATATTAAGACCAGCAATGACTTAATAAGAGCTCTTTGGTGATAACTGCTTATACCATCATAGGCTTGCCTTTAATTTCTTTTATAATTCCCTAAAGTTTCCATTTTTTCTTATGTTAATCTGAAGGAAATGTCGGCTTCCAGAGTGTATATTCTGCTCTATGACCTTTACATATTGACACACAAATGCCAGCTGACTTAATTTTTGCAAATGTACTGTAGCTAGTGAAGCTATCTATAGAAACATTTAAGTGTATATGTTTTTGCAGGACATAACATTTGTGTTAGGATCCGTTCTTTCTCTTCTTCTTTTCTCTCTGACTGTATATTATGCATTACTTGGTGTTCATGTACCTTTATATCTTCATAAAAACAGCTTGTTTGAATCTAAACCTTACATTACAAAGAGAATTCCGAAAGATGCATCATTAATATTTTAAGTGTAATTATTATAAATGCACACCTTGTTATAAATGCAGGTTCCTGAATTTTCTTAGTCTCTTTTGTATCCATTACATCTTTGTTTTGCTGATGTCTGTGCCTTTGTAAGAGTTCACTTCTAATGAATAAACAGTCTTTAGCAGCAACAATTGTAAAAAAACCCAAAACCATATTATTATCTAGGTGTTAGAAGATACAGCTCAGGGATAACATTGTAAAGTTAAACAAGATTAATGAAAATATGATATAGTTTCCTGCAACATTGGAATCAGTGCTGGTATGTACTTAAAATTTTCCATGTAATTTTCAACTGGAAAACTAAACATAAATGAAGGACTAGCATATTGATGAACTAAATGTTACCTTCATGCAGAATTTTATGTTCTGATGGCTAAGGTACTGAAATATGTTTGCAATTTATTTGTCATCTCCTTAAGCTACAACCATAAAAGATTTTATTACATTTCAAAAATATTTAAACTGTGCTAGAATTGAGTTATTGTGCTCTGAAGTCAAGTGACCACTAGCTGGCAATGTTATACAGCTCTTCCTGTTACAGATTCATTGCATAATACATCATGGTTTGACTCAAGACCTTTAATTTTAAAAATAGAAAAAGAAATTGGATTTCAGTGGGGCTGGGCACTTCTGAATATTTCACTGCTCAGGCTCCAGTGTAGATTAGCAAGAAAATAGGAAGGGCAGTGGACAGAAATAGTTTCGAAAGTAATAACCTTTGCTCATAGGATTTCTTTTGTTTCTCCAATTCAGTGATTTTAGTTTTAATTTTGATTTTAAATGTCTTTCACTTACCTCAGACCATCCAGGGTGTTGAAAATGAAGCTTATATAATGATCTGCAAATAGCCTGGACAGTGCTGTCAGCTCTTTGAAACTCCATTGGAGGTGTCCTTCATTGCACTTACTTCAAGTGCCTTTCCCTCACATTCAAATGTCTTAAAACTGTATTATTTCCTGCCTATCCACTATCCTTTGCTTCCTAAGACATAATTTTATGTCTTCTTTGACTATTAATCAAGGGATACAAACAATTAAAACTACTCAAAAATTTAGGGTACTGAGGATGGCTACCAATGGCAGGACAAGCTGACTACATTTCTATTCTCATGCACCAGATACACCCACTGCCATTATTCACTGTATTCTTTTATTGCTGCCAGATTTCTTTCTTGCAAGTAGATGGAGTCTCACACATGTATGAAACACAGGGGTCAGAATCTATTATTTCCCAATATGAATAAAAATGTGAGTGAATGAAGCACTTAGACAAATGAATTTAAAAAACCAAAAATAACAAACAACCAAAAAACAGTGTTAGTATTTTGCATTGTAAAGTCATATATTTTATCCTGGAAAAGGCCAGACTGGGGAACAGAAAGGTGACATAAATCCCTGCTTTCAATTTGGAGAGGATTATGGAAGAGAATCATGCTTGTGACAGAAATTATTTCATGTAATTCTTCACTACATGAAGAATTTTGAGATTCTTATATCTGTAAGATTTTTGGAAACATATTTTTTGCCATTTGTTCAGTCAGCAAATAGTCATGTGCAGGCCTTGTATTTGCTTTTCTTACTCTAGTCAATGCTGCCATTTGGTAACTTCAGAGATAAGTAAAGAACAAGGCCCTGGTGAAGACAAAACTGTTAAAAGGAAAAAAAAAAAAAAGTAAAATCATTTAAACAGAGGCATTTAGAAGGCAGAGGTGCAGAAGGAGGATGTCTTGAAGTCAGCTTCAGTGTGGAGTAAGTTCAGCATAAAGAGCCAGTCATTCCATAGAGTGCAATTCTTTGCTAGTCCGAAGTGGTGGCCCAGCACCCTCTAAATTCAGGGGGAAATCTGGGCAACAGTGACTGAAGTCAGCTACTAAAGGACTCCTCTACACATGAATATTCCCCTGCTTTGAGAAAATTGCTACCTTTAGAGGGAATAGATGTGTGAGAAGTACAACTGTACATTAGACGTAACAAGCTTTTATCTGAAAATAAAAAGTGACTTCCAGCCAGCGATTTGCCTAGTGGAGTTTGGCTACAATTGGGATGCTAGCAAGAAGGGTGAGGTTTTGGTATTTAATTACTTCTATATTTCTTGGGTTTTCATGCCATTGATACCTGCCAACCAGTCTTTAATATGAAAACTCTCTTTGATCATGGACTCTCTCTGTCCTTTTATCTTTTATCTGAAACATGCCTTCTCTCTTAGGATAAACTGTTCCCTTTAGAAAGGTTAATGAAGTGTTTACATTAGGAAACTATCAAATCAGTAGATGTCTTCTTGTGCTGGATAGTTTTCAGGTAGTGCTCACTGAGAAACAAAGGTGCAAGCTGGAGCTCAATTTGTGAAAAGTATGCTTTTCTTCCTGCACCAGCATCCATTAATGAGGGAAGATTTTTAGTGAAGTGATAGAAAAGCTTTCTTACTAATACAATATAACTCTATTCTCTAATATTCAAAATGGGCTTAATTTATAGTCATCACAAAGATTTTTCTGACACCAGGATACCTGGAGTAAAAATCTTCTCCATTTCTAGATGCTGGGATTTGCTTATATTTTTTTCTGAGTATGTCCAAAAAATCTATTCTAAAAATCTCAAACTGTAGCAGCACTTAAAACTGAGACACATACTCCAGGTTTTTTGAAGTTAAAACAGTCTGCTGTCATGGAACAGACCACAAAAGAGATCAAGCCTAAACAATGTGTTGCTAAATTACACTCTTGAAGTAGTGTGCTGGGCAAAAATTGCTATTGCAGGCTAGAGGAGTTTTATATCATCATAAAATGGCAAATCTTGTCATCCTTTGATACCAATACCTTCTAGTTTACTTCTCTTCAGATCACTGCAGCTGCAAAAAAGATTGCTAATGCTAAATTAGCATTTTGAATTTCTATTTTCTCCCCTCTGCCAGGTCCCTAAGGCAGCACCTTCTCTGAAATAGTGGCATAGCAGCTAAACAGGGAGTTCATGAAAATATTTTGTTTTGAGAGGTTGCTGAAAGAATGAGGAGTTTGCCAGAAGTATCTTAGCAAAAATGACATGCTCAATTTTGGCAAAGTGCTGGGCCAACAGGCACAACAAAATGGATGGAATTGTGGTGATTAAATGTTGCATGCTGTTGCATTTATTAATAACAAATGTCTGTCTCTGCTTTGACACCAATTGTAGTTCTCCACTATTTTATGGATGTTCATCTAGATTTCTTGAAAAAAAAAAGAATGGAAGTGTGGCAATAAGGGACTTTTTAATTTAAAAAGTTACCAAAATTGCAGAAAGAGTGTGTCCTCTATATATGCTGTTTTCAGGAAGTCCACATTATAGTATAGTTCTATTTCTATTATATTTCTGCATTTAGTCAAGGTTTTTTAACTGTAATGATGATGATGATAATTATTAATGATGATGTTTATCTTGAAAAGGCCAGCAAATGGAATAAAAACAAGAAAGGCTGTTTATTTCTGAACCTCTTACCCTTTTTATCTTGTTTACTGCAACAAGAATTTAGACAGATGCAAAAATGATGTTGAATGATAGCTATCTGGATTTTAGTGTGTTGTGCAGCTATTTAACTTGATGGCAGATTCTTTTCTAACAGGAACCATGCCATTTGCACATTTGCTTTATTGAAATACAGACCTCAACAGTAGCCATAAGTTATGTAAGCAAACTGGTTCCAATGCACAAAATTATGTTAGTGGTTGTCATTTGTGTGAAATGTAATTGGTTCAGATGGTCTTCTCATTTCCACAGTCTGCTTGACTGCACTCGATCAGTTTCTGAGTAGATTTTAGCAATATCAAATCTTATTTAAAAAGTTTCCTTTGCAATTAAACTGTTTGCTGTACCTGGTAAAGAAATAAGATTTTTCTTCTTGTTCTTTCTGTTTTGAACATGAAAATATGAGAATTAGAAAATGTAATTTTCTTGGCTTGAGTCAGAAAACTTATCAGCTAAAAATTATTGGAAATTTTTCATTTTAGTTGTTTTATCATCTGTTCAACATCTCAGATTACTTAATACTTCCTCTGTGCTTTTGCATTTCTAAGGATTATTTTGTATCTCACTTGCAGTTGAGCACACAGGCATGCAATACAGCAGGTTTTTCTTCATTACTATTACAGTGCATCAGACTATCTTAAAAATGTTGTGAGTGATATCATGTTAATAATAGAGAATTTTTTGAGAATAGCTGATTCATTTTTTCCTTAGTAAGATGGAAACAAAAACCAACTTCAAACATACCTACTCCCCAAAAAAATCCAAACCAGGAGTCCAAAGTACTGGGATTTTTAATTTTTTTTTTTTCTTGGCCCATCATCTTTTCACCTTTATCTGTGATACTTGAAAATTAACAAGTTATTAGCTAGAGTGTAAATCATCATTTTAATACTGCCTATGAAGTACACTTTATCCTGATTCTGCATCTCATTAGTACTGACTATTTTGATTGTATTTCCCTAATTATTTGAACTAAACTGCAGCATATGTCAGAGATATATAAAAAGAAAACCAGAAGATAGGTTGCTTTTGTATTTCTCTAGACCAATTTTTTTCAGAATGTTGGGTCTTTTTGAGTGTGCAAAATTCAAAATAGAAATTGCTAAGTCTGAGAAAATTCAGTGAAGAGTCAAGAAAAAAATGAGTTTGCTGTAAATTGAGAGATTCCAGGAAATATGTCTGGTAAAAGAGAAAGAGAAGGAATTGTGATTTACAGGTATCTGAGAAGGGACAGATATCTTCTAAGATATATATGAGAAGAAGAGATTGAAGTTATAAAAGAAGGCCCAAGAGTTGGGAAATTAGATGAATTCAGATTTAAAATGAAGACTGTCACCAATGGCAATAAAGTTGTGGAACAATGTAGTAGCTGGTACAGTGTATTTTCTGTTCAATTTATTTGAGATTTAGGCTTTTTTTGATGTTCTTTAATTAAAGTGAGCCCTTAGGTTCATGGCCTGTGCCATGGTATAGAACCTAAGAGTAACTTTCAGTAGTTCCTTCTGCCCTTCTATTCTAAAATTTCTCATGAATAAAACCACTGCTCTACCATTCTGAGATAAGATTTAATATGCTATTATCTTCTGATTTTTTTTTTTTTCTTTTTGATGTAACAGTCCCTATTAGAGCTAAATTTGAAAGGACTGGTATTGATTGCACTTTCAAAAATGCATTTCCACATAGTGTAACATGTGGGATAAAGAAGAGAGCCTATCATCTGGGCTGTGTGTGGACCAGATGCATTTTACTGAGCTGTGCAATCCTTTTAGCACAGTTTAATTAAAAAGTCTGTGTCAGCAGACTGAGAGTGTGGACTACACACCTCATGAGCTAAGGTGAAACTATTTCATTATTAAATGTAAGGGCCAGGATTTTCATCACCTTTGCTGTCTGGGTTATGAAGAAGGAATGAGCACAATCCTGCAGTGTGCAGGAACAGCTTCTCTTGAAGCTGTGTCCACCTAGTGTGTGGGGAACAGGGGAAGCACCAGGCACCATATTCTCTCTTAGAATTTATAACATTTTGGCTTGACTGATCAGGCCTATGTAGGAGATGATAACAGCTTCTAAGAGGAGGAGTTTTTCTTCTGTGGCCTCCCTCAAGGGTAGAAAATTGCTGAATTAATAAGATCCTTTGCATTGATTGAAGTCTGGTTCCTGCAAAGGAACCAGATTCTGTGGCAAAGGCATCCTATTTTAGGGGCTGTTATCCTTGCATAACACAAACCCAAAGTTAATAAAATATTAGTCTATTCATAGCTTTTCCGTTGTGACAAGACATATCTGAGGACCTGGGCTTCCTGGCCATCCTGAGGTAAAATTCTGAAAGAACAAATGGCAGGATGAGGTCTCAACATTTTTTTTCCCATAGGTAGGGTAAAGATGCAATTATACACTGATAATGATGGAAACACCCCTTTATCTCCTATGGAAATGCTGACTTTGTCAGCAAAATTTTTCGAAGGCCTGGAAGGGCTTTGCTTATTTAATATTTATTAGTTGTTTGCACCTGTATTGCTGCTCAAAATTTATTTGTGGAATGTATTGAAATGATCAAAAGTAAATTAATTTATGACTGAAAATGGTTTATTGGTTTGTTTGTTTTTGTCGTGGTGGTGGTGTTTTTTTTTTTTTTGGTTTTTTTTTTTTTTTGTCTTGCACTATTGCTCTGCCAAGGATTTCCTGTAATTATTTAAGGGTTATTGTGGAAATTGAATTTTCAGAAGCACTTGTTTTAAATTAATATAAGTTTTGTGGAAGTCAGTGGTGCTGATGGAACTGATTTATCTGGGAGCAACTGAGAAGACATTCTGTACTTTTCATAATTCCAATTAAGTTTGTAATTGTGAAACCCTGGAAGATGTGAAATTGGTGGTTACAAAATACTTGGTACACTTCATGACTTGTTTTTGAGGGTTGGCTCCTTACTGTGCCTGGAAAAATTTAGGCATACATTCACATTTGAAATTTAACACCAGAGGTCACACCTATTTCCCTAATTATTTACTTAAGTATAAATATAATGCAAGCAATATTTTATTGAACTGTTAAACTCTCAGAGTCATTAACTTGAGTGAAGGTGTGAATATTTTATTAATCCTGCCTGTCAGTGTACATCTTTGTCTGTTCCAGATGAAAGTTTTATATTGTTCCTTCTAATGCATGAGATGTAGAAAAATGAGAGCAATGTGGAGTTCATCTTTAAATAAAAATTTTCATAGATTTGTAAGTATTGATGCATTTTGGATTTTATTATAGCTATGAATAACTCTCTGATTTTACAATGCAAAAGTAGCAATTGTTTTGCTTTTGATCTTGTCTTAGGTTATTTTTTTTTTGTTAGAGGGAAGATTAATTTTTTTAATATTTCCATTGGAAGATAGCTTTTATAACTGTCACATTCACCACGTTCATCCCTCTTGAGAGTTTAGTAAAATCAGGAATGAATTTGATCACAGTGATGTGAAATTTAAGACAAAATATAGAGAATGATCCGTCCCTTTGTCCCTTGCAGTTTCTCATTTAGATAGGAAAAATATTCCTTCCCTCTAGTGAAAAAAGATTTTTGTGTGTGAATTTAGAAATTGTGTTCAATAATATACAGGGTAGTTTTTCTGGTAGCATTTTCAAGACATATGAGATATTTTTGTTAATCTGTAGGATGACAGAAACTGCAAAATACCTCTTTTTGTCTGCATTAAGGTCTGCTTTGTTCATCCTGAGTATCATCAAATATTATGAGACTTAATTATTCTTTGTGCTTTTCTGCTCAACCTGGGATCTTTAAAATAATGTGAGACAAGTTAACTGAAAAGATAATAAAATGAATGGAAGTTTTCTCACACTGCTAATAGTAGTGCTAATAGTGAGACCTACCTTTATTGTAGTTATTATTTTAGAGGAGTATGTTATCATAAAATCATGAAACAGTCAGCCACTGATATAAACGATTAATACAAAGCATAAAAATATTTTTCCATCTGTTTTCCAAGGTAGACTTTTTCTACAAGGTGCTGTTTGTATGGTATTAACTTAACTACACAATTAAACAAAGCAGAGAAAATAACATTTGCTGGCTGCATATAAAGAGTGGTAATTTGACTGACTGTAAGAATGACACTGGGATGTTTGGGATTTTTCTAGGCCCAAACACGCTGTCTTCCGAAGTGACCTGTGCATTACACATAGTTGTTTGCAAGCTTTTCAAACTGTACTTCTTTACTGCCTGTTTTACTCTTGAACAAGAAATAATGCTCCTGTGAATAAATGTCCCACCAAATCAACAACCTACAGTATTTTCCAGACTGTAGCAGTTTTTTGTATTGATTATTTTGTGTCTGATTTCTAGAGGAATAAGCTTTTACTGTAGCTGCAAGAAACAACAAAACTGATGTTTTCCTTTCTGCTGTGAGTGAATTCAATGTTGTTTTTCTGAGAACTCATACAAATCTAGAGGGAGATTTTTATTTTTAAATTTTTTTCCCAGAATATGAGAATCCTGTCTTTCTAGCAATTAAAGCCATAAGGGAATTTTGATTAGTGTGCTCTTTCTGGAGGCCCATAAGTTTGGAAAACAGTTGGAGCTAGTTTGGGAAGTGATTAAGAAAAATCTTTCATTTTGGGCTTGATCTAGCTTCTCCCTATGAAGCAATTAGCATCTGCAAGATCAAGTGTTTTCCTCACTGATTGTATTGTCAGTGGCCAGCTTCCCCAGCAATATCTGTCCCACTGTTGCCTTCTATGACCACAATGGCAGATATAGGTAAGGGTTAGATCATGATCACTTAGGTCTCTGGAGACAACTACTCCAAGCAGCTGTTGACTTTGTTGGCAGAGCCTGCTTTCTTACCCATAATATGTGTATGAATTCCAGTTCTGGCAGCTAAGTAAGACCTTAAGAGAAGCAGCCAGCATTTATCTCTCATCAGAAGGAAAAAACAGGAGAACAGCCTTAATTCTTAATACCCCTATTAGTCAGAAAATTGGAGTGATTTCTAATTAGCGTTTTAACTTTAATTATTAGGACATACACATCTAACATTTTTTTTTTCCTGTTGTGAATTTCCTCAGGCGCATGGTTGTTGAATACTTTCATTTGAAAATACCATTGGTTCTCATGGTTTGGTCACACATCACCTTTGAGGAAGACTTGCAACCTGATATCCTTGAGCTGGGTTTTGTTGAGATTACATCCAGTCCAATCTCCATGCTCAAGCAGGGCCAAACTAGAGCACATGGCACAGGATTGTGTCCAGACTGTTGTTGGGTATCTCCAGTGAGGGAGACTCCACACCCTCTCTGGACAGTCTGTTCTGGTACTTGGTAACATGCACAGTAACGCTCTTCCTTGTTTCCAGGTGGAACTTCCTGTGGACCAGTTTGTGCCCATTGCCTTTTGTCCTATTGCTTGGCACCACTGAGCAGAGCCCAGCCCCATCCTCTTGACACCCTCCCTTCAGATACTCGCAGACATTGATCAGGTCCCCCTCAGCCATCTTTTCTCAAGGCTGAACAAGCCCAGCTCCCTCAGTCTTTCCTCATAAGACAGACGCTCCCTAGTGCAATAATTTATCCTCGCAGCCCTGCACTGGACCCCTCCAGGAGCTCCATGTCTCGCTTGTCCTGAGGAGCCCAGAACTGCACACAGCCCTCCAGATGTGCCTCACCAGGGCACAGTAGAGGGTCAGAATCACCTCTCTTAACCTGCTGGCAAAGATCATCCTAATGCACTCCAGGATCCCATTGCCCTTCTTGGCCCCAGGACACACTTCTGGCTCATGGACAGCTTGTTGTCCACCAGGACCCCAGGTCCTTCTCCACAGAGCTGCTTTCCAGCAGCTCAGCCCCAGCCTGTGCTGGTGCCTGGGGTTGTTCCTCCTCAGGTGCAGAACTGCATTTACCTTTGTTGAATTTCAGATAATTCTTCTCTGCCCATCTCTCCACCCTGTCAAGGTCCCTTTGAAGGTCTGCATATCCCTCTGGGAGACACTGCTCCCAGCTCTGTGTCATCAGGGACCTTGCTGAGATGTTACTCTATCCCTTCATCCAAGTCACTGATGAATAAGTAAACAATGCTGGGCCCACTGTGGCACCTTATGGGACACCACTAATGACAGACCTCTAACTAGATCCTGTGCCACTAGTTACAACCCTCTGTGATCTGCCATCTGCCTCACTGTCCACTCATCCAGCCCACACTTCCTCAGTGTGTCTCTGAGGATGTTGTGGGAGACAGGGTTGAAAGCCTTGCTGAAGTCAAGGTAGACAATATCCATGGCTCTCCATGCACATATCCACCCACGTAACTGTTTCATTTAGAAGCAATCAGGTTGGTCAAACATTATTTACCTTTGGTGAATCCATGCTGTTTGCTGCTGGTCACCTTCTTGTCATCCACGTGGCTAGAGATAGCCTCTAGAATGAGGTGCTCTGCCTCCTTTCCAGGGACTGAAGTGAGGCTGAATGACTGGTAGTTCCTGTGGCTCCTTCTTGCCATTTTTGAAGACATTTGCTTTCTTCCAGTCCTCAGGAGCCTCTTGTGGCTGCCACAACCTTTCAAAGATGATTGTGAGTGGCCTTGCAACGGTGTTCACCAGCCCTCTCAGCACTTGAGGATGCATCCCTTTAGGGCCCTTGGACTTGTGGATATCAAGTCCACCAGGGTGTTCTCTAACCCAGTTCTGTTCTCCTTTACTGATGGAAAGTTCCTTCCTCCCTTCCTCCCTTCCTGCCTCCCTCCCTCCCCCACAGTCTCCTCTGTCAGAGATTCCTGTTCTCTGGTCAGTGAAGACTGATGCAAAGAAGGCATTCAGTAACTTTGCCTTCTCTGTGTCCTCTGTTACCAGAGTCTCCCCTCCATTTAGTAATGAGCCCACATTATCTTTTGTTTTCCTTTTGGTGCTGATGTGTCTGAAAAAGCCTTTCTTGCTGTCTTTGACATCCTTGGCTACATTAAATTCCACATTCCTCATCTAGTGTCCACTTTGCAAATTCTCTGTATTCATTCCAAGTGACCTGAGTGCTTCCATCCCCTGTGTATTTCCTGCTTAATTCTTGAGTAGTGACTGGAGTTCCTTGTTCATCCATACAGACCTCTTGTCCCATTTGCCCCATTTTCTTACTTGTGCAGTCAAGAATGAAATGTCTTTCTTACTTCAGTCTCTTTTCTTTTTACAGTCAGTCATCCATAGGGTATGGTAGCGGGTGTCTTTCAGCCAAAATAGTCCTTCTAGAATCAGCCTTGAAACAGCCTTAAAAGAACTGGAAAAATAAAATTTAAATGCAGGGATGTGAATCCTGAGGAGGAAAAAATAGGAGAATATTTCCCATGCACTAATTTTTTATGAGTGTTTTCTGACAAAAATATTGGTCAACTGGACTTCAGAGTTTTATTGGAAAATACAAAATCACAGGCATCTCTAAAGAATGAAGAACCTTTACTGGCCTTTTATGACACATTTCATGGTTCCTTGAAAATTTTTTTTCATTTTGGGAATATTTTGGTGTAAATTCCAGAATAATCACACATTTGTTCTTCATGTCTGCTTTGAGCTGTTCAACATCTGCTAAAGCTCCCTCTCCTGGCTCTCAAATCCTCTTTTTATAATTTCCAGTTTCATTTAAAGGTGGCATTATAGTTGCGAAAAATTCTAAATTTAGAGCTTGAAGAAGCCTTGAGGGAATGAGCATGGACTATTTCTAAGGAAATCATCTGCACTTCAGCAGATGTGTCAGAGATTTAGATAATTAATTTGTTTCTAAGGTTTTGACCCTAATCAGGAAAAGAACTGTAGGAATCCCTTTTTACTTCTTTTCTAGGGCTATAGGTCTCTAATACCACATGGATTGTTATTTCTTAGCATGACTTTTCAAAATCACCATGAAATACCTTATATAAGTTTCTCTCTAAGTGAAAAGCTTCCTATAGTTATCTTTCATAAGGGAATAGAGAGAATCATTCCCAGAGGACTCTACCATATTTCTTTAGCTCTTGAAGAAGAAGCAATCAGCAATACCTAAGTATGTCTGCAAGGCACTGAAGGGAAAAAAGTCTCCACATTTTTGACCCCATCTTTTAAGTAGAAAATAGAAAAGATGGAATTGCTTTAAAGGAATCTGAGAATACCTTGCTGAATGTCTCGGAGTCTCTTTTTCCTCCAGTATTGTCTCTCCATGTCAAGTCTTGCTCCCATCATGCATCTTAGACACCTTTGTGAGGCACAGCTTAATGAAAGTGTGAGTTAGTTATGAGTATTTTTGACAAAATGCATTTTCATGGGGCTTTAGCAGGTGTGAACTTCCAGAAAGAAAGTCCATTGGATGTAGTCTTGTATTAAAATAAAAAAAGAGGCAACAGTCCTTACTTCATATACAGCACTCAAGTTCAAATCTCACCTCAATTAAATAACTATCTGTAGAAAGTGAAGTGCTTCTAACAAGAAAATATTAAATGAAACTCACTTCAGGATAGAGAGTATGTGAGAGAATTTGAAGTTGCCATGGTTTAGCCCCAGCCAGCAACCCAGCCCCATGCTGCCACTCCCCACCCACCAGCAAGGTTGGGGAGAGAACTAGAAGGGTAAAGGGCAGAAAACTCACAGGTTGAGATAAAGACACTTAAGTAGGGGAAGCAAAAGCTCTATACACAACCAAAGCAAAATGTGGAATTAACTCCCTGCTCCCCATGGGCTGGGAGGTTTTCAGCCATCTCCAGGAGAGCATGGCCCCATCACATGTAATGGCTACTTGGGAAGACAGACATTGTCACACTGAATGTCCCTCCTTCCCTCTGTCTTCCCCCACTTCTCATCCTGAGCATGATGCCATGTGGTCTGGAATATCTCCTTGGTCATTTGGGGTCACCTGTCCTGGCTATGTCTCCTCTCAACCTCCCTTGCACCCTCAACTTCCTCACCAGCATGGCTCTGTGAAAAGCAGAAAAGGCCTTGGCTCTGTGTAGGTGCTGCTCAGCAATAACAAAATCATCTCTGTGTTAGCAACCCTGTGTTCAACACAAATCCAAAACAGCCCCATGCTAGCCAGTCTGCAGAAAATTAACTTTACTCCAGCTGAAACCAACAAAGATGACCAAACTTAAATGGGAGTATCTTAAAGGACATATGGTTGCTCTAGATGCTGGGATGTGGGATGTTTTTAAAGAAAATCTTAGAAAGGTCTGTTTATTTCACTGCAGGATAGAGCAGAAACAACTTTTGAATTCAAATCTCACAGTTCAGAATGACCAGATGAATTGTTATCAGGGAAATGTTTTCCTGGAAATTTGCTTGGAATGTTTGGAATTTGTAAAAATGGTCTATTCCCCATGTAAGAAATGAGCCTTTTATCACACTATACAGCACAAATGCCAGTATTCTTGGGGGAACCGAAATATTTGAACAGTTTTCTTCACTGAGATAGACCTGTAGATATCTGCAGGACAGCTGCAGATATAGCCTGCCATTCTTCCATGATTTGTGAATGAATCTGTTATCTTCAGGCACATTGAGTTTCAAAACAGTTCTCAGTTTCCATTATTCAGTGCTTGAACATTGGTGTTGGTAATGTTCTAGTCATATTTCATTTTGGGATTTGACTCCTTCTGGGCACTAGACTACCAAGACAACTGATTATGCAGCCAAGTATTTGGTATGCACTGAGTCCCCCTGTTTTGCTCGGATAGAGTTTTATTCCTTCATATCCCTGTACATGGAACAATCTCATTAAACAGCTGACAGTTGCCTCTCCTACATCTCACTGTGTTCACCCTACATATTGTCTTGCTTGGGTTTTATTTCTTGTGCTGTGCTGAGCCTTAGCAGAAATGTATACTGCAGAATATATTGGCACTGTCTAGTCTAAAACCACTTTTTATTGTGCCCAAAACCCACAAACAGAGGTCCTCAGACTTTTACCTGTGGACTAGAGTTTGTGGCTGCAGCTCAAAGCACTTAGTACTGACAGATGGCATCAAAACTCCTCCTGGAGTGTTTCCTATGCTTCCACATCTGGAGAGGCAGAAGTGCAGAAAAAACTAATATGGAGTTAATACAGCCTTAAAAGCTTAGAAATTAAATTATTTTTTGTAACCTGTGTATTTGGAGCTGCATACTATCCCTGGGGTTTGTACTCTGACCCAAAGTTATGCACATACAAATAACGTACTTACTTTCTGCACATAAAAGCATGTGTATGGAACACACAGTTTGAAAATCTGGAGTGGTTGAAACTGAGTGGAATTGGTTTGAAAAATTAAAATTATTTTATTTCCAGTGAACTCTCAACTGTTATTCCTTGGGACACTTGCCACCTTGAAAGGAACTACAAATTGTTCTCTAAACTTCAATCTTCAGATGAAGCATTGAAAAGACTGACTCATACATGTAAAAGCAATTCAGACCAATAAATCTGGGAGTTCTCTAGCCCATATAAAACAATAAACTGATCCTACAAAACATTCCAAACCATATGGTTTTTTCCCCTAAGACTAAAATAATTTCATACTACGCCAGGGAAAGTATAGAATCTTCTACAAAACCTAGACAGTAGAGATTTTTTTTTAATCCATAAAATCTTGAAATCTGGGATTTTAGACAATTTACACTGAAATAAAACCTTGGTCTTCCTAGATTTCTTTGTCTGCAGAAAAATGTCAGAAAGGATGTCTAAAAGAGAGAACTAATGTAACATATGAGAAACCCAGGTGCTACCCTGCTCTTCTTTACCAGGGCCAGGAATTCATACCCTGTCCTGCCAAGCCCAGGTAGATGCTCTGAACAGCTGCCTTTTCTGGACCCAGGAGCTACTGCTTTGATTACTCAATCCGTCTTGCACCTAAGAGGTATTTTGGTCTGCAACATCCATTTGTATTTCCTCAAGAAAAAACAGCAAAAACTTTCCCAAACAGGTCCACATTTGACTGTGTTTCTGTTTTGGCAAATAACTTACCATGTGTACAAAATTTAAACCTCAGCAAACCTGGAGTTCTACAGTCTGTGAGGAATGTTGTGCTGTCATATGTAACGCAGGTACTGCAGAATGTATTGCAGCTATTTTGCAAACAATATAGTTTAGATTACATAATAAGGAATTTGGAATCTAGTAGCATCTGGGTTGGTAATGCTCTGTCAGCTCATTCTGTGAAAAATATGATAATTACTCTTTGGGTTTGGAGACTTCAGCTACCAAAGTTTCATTCTGTGATTTGTTAGCTGACATGGTAAGGGAGTAAAGACCAGTTTGTCATTATGACAGCAAGTGGGTTTACTACTGTCGTGGAGGAAATGGCTGCCAGAGGGTGGGCAGAAGAGTGCAGAGCTGCCAAGTTCATGGCCTGCTATCATCATCATCTGGAGACTGGGTGGGTGCTGCATGCCTGACAAGGTCTTGTTGCTCCTGACCACACTGCTGCTAGCAGTATTGTCTTTTATAGTTAGACTGGGTGTTTAAAAGAAAATAAAACATAAGATTGACTCAATCCCTTGTTTCAGTCCCTGACAATAAAATCATAGAGTATTTTGGGTTGGAAGGGGCCTTTAAGACCATCTAGTTCAATCCTCCTGCCATGAGCAGGGGCAGCTTCCCTGGGCAATCTGTGCTAGTTCTTCACCACCCTCACAGTAAAGACTTTCTTCCTAATGACCGATCTAAATTTAATCTCTTTCAGTTTAAAGCCATTATGCTTTGTTGTATTGCTCCATGGCCTTGTAAAATGTCCCTCTCCAGCCCTCTTATAGGCACATTTTAGGTACTTAAAGGCTGCAGTGAGGTGTCCCTGGATTCTTCTTTTGGCTGAACCCCATCTCTCTCCCAGCAGGCCTTCATGGGAGAGGTGCTCCCCCTTGATGGCCTCCTCTGGACTCACTCCCATAGGTCCATGTCCTCCCTGTGCTGGGCCCCCAGAGCTGGATGCAGGGTTCCAGGTGGGCTCTCACCAGAGCAGAGCAGAGGGGCAGAATCCCCTCCCTCCTCTGCTGCCCACGCTGCTTTGGATGCAGCCCAGGACACCTTTGGCTTTCTGGGCTGGGAGTGCCCATGGCTGGGTCATGTCCAGCCTCCCACCCACCAGCAAACCCAAGGCCTTCTCCCCAGGGCTGCCCTCAATCCCTTCTCCACCCAGCTCATGTTTGTGTTGGGAATTGCCCCAGCCCACAGGTATAGGATCCTACACTTGGCCTTGTTCAACTCGATGAGGTTTGTATGCATGGACTTTGCAAGCCTGATGACTGTAACTGAGTGTATGAGAAAGGAAAATAAAATGTTTGGTGACCCATTCCATTATGCTTACATTACCCTATAAATGGAAAACTTTTTGTCTTGAGTTTCTCACAGTAGTGAAAGGAGGCATAGAATATCTCCATGAGTGAGGATTAACTGCTTAGCTTTTCTCTATATTACGGAAACCAAATATTGGTTTATTAAATATTGCAACAGGTTGTCTTGACAAGATGGCAACTCTTTCTTGGGATGACTTGTCAAAAAGGTTTTGCAGACCATTAGCTTAGCCCATCCAAGTGCTGGTGTCAACATTGACAGATGTGCTGGTGCAGTGACTGTATATGCCAGGGATGACATTGACCTTTCAACTCTGTCAAGTCTGCTTGTTGATCTAAAGAAAAAAATGTGGTCAGCAGTGTGAAAGTCTCCTATAGGGAGAGAATGAATTATGAATCAATGTGACTGAGTAAAACCTAGGCACAACATCTCTGTTAGGCAGAACATCTCTTTTAGGTAGAACAGAAGAGAAAGATGAAAACCAGCCTGAGAAAGACTCCAAACCTTTATATTTTAAATGCTACATAGAATGTAGAAAGTTTTACTGTTCTCACTTTTACTTGCCAAGATGACTCAAAGTGATATGAAAATTGCAGACATGAGAAAAAATAATCAGGTGCAAAGCGAGATCTTCTATTGGAAATCTTTCTTATGCAGATATTTTTGTGCATTTAAGACAGGCTAGATATATGAGAGAAGAAAATACTGAAAAAAATAAAGCCAAGGAACAAATCTACTCCTAAAAGACACAGCTGGATTTTCTTGTTTATTCCTAATTTCCATATCTAACATTTTCAATTTGCAAGTAAAAAGATGTGGTGTTTATCCTGGATACCAAGTCAATTTCTTTGTACCCTACCTGTCACTGCCACTTGTACTCTGCAAATAATATAGGTAATACCACCTGCACTAGAACTCATTTTATCTGGGATGTTCAATATGCTCTTTATGGAACATGTTCAACCCTTTATTGAGCATGCAAATATAATTCCCTGGATTTAGTAATGCTTAGAGAGGAATGAATGCCGATGCATGCAGCTAGACTGTGTCTGTGGGACCTAGAGGAATGAAATTACTGTTTCCAAAGTCAGCAAACACACAACCAGCTCCTGCAACATGTAAAGTCAAAACATGCATTTTATACAGCTTGATTAGCTAGTTTTCCCAACCTTAGCACCAATACCTAAAATGTTAAATGTGTTCATTGCAGATGAAATGTGTTCTGTGAGATTTTACTTTTTATTGTATTTGTTTATTTTCAGCTCTTAATCTCCTAGTCAGGTACTGAAGGCTCAGGTCCTAAATTATCAATTTTTCAGAATTTTACCTGTCTTTGTGCAACTTTGCTGCCAGGTAGCCATAGAGGCTGCACTCTGTTTCAGTATGATTGCAGTTGTGCAATCAGTCATTTTCTTCCTGCTTTTATGCCCAGCTGGTGCTGGCAGGGTGTCAGTGAGCTGCTGTCAGAATTCTTCATGTTATGCGAAAGCAGTGGTTTAAAAGCTGAACTTGTGCTGCACTGCTTCTTATTTGAGCAGAGGCATTTAAACTGTTTGCATGTTTCTTCATGTTCTCATTTTCTGCCTCAAATATTTCCTCTTGCCAAGTGCCCTTCTCTGTCATTGCTTCTGAACGTTGGAGCTCAGCTCCTCAGACCTGGTTTGTTACCCCCACAGTGAGCCGACAAATTCTCTTGCAATGATACAGTCCCCAGTCCTTCCCTCACAAACAATCTGCCTTTTGCACCCAGGAAAGATGGCTCAAGTCAGAATATTCACATATCTCAAATGTTTGCAATGCAGTGTGGATCCTTTCTATTGGGACTATAGGGTGGTTTGTTCTCTCAACACGGTATGTGAAGTGGGATCACTGGTGTCTATAACCTTTGATTTGTTTCTCAAACAGAATACAGTTTGTTAGCAAAAGGTTTGCCCTCACTTTCTAAATCTGTTTTTCTAGGCAAGATCAATCTAAACTGCTACCATGGCAAAAATGAGAAAGCCTTTGAGTGTGAAATTCCTACTCTGGTGTGCAAGAAGGTGTATATCTGAATCCACAATTTACAGTTTTAACTAAGCAATTTGGAAGGTAGCCTCACATGGAATTTGTTCAGTTCTACCTCAAATTCATTATGATATAAACTGAAATGTACCTCTCTGCAGGATTTTGCTTAAAAGCCTGATTCCAAAGATGCATCTCATCATAAAGGGTTTGCAATCACTAGTGTTGCACAATATTTGGCATACGAACAGCTATATAAATTAAATTATCACCTTATAAAAATTTGGATTAAAGGTTAATTGCAACTATTTTAGCAATGTGGAATGCAACATCTTGATTTGGGCAGAACTACAAAAAATTTTGTCTGCTGTGATATTTATTCTTCCTTGATTTGATCTCACATCAACTTCTTAAATATTGTACTGAAACATATTTGACATACAAATATTTTCCAACTGAATATGCTCAGGAATTAGAATTTGTTTGAAGTGTTATGACACTGATGTAAAGATCATTTAGTCTTTACATGTTATTTAGACACAATTCCCAGTCCCTGGACAAGTCTTCAGTATAGCTAACTATTCCAGCTGCTTGTGTGTCTTTTCAACCATTAGGCTTAGCTGGATCGGTTACTGCCTTCTCTAGCAAAGTTTGGCAAGTTTGAATCCCAAGCAGAACTTCACTGGATCCAGCAACATAAGTAAAGACCTGCCCTACCTAATGAGTGGACAATGCCAAGGAGAGGAATGAGAGCGTGATTCCTGTTCTGCTCAGCTAATTAGCTAGTTAAGCCTAAAATATAAGGAAACATCTAATGCTACTCAGTGATAAAACCTATCCTAAAGCTGGGGTCAATCCTATGTAATGAGGAAAATCAAAATACAAAAGTTATTTTGTTTAAACTAGTGGCTAGAGCATTTAATGGGCTAGATTCTAAAGTGCCTTTGTTTTCTGATCTGAAGAAGGGATCTAATGCAACACAATTTCATTAGATACCAGGCTTGTGTTTTTCCTTCTGTGAAATTATTTAATTTTCTATAAATATTTTATGGAGCTGGGGGTTAGACTAGCTCAATGAGTGCTGTAACAACTGTATTATCTCTTCTACTTCTTCCTACCAATTTTCCTAGGAAATTCTCTTTAGCTGTGTGAAGCAAAATAGACTTAGGTGGAGAAATAGGGAAATAGAGAAACAGGAAATCCATCTTACAGTGCAATTCAAGCATTGTCCAGAGGTATGGAAAATTTATATAAGATCTTGATCCAAATCAGGCCAAGTGTTGGATCAGATTCACGCCCTGACCTACTGAATTGTGGCAGAGAGCACTTCCTTCCAAAAAATCTTGTCAATCACAGCCTTTTGCCGAAGGATTACTTCAGATTCACAGTTTAAACCATCTTTATATCAAAATAAGCACAGTGGAGGAACACTTACTAGAGCTCATTAATTAAGATGCCTGTTAGAGCAATGACATTAGGTTGTAGGTGGTATCATGCATAGACTCTTGTTTTGGCATACTGAAATTTTACTCGATGTGGATGTGGTTTAATGGGTATAGCAAGGCTTGCAAATGGTGGAGTCCTCTTGCTGAAGAGTATTTTGGTTTGTGTGCCTCTAATTCCTTTTCTTAAATTGTAATGATTGGAAGATTTTCCTGAAGATGAGAGGTGTCTCTCAGGTTGGAAAAATTTAAAAAAGGAATTTCTTTAAATTTGGATTCTTTAAAATGGGAATAGTATTCCTCACCTTAAAATTATTTTCTGTAACTCATGCTGCAAGCTCAAAATCTGTCTCCAGTCATGTTTATATCTCTGTTTTCTCTCATTTTTTCATCTTCTGTAATTTACCACTAAGCAAGGCACTTAATCACATGCATAGCAGATGATAAAGGAAGCTATGGACACTAGTGCAAAATCCCTAAGGAAATAGTTCCTTTAATATTTGTGAAAAACAGACAGAACTTTGCATTCTTAAGTAGTGATCACAGCTTTTGAGGTGATGGAACTGTCACTATGGTTCTTGACATTCAGGAAATAATTTGTTTTATTGATGTTTTTAAGGGACTTCAAAACAATGTGAGATGCAGTTCTGCAGTTCTGCAGTTTTTCTTTCTTTGCAGAAGCAAACTAAATATGAAGATGTGAATTTTATTCAGAAAGAGACTTAAGTCATGATAAGTTAATGAAAGATGTATTCTCTATTAAAAAGAAAATAAATTTTCCTTATTTCAAGCTACATTCAGATCTCTTTGCTTATGCTTATTCTTAAGTAAAGCTTTTGAGTTCAGATCTCAGTAGGTTGTGGAGTGACATCTGAATAGAAAAGCACATATCCTATATAGAATTTCATCTTCATGTCTGTCTACCCTGCCAGTACCCAGATAACGCAATTCCACTTGAGGCAGGGAGAGTAGCTCTTGACTAAGGGACCAGTTTAGCACAAGATTAGGGTGTAGTTCACAGTTTTGCTAAAAGCATCCTCTGATATTTCTGAAACAGTGGATACTGATACTATTTTTGTATCAAAATATGGAGTCATCATGAATTATTAAGGCTTGTCAGTTTGCCTTAAGCTAAATGTGCATACCCACTATCTAGAATTATGTGTGCTGACCATCTTTGGAATCTTTAGGTGCTTTTGTCATTAACACAAATAGTACACAATCATAACATTAAAGCAGAAATACATTTGTTATCTACTCAGGCTTAAGGTTTGTTTCTAAAATAAATTCACAGACTAGAAAAATAGAAGGCACCTCCTCTTGCTTGGACTGTAGTGTGCTTCTTGTCTCCTAGAGCCTGCTGCTCTAATAAACTTGAAATATTTTGCTGCATTACTATGGAAATTGAATGATCTTGACAAGCCAAAAATGTTGTTTCATACTGGTATTTCCTATGGTGTTACCCTAAACTTTGTCAGCAGGCACTGCACATTAGATTTTGCTAAGATATTAAATAAACGATATCATTCTCATTCGCCTTTCTATACATCTCTTTCTAAGCACTTAAAGAAAGAAATTACTCTAACTACCTGTGGAGGCTGAAGGATTTTTGGAGTTACAAAGTTTTTCTGTATTCCTTCTCAATCACCTAATCTATTGTTGATCTGGCTTGCTGCTCCCCAGGACTAAATGGCATCTTAGCAAAAGGCTCAAGCAGGTGATTTCAAAGGAGCTCAGTGGATCATAACAGGTTGTGATTTCTTGTTACAGAATGATGGCTGTTATGTAATCTTTCCTTTTGATTATCATCACAGTTATGTTAAACCATCCAGAAATAATTTAGTTAGTTGGAAAACTCTTTTCCTCTGTAGTCAGCAATGGAGAGAATAGAGATTGTTTATGTTCCAGCCTGTGAAAATGTAGCACAAAATGCTCAGTGTATCTTCCCCACTAGCTTTTAGCACCTCTCTCTTCAGTCCTTTATTTCCAACTGTGATGTTCTGATGTTCATCTCTGATTCAGAGATGTATCTCTGTGCCTTGATGTAGCACCATGGCTCACAGAATAAAGGCCACCACTCTTTAATTCAGGGCCTTAAAGCAGGGATTGAGCTGGACAATGAGGTCACCCAGAAGGCTTGGTGTGGGCTGGCTGGCTGGCGATGGGAAGCAGGTAGTTTTTACAATACAGGCAGTGACTTTAGGGGCTCTGCTTTCTGCACATTTCTGTCTACTGCATCAATATCCTCAGCTCTATGTGGTCAAGACTGGTTTTTATAGAAAGCAAGCAAAGCTAACGGGCCGTTAATGGGAAAATCATGATGATCCTAGTGTTTAAGCACTTTATTAAAGGCTTGAAAACAGGGAGTTGTAAAAGTCCTGGCACATTATTCCTGTCAAGCAGCAGAGAGACTGCAGTCAGCTTTTCTCCTGGTACATCCAGCTGGATTGGTGTGACTTTGTAACAGACTCCAAGCTGAGCTTTGCTCTGAATAATCCACCTACCAGACTGTGCCCAACTTTTAATTTCTTTTTATTCCACCTCCTTTTTTTTTTTTTTTTTAAATTATTCATGAATAATTATCTCTCTTAATTAGCCATAGATCCTATTAAGAAGATGAGTTTTACAGAAGCCACTAAGACAAGGACGGACAGATTGCCTGCTACTATAAAGTAGACCAGTAGAGGGTACTAATGACTTTCACTCTTGACTCCTGCTTAAGTAAATGTTAATATATTCAGTGCTGAAAAGTGTATTTGAAAACAATAGTATACTACAAGTTATAAACAAAAAGACAAATTTGTCATCATTGTTGTTTGCTGCCTGCATTCCAGCTCTTCAGTGGACATTTCAGATTCTCTTTTCTGTGTGGCATGAGTTGGCTAAAAAGTTTGAGAGAATAAGTTACCATATAGGCACACATACAGTGGAAGACTACAAAGCTGAAGGAATGTATAAAAGGTGTCCTAATTTGCCATCTATATGTGATATTGTTATCATATATACAGGGAGGGTGAATGCTTAACGCTTTGGAAAGGCTGCTTGAGTATGCTGTAATTACAGTTTTATGAATAGCAGACAAAACTTTCCGAACACATGGGTGCACAAAAAACTGGGGAGGACTAACAAGTCGAGGTTTATTAGCAGTTTTCTTTGTGTTTGCATCCTTGTGCCTGGAACTGGGAGGTGGTGGGTCCAGGCAGGGGACCAGCCAAGGGGCCTGCCAGGCAGGACATACTGTGGGCATATGGGGTCCAGCCCCTGGGGTGGACTGGCAGCTGGGCTCCCCCAGCCATGGGTCAGGCCATGCTGGGGAGCTTGGCATGGGCCATGGCACCCTAGGTGGGCTGGTCTGGCTGTCAGGGACTGCAATCAGGCTGCAATCTGGGGCCCTCCTCACTGCGGGGCCACCGTGCCAGGCCAGCAGCAATGAGCATCTCTGTGCTCTGCCTAAGGTTTTCCTGTGTTATGCATTTATTTGCTGTGCACTTGAACCATGCTTTTTTCTCAGAGTCCCCTCTGGCTTGACTTCCCCTTGACATTCAAGGGGCTTTTTACTATTTGAGTGCTGTGAGAATCACAGAGTCATAGAAGGACTTGAGTTGGAAGACAGTTAAAGACCATCTGTTTCTAACCCTCCTGCCATAGGCAGGGACACCTTCCACTAGACCAGCTTGTCCCTCCATTCAACCTGGCCTTGAAGGCTTCCAGGCAAGTGCTGTATGCAGCCTGCACCAGGATGTAAAGTGGGCTGGACAGTAGGAGACAATTCAGAGAAAGTGAGCCTTAGTAATCAAATGAAATACAATCAGTAAGGCAATGAAAAGTGAGGCGCTGCGTGGGGAGGTCTCCAGGCACTGCTGCAACTAAAACCTGTCAGCTGGCACACTGCTGCTAGCAGCCCCTGCAGCTGACCAAGACAGAGGCCATTCCAGCCTCCTCTCTGCCATCAGCATGTACAATAGCACATATTACAACAATACAGTAACAATTGTGGTGTCAATAGCATTGATTATGACATTCGCAAGTTTCTGTTGAAAAATATTTTTCTTGCTGTTGCAGTTACTGGGTAGAAATACATGTTTTCAATTCCAGAATGCAGACTTATTGCACACAAAAAGTGAGGTGGTAAATCATGGCTCAAAATTCAGAAGCAGATGGACCTCCTTTTTGTTTGCATCGCTGAGACAGCATCACAGCATTGTTAGGATGTTTCTGAGATGATGTTTGAGGGGACTGTCCAAACTCAGTTTGTCTCCCCACGTTTTTGCTGGAAATGCATGGAACATAATGTGTTTCTGTCTAGGCTCTGCTTGCCCTAGACATTTTGGAAGTATACCACTTGCAGTGAGTATAACCAGTGACAGCATGGACCTTAACCCAGTCAGTGTAATATCTCTCAAACTAACATGGAAATTTAAAAAATCTTGCTATACATTTCCTAATACTTGTTGTTGTAATAGTATAACTCACACAAATACTTTTTTCCCTACAGTTATAGTTTTAGAAATTTTTTCTAGATTTTTCAAGTTTATGACTTTTCCACAGAAAAAAAATTTACTTTAACTGTATTTGTGTCTATTCTGGTAGTCAGAAATGTAAAACATTCTAACTGAAACACAAACAGAGAACACCATCCTTTTCTGAACACAGAAACCTTATTTTCTTCTTTTCTGGAGCATTCCACTAGTCATTCCCTGTACTAAGAAGTTCAAGATATAATAATTCAATGTGTTTAATCTAGTAAAGGTATGGATAGAGTGGGATAAAGAAATCCTAAAGCACATTTATATATAGTTGCACATATTTGTGAATCAGACCTTAGAATTTTCACAGAGCCTGTAAACAAACTGACCTGACAGCTCTTACTGCAGCAGTACTATGGCTTTTGTAAATTTTTTACAAGGAAGGGTCATGATTTTGCAACCAAAATTATTTTACAGCAAAATAACTAGTCTTTTAGCTTGTAAAACTGTTACTCAGATATGCAAAATAATATTAGTTAAGGAAGTATATGCCTTACTTTGTTGTCCAAATATTGTTTATATCTGCTATTCATCCTGGTAAAGCAATTGTAAGACTGTTTTCAAGAACTTCAAATTTAGTGTTCAATTTTCCCTATAGATGTGTAAGTCTGCTCACCATACAGTGTAACTTCCTCGGGGCAATGGTTATATCTTAAAAGTTTTATAATAAATTGCAGTATGACGAAATATTTACAAGTCTCTGTGGAGTAACTCATAGAAAACTAGATCCACTGATGTTGGTGCAGAGTACAGGTTGCCCCTTCATATGTTACTGGGAGGATGTATGTCCCATGGGATTCATAATTCATAAAAGGAAGACAGAGTGAACAGAGGCTTTAAACTGTATCAGGTACTCCACAGATCTCTCAGACAATGCACTGAATTGCCTCATCTCTTGTTTCTGAGTTAATGTCCCATTTTTAAGATAGTTCTTACAGGAGTGTGTTGCCCCACTTTTGTGGCTAACTTCCCACAAGGAGGAGGGAGCAGTGGGCTCTGGAGCTTCAACTTTATTTCCAATAGTAAAGTTCCCATGTTAAATTCTGAAGGAGTATAGAAAGGTCATAGAATCATGACTATCCTGAATCTCAAGGGACCTGTAAGAATCATCAAGTTCATCGAGTTCCTGGTCTTGTACAGGACAAACCTAAAAATCATGTCTTGTGCCTAAGAGCATTATCCAAACTGTTCTTGAACTCTGGCAGATTTAGTGCCTTGACCACTTCCTGGGGAGCCCATAGCAGTGACCAACTGCCCTCTGGGTGAAAAACCTTCCCCTGGTATCCAGACTAATGCCCCCAGCACAGTTTCATGCCATTCCCTCAGGTCCTGTCACTGGTCACCAGAGACAAGAGATCAGTGCCTGTTCCTCCACCTCCCCTCATGAGGAAGCTGTAATCTTTCCATTGAACAGTATCCTCATCTTCCTTCCACACACTACTTTCCAGCACCTCATTCCCCAGTCTGTCTGTCTGTATGTCCAGAATTCACCCATCCCAGGTGCAGAGTCCAGCACTTGTCTTTGTTAAACTTCTCAGAGTCAGTGATTTCCCAGCCCTCTCCTTTGTGCAGGTCTTTCTGCAGGGACTCTCTGCCTCTGAGGGAGTCAACAGCTACTCTCAATTTTGTATCATCAGCAAACTTCCTTACTGTTTCTCAAGTCCTTTATCCGAGTCATTAATGAAGGTATTGAAGATCACAGGCCCTAGGGTGGGGCTCTTTGGAACCCCACCAGTGACAGGTCCCCAGTTTTATGTCACCCCATTCACTACAATCCTTTGTGTCTGACCCATGAGCCAGCTGCTCACCCATCACAGGATGTGTTTATCCAGCTGCGGGCTGGACATTTGGTCCAGAAGGATTCTGAGAGAGACAGTGCTGGAAACTTTGCCAAAGTCCAAAAAAGATTACATCAATTGGCCCCCATTGATCAGCTGGGTGGGTTACCTTGTTGTAAAAAGAGATTAAGTTTGTCAAACAGGACAAATTTATAGGCATATAAATTTGTAAAATTTATGTAAAATTGCCTCACACAAGTTAGCTGAAGTTGTTGTCTCAGATGATCCAGACTGGCATTTTCTGTCTGCAGTACACAACCACCACAAGTTTTCCAGGAGAATTAAAATGTCTGCTGACATGCTGCCCCATAAGAGTGTATTATCCATCAGGTATCTCTGAGGGAATTGGTGTATGGGAATCCCACTAGCTCACTGTCTGTGACAAGCACATGTGCTGGAGGCACAAGACAAAAGATCATTCCATATCTTCTTTGACTTGATTTTGCTTGCAGGCATTTTGAAACACAAAGTCCTAGGAAAAGCTGGCTTTCCTCTCAGCAAAGTGTCATTTTACTGCAGACAAGCATTTAATGAAAGAAATATCATACTAATGATTACTCTCGAGTGTGCACATAGGATTAACTTGTTCTGCTTGGTGGCTCTGTTGTAGCTGAGGTACGAAATGTTACTTTTGGGTAGGTGTAAGTTCTGGCTTGAATTGTGCTAACATTTTCAGTTTTGTTTTGTGAAGGATACTAAAGCGAATTCCTAGAGAAAAGTGGCTCATTCTGTTGGTAGGGATCTTTTTGGCTGTGGTTTTTTTTTTTTTTTTTTTTTTTTTTTTTGTTTGTTTGTTTGCTTGTTCGATAATGTATTTTTTTCTTTCCACTTGTAGCAATACTCAAAGTGGTCTTTGAGACTTTTAGAGGACAATGGGATAATATGTCTTGAACAGATCTTGTTTTCAGGTACACTATAAATCTTGTGAAAGCTCTTTTTTAAAGAAATCTTTAGAAAATCTATTGCTGGTTATGGGTGCAATTTCAGTATTTATTAATATTTTTAAATTACTTCATTTTCCAGGGATATATTAGTTCTTTCTAGTTTCCTAGAAAACTAGAAACCTTTCCTTATATCACAAAGGTTCTAAAATATTATTTCCAAGTACACAGTGAAGATAGCCAGGTTTGTAGTATTTCATGAATCTTTGATGTTTCTTTGACATTTCAGGTATTCACATAGTGATTGGCACATATGGACAGTTTGGCTGGAGCAATGATTCCTTTTTGACTAATGGGAAGTTATGACATCTAACAAGCATATTTCAACATGCAAATTGTAGAGGACAACAGATTTGTGGCCTCAGCCAAGTAAACTCATGATAAAGTGAAAAGTAGAAGTGTGAATGTATTTCACACATGTGGGTTATGGAAGTGTTAACTATGACTATATGGAAATTTGAAATTAAAACATTGAAATGGAAGAATTAGAAATGGTTGAATAAGGGGAAGGAACAAAAGTGAGTTTAACTACACTGAGAGGTATCTGTTTCACTCTCTGCCTGCATAAAGGGCTTGTACAACATGTTGAAATATCATGTAATATGCCCCTTATATTATTTATTATTATAATATGCCCCTCATTTCATTTATGTATATATATGAAAAAAACAGTTTTTAAATTAAAGAATTGTTTTCTGGGGTTTTCAGTCTTCATTAGGGGACTGGGCAATCACCAACCATATGAAGTTCAATAAAGCAAACTGCTGGATTCTGCACCTGGGACGGGGCAGCCCTGGATGAACTTACAGACAAAGGAATGAGAGGCTGGAGAGCAGTGCCAACAAAGGGACCTGGGGGGTCACTGTCAAGGGCAAGCTAAACATGGGTCAGCAGTTCCCTGGCAATCAGGAGGGCCAACCCTGGCCTGGGGGGCATCAGGCACAACATGGCCAGCTGGGCAAGGGAGGGGATTGTCCTGCTCTGCTCTGAGCTGGGGTGGCCTCACCTGGGGCTGGGGGCTGGTTTGGGTGCCACAACATAAGAAAGACATTAAACTATTAGAGAGGGTCTAAGGAACAGTGGAGGGCCTTGAGGGGAAGCAGTATGAGGAGGGGCTGAGGTCACTTGGTCTGCTCAGCCCAGAGGAGACTGAGGACAGACCTCACTGCACTCACAACCTCCTCATGAGGGGAAGAGGAGGGGCAGGCACTGATCTCTCCTCTGGGGTGATCAGTGACAGAACCCCGGGGAATGGTCCTTGTGGATCCCTTCCAAATCACAGCTTATTATGTGATTCTGCAATTTCACTTTCTCATCCAAGGTTATAATAATGATTCTGACATTATTTGGAAGAAATAATCTCATAAAATAGTTTGTCTTGCAGGATCATATACTTCAATAGAGAATAAATGCATTAAGCAAAAGGTGAGGTCTTTTTAGCTGATATTTTATTTTGGTTAGAATATTATCCTTTGCAGAAGTGGAAATTTTGGGAACTTAATCAGCAACTTTTCCTTCTGTTGGCTGCAAGAGCGCCAATCTCCCTCTCTGTTCCAAATAAATCTGATCACAAAATTGAAATAAGAAGAGCTAGATTATCAGATGTTTGGATACTTATGAGTATAGATCCTGTGGCTTTTTTGAGATGAAATTGTTCAGTCCAGTTGATAGTTGGATCAACTTATTCTCTTTGTTTTCTCTTGCCAGAGCTTGTTAACAAAATGAGTATTTATCTTCCCCTGATACTGTTTTTGTGTAAACCACTTGTTGTGGTTGCACTAGATAAAATCTATTAAGTAATAGGCAATCTGATCCTTGTCTTGGGTGGATCTAAAAGTGTTTTTCACTTAATATGATAGAGTTTAAAGATGTCATTTTGTCTGTAATGACAAGATGTGCTTTTAGTGCATGTATGAGTGCTGAAGACAAATCTTTTGTGCCAGTCATCCTGCTTTGGAGGTCTCAGGATTGCAGCACCAAGAGTTTGAGATGACATGATATGGGATGGATCATGAATCTTTCTATTTACTCAGGGGACTAATCTGTTCAAGACAGCAAAAATATCTTCACTTGTCTCCAAAGGAGAGCATTTTCAAGGAGAGTTGGTTGCAAGATACCACTTCCTCTCTGAATGGCATGTGGAAAAAGGATGTGGCCCAGGATACCAAAGGAAGCTCTCTTTTTCATCACCCATTGCCAGAAAATCCCTCTGCACTGAATTTGAGATGTTGAGTCATTGAAGCAAGGTAGAAAACAGGTAAGGATTAATTACTTCTATTCTTTTGATTCCATATGCAATGAACAAAACCAAGAACTTATCTAGCCCTGTTTAATTTTTCTATCAAGTAATAGTTTTTAATAGTTGTTTGTTAATTTGTTTGTTTTTGTAATATAAAACTCTAATAGCTAAGACAAAATATCAGTTGATAGGTAGCTTACAAGAGTGTTTCCAAGTGTGGCCAAAGTGTCTGGGGGCTCTATCACAGTTTCCTTCTACATGCTGGTAAAAGTCTCAATGGCAGTTAGTCTGCACTTAAAATAAGCTCAGAACTCAAGTAAATACCAAAACAATTCCCCAGTGAGCATCTATTTCCCTCAAATCCCACTGTAGCTTGTATAAATCTGGAAGCATAAAAAATATTTAGGTTCTATGGTAGAGACAATTTTAATTTCAAAGCATACTATTAATATTTGGCATTCAGGATCACAAGTGCTGTGAAAAATGACAATACTGAGAGAAGACCTATGAGAAATTAAGCAATGTGAACATTCTTGAGCTGAACGATTTTTAAACTGTCTTCTTGCATAAACAATCTTATAACCTTTTCCTTTGTAAAAATTTGAAACTCTGCATTTCCTTTTGCACTAAAATGTTCGTAAAAATTATTATTTTTACGATTATATGCTTCTATAACGTTGAGATCTTAGAGAACAAGCTGCAAGTTTGTATTTGAGAGCTGTTGTAAATGTGAGTTTGCAACAAATACAAGTAGATAACATATAAATGATAACAAATAATACTATGGTTAGCTTGTGGTGGACATCTTGGATGTGGCATCTGAGTTATATGTCTGGCATTGCTGGAATAGTTAATTCTGAGTTGTCAGTGGCAAAGGCTACAGTAGGGACACTATTAGTTTACAGGTGGAACATCTGGGAAGACATTTATACTATATGTGGTGCTGGCTGCTAAGGAGTAGAATGAGAAGACTGCAAACTCTGGTCATGTTTACAATTACATGAAAAATTGAGACGAAAAGGAGTGGGAAAAAGAATTAGCTAGCCCACCTGAATTAACACTTCACATTGAATACAAACTTGGGAGAGATTTCAGACAGGATTCACCTATTTATGCTATTACTGGACACCGTGCAGTGATGACAGTATGTGGGTCTCAGCCTGACCCTTTTAATCTTTGGACTGATGAAAGAGAAGAATGCTTGAAAACACAGTTCACATCAAAGTGAAAAGAACTTGTAAGAAAAACGATAACCTTTGAAGACAAGCCACTGTTTGGAAACATTTTGTCACAACTTGAAAGATAGCTCATATTGCAGAGAGTGAGAGCAGACACTCTTTTGTATTTTCACAAAGCTAAAGATGTATGTGTGTAGAAGGTGTGTGATACTCAATGAGTGTATTCTGTGGAGACTGAGTGTTAGAAGACTGAATGAAGGGTTTTTGAGCTGGGACATGTCTTGTGAGAGGACTTGATCAGATGAGCCATATTCATGGAGCATTTAACTACACTCCTTTTGTATAATCATTATTTGAATGCTTTACTGCCATTACTAATGCCCTGATGTCACTCAGTATATGCCTGTGGAATTAATTTTTATCTATTCAGCTGTAATAGCAGAGTGATGTTTTTCACAGGTAATGCTGCTTAATCTGTGCAGAGATATAAATCCAGTGCCAGCTTCCTGGTTGGAAAAATTGTGGTGGATGGTGGTGTTACAAAGGCCCCCTGAAGGTTTATGACAGGCAGATGAGTGCCAGTGATCATTCAACCTGATATTAGTGCCACCTGAATCAGACTGAAACTGGGGCTTTTTAACAGATGAATTTGACTCTACTCCTTCTTCAGTTCATGTAATAAGTTAGAGCCCTTCTGAATGGAGTTCATCTCGTCTCTTTTAGAACCCCATTTCAAAATTGGATAAATTGTCTGCTGAAGAGGGCTCTTTTTCTTCACTGACTAGAGCCCAGATGATGAATGTGGACTAGACACTGAGGTTTTAGATGATTAGTAGTGTGGCAAATCTGGTTAGCCACAGGCTCTTATTTCACATAAGAGGCAGGTCTAACCTGAGCATGGGAAAGATTGAGGGGAGTTTAGGAATCATGGGTGGTCATTGGTTGCCTCTCACATTTCCTTTGCTAAATGAATCTTAGTAAAAGACAGAATTTGTCTCCATCTGTGATAAACTTGGTATTCTATATAATCTACTAATTTAGTGTGTAGTCTGAGCAAACTATTTCTTGTCACCAGGCAGCAAAATATTTCTTAAGTTCAATAGGTAGTTAAGAAACTTGCAGTTAAAATAAGCCTAAAACCTGTGCGTATATCAAAACATTTCCACTGCTACTCTTGCTATTTTACTCAGCTTTATGTTGTGTAGGAATCATTTACAGTGTACCTTTTGTCTAAATTACTTTAATGGGCTCCAAGTCCAGATTGCATATAGCAGTATTCAGTACAGCATGATAGGTGCATTAAAGCTCCAGAGAAAAATATAGACTATTTAAGATTATAGTGTCAAGAAGTACATTTTATGCTATTTGAGAAATAATGTGTTGTCATGCAATTATGGTGTGTATCCTATTATGTGTGCAAAAGGCAGAAGTAATTTCATACCCTACAACTAAATTTTATGTACTCTTGCTTTGGAACAGATCTGATAGAAATTTTTTTTATTACTGGTTTCGCAAACAGTAAGTGTTTTAAAATTTGCAAGCTGATTATGAATTTGTATCTCCAGCTATGTGAAATACGTTCTAGTGTAGACTGCAGTGGTGTCTGCTCAGTGCACTTTCCTCTTTCTTATCCCACCTCTCATTTTTCCTCCTACACAGATAATTTCACACCTCAACTCCCTGAAAGAATTGATGGTCTGGACTAGATGGTCCAAGGGCACAGAGGAATAGGAAGAATATACATATATAAGTTCATGGAATTTTAAGGGAACAAGGGAGAGGTTGAGTAAAGAGAAAAAGAAATACATTTTCTCTTT
>VZRH01004683.1:58783-80717 GCA_013397555.1 Urocynchramus pylzowi | reverse complement strand
AAAAAAAAAAAAAGATGTGTTTATTGTATGGAAACTTATGAACCATTAAAAATTAAAATTTATCAACCATTTTAGTTTTCCTCCTTAATTTGGCTTCCTCTAAACCCAAGAACCCCTAACTTTTTCTTAAATACTGTGAAATATCCAGGCTGAATTTTCTGTGAATGTCAAGTGCATATTCTCACTGGAACCACAGTAGTGTCTAAATACACATACTCATAAATGTTTCTGTGGCTGTGGCTTGTGGTAGTATTTAGCATGGTCTAAAAAAACCTCTTAAAATACATGCTTATGTACACTGCTGAAATAACTTCAAGAAATCTTTTGAAATTGCTTTTCACCTGCGTCTTGATGAAGCTCAGATAAAACTTAGGACCCATGTACAGCCCTTTGTTTTGTTTAGGTGAAAGCATGACACCATGCAATGGCTGGTTTTCAGGACTGAACAGCTCTTCAGTCCTAATGGTTTCAGTCCTAAGCCACTAAAAATGACTTGAAATGTCTCTTTCTGGCTGCTGGTGAAATAGCATGATTCACTGGAAATCAAATTTAACTATACAATTTTGAATAATTGTAAGTATTACCAGCAGCAAGCCCATTCTAAACCCACAGATTTATTTGCACATTTAAGGTTCCTCTTCCACATTTGCCCATGGGTGCATTTGACTCAAAAAAGGAATTGCAAGTACCTTACAAATATTGGCCTCAGAAGCCCAGATTTAAGACCTGAACTCAACCAAACAAAAAGTAGCACTATCATTTGACAGATACTGTTGCAGATTTAATTTTGTGAATATTTACGCTGCCAAGAATGCTTGGTAGAAATTGCTTGTGTGTGAGTAACTCTGAATGTGACATATGGAGAACTTGTACATCTTTTGCCAGGAAGCAAGATCATATTAGGCAGTTAATCACTTTCCTCTAATAACTATTGCCATGGTTTGTACCATTTCTGATGATCTTTCAGTACTATAACAGCAGAAGTGCTGGGCTGGAGCAGGACTACTGCGTGCACAGGAAGCTGGTGCACAGAAAAACAAAGATGTGCACACTCATACACAAACCATTTCCCATTAAAATCAATATTGGATCCCCTGTTATTAAATCTGAGTATCAAAATGCACCCAAGGCACTTTTCTTCAATTCCAAGCAGCAAAATTGTTCACAGGGTGCAATGGATCCACTAGGAACATCACTAGTACTGATTAATGGAATATGACTGAGGGCAGAAATTAAGCTGGGGATAGGGGTCTCCATTAAAAATGTTTATTGCTAAGTGCTCATGTATCACTTCAGTTCCTCTGCAGATCAGATAAAAATCCACATTACAACCTTCTTCAGGGAA
The DNA here is from genome assembly GCA_013397555.1 of Urocynchramus pylzowi. Taxonomy (NCBI): domain Eukaryota; kingdom Metazoa; phylum Chordata; class Aves; order Passeriformes; family Fringillidae; genus Urocynchramus; species Urocynchramus pylzowi. Next base: position 79,372 of record VZRH01004683.1, on the reverse strand, counting down.
AAAAAAAAGACATTTAGCTGACATATTCGTCAAAGAAATTTTCCTTCCTTTCTTTACTCCAATTTTATTTAGGGTGCTAAGAGTGCTAATAAAACCTGAGAAGTACCAGTTTGGGAAGAGAGTTAAGTACATCCTTAACACAAAGCAACACTTGAAGCAAAATATGTTTATCCAGTCAGCTCTGTTCTGCATTCAGTGGCCTGAATCTCAGACTAGGAAAGTCAAATCTGTTTTCATATCTGAAGATGGATACATAAATATGGTGCCTCCCCCTACCCCACTAAATTCATTAACTTACTCAGCAGCTCCACCAGGTTATAATCAATTCAAGAAAACACCCTGTAACGAAGAAGAGAAAAAGTATTAATACCACCTTCTCAACCTGCCACTCTCCAAGCCTTACAGCAACTTCCAAGTCCAATTGTCTAGCAAAGAGTCTCTGGAAGGAGCCACTTTGGTCTGCATTACTTTTTGGGTACCAACAGCTGCTCCGGGATTCTTTGTTTTTACATCCATCTCTTTTCCTTGCCATTCCAGGCTCATCAAAATGGAAAACTCAGATCTAAAATTTCACAACCCTTAGGCATTAGTTGAACTTAAGGGACTACATTTTATGAAAATCGAATTACAATTCCTAGGGTATTTTTTTTTTTTTGCTTTATTTTTATGAGATCCATTGGGTTGTATCAGCTTTTTAATAAAACCTACTATGTTTGATTTTGCTGCAACCCAGAGTCAGAGGGATGTTCAGGAACTGGGAAGACCTCTGGTGAACATTTCCTGGAACCCTGGTGGATTTGGTTCTTACTTGTTCCTTAATTCCATGATGTTCTTCACTCCAAACCCAGGGTTTAACTTCTCTTTAGTGACTTTTACTTTCTTTTTCATGTTAAGCTTGGTCTAAGTGCTGCTCTGAATGCCATGGAATGAAGTGGTGGACCTGGGAAGAAGAGAATAGCATGTAGCTGAATCTCCAGGGGATTGATTGGCATTGAAGGGAAACTTGCAGATAATTATCAGATAATAGAGACAGCAGGATGCTATTGGCAGAATTCCTATGTGAAGGACTTAAGACAGGAAAAGCACCCTGTTCCCTTGCCCTGATAAGCAATTACTTTTTTAGAAGCACAGTCCCTACTCCTGTCTCACAGATGGAGATCTTCCATTGCTTTGCTTGTACCCATTTCTATGTGGATTCCTGTCTCCATCTCTGGCAAGGCATACCACAATCTACACCACCACTACAGATACTCATAGAGATCCCAAGAAAACAAGAGAAAACAATCAGTTACAGGGACAGGAAAGCTCAGATACTCAATAGTCTGCATGATGCTGCTTACCTATCCTAATCCATGCCAGCTGCTGAAGTGTTGCCATCTGGTGAGGGGCTTGGTTTACACACAGCAAAGGAATTTCTCCAGTCCAAAGCCATAACTGTTCCAGTTCATCACAGTTCCAGTTTTCCAGTTCTAACACACACATGCATGCACACACACACACACCAACCAGTGAATTTTATTATTTTTTTAGCTTGTTTTCACATTCCTGAAAACAAAAGAATCTCTTAACTTGCTTTTTTTGTTGAAGTGTTAACAGGTAGCACATAGGTACCAGGACACAGTCAGTCTGTAGGTACCTCCTAATGCTAATGCATGAACCCCCCGTGCTTGTTGCAAGTACAGCAGATGGAGGAACAGCTAAAGAGCTGGAAAAGCAGCAAAGGAAGGAAAGCATGTGTGAGTGAGTGAGAGTGGGAGAAAAATCCACAGTCAGGCCAGAATTCTGCTTGCCAAAAAAAAAAGCTAAGAGATCTCTTTCCAAAAGAAATGAGTCAAACCAGGGAATCAAAAATAATAAGGCTGTGTGCAACTTAAAGCAGCAGCTGCTATCTGAGAGAAAACATGAGATGAGTTTGAAGACACAGAAGATTAGTCTTTTTTTTTTTTTTGCTTTTTAAATTATTATGTTTGTTGAGCTTTTGGCTCAAAAATATTTGACCTAATCACATCTGTTTTACTGACTTAAATGAGAGGCCTGGCAGCTGTAGCTGGCAAAAGAATCTCCAAATCTGCAGACAACCTTCCAATACTTGGGCTCTTGTCTGAGCAACATAGGGATAACAAAGTCTATACCCTAAAAGTGCCTATGCTGTGCAAAACCACTTATAGACAGATGCTGCTGTAGCCACCCTGCAAACAAGTCTGCTTCTAAATTAAGCTGTTCCTTGGCTTAGCCTCTGGAAATGGAAAGCCATTACTCTGATGAATGTAAATTTATTTCATATTCTTGCAAACAATCAACTGAAGCCTCTTTGTCTGCATCCAGATACAAAGGCAAACAATGGCTGCTGAAGAGAAGTAAGGGCTGACAAGTTGGAACACAACCTAGAAAGTCTTGCAAGATGAAGCCAATCTGTCTTGAGTGAACAGAGAAAAGGTGTTCTGCAAAAAACGTAAAACAGCATACACATTTCTTTTTACTACATAAATATGTGTATAGCAAGTGAAAAAAAAAAAAAGCACTAATAATATGTTTACATAAAGATGAACTGGCTAGATAATCTAAAATTACCTTTTTTTTGAGCCTCTGTAACCTGCTGGGCTTTATTTAGTGAGAATTTCCTGTCTATCTAATTTTCATTGGCACATCAATTTTCTTGCAGTGCCTGATTCTCTTTCAACATCTGTTGCTCAGTTTGACAGTATTAATTTTGGATTTTTCCCCAGATCCGATTAGTTGAAGATTGTCGTGAATGCTGGCAAGAGATCTAAGTTTTCTGTCTCTCTTCTTCATAATGAAAAAATGTTTTCTTGAGATTCATAGTAATTGCTGTCACTGTATTTGATACTGAAAATCATAAAGGTATTTAGAGAACTCTTATACATACTAATAGAAATAAGTTTTCTTCTCTTTCCAAATATTGTCTCCACCTATCCATACACACACCTTTTTATTGATGGCTGCTGTATCCATGAATTGTAAGCACATTCCTCTAAGCATGTATGTTGAAAAGGATCAATTTTTCCTGTGTGTAACTGCTGAAGTGTTATTTCTAAAAACACTAGTGAAGGTCACAGGACACCAAATAGGACCAAATATACAAGCACAATGTATTGTTTTTGGTTACAGTCAGTAGACACCAGTGGGTGCTCTATGCCATTAATCATGTCTCAGACACAGCCCTTGCCCCAGAGAGCACACAATCTGTGTTTAAGGGAAGAGCCAAGATGCTCTCAGGCAGAGCAGAGAAGCTCAGGAAGTAACATTTGTCAGTTTCATCAGTGGCAGCACCATACATGAACAACATCTATTTTTGTTCAGATGATGATGATTTAGGTATCCAAGCAGAACAAGGAAGCAGCTCTGTGAAATCCCTCTGACAGTGCTGCTCATGTATGAGTAGAACATAGAAAAGCACATTGGTTTTTCTTCTAAGGAGTACAGGGGCTCAACCAGCACAAGCCAGTCTCTAGAAAGCAGAAAGAGGTGCAAGAAGAGAATCCAAACTGTCCTGGATGTTTTAGGAAAAGGAAGCAAGTCAAGTAGAGCCAAATAAAATAGTTACCTTCATTTATTTGGTGTAAATGAGATATAAGAGAATTCTGTGTTGCCCACAGAAATTGAACTCCACTATCTGCATTTTTCCTGCAAGGATATGGTTAAAACAACAAGCTAGTAAAATAGTCTTGGCAGCAATGTTCTAGATGAATGTGGACAGAGCAAAATGCATTTGCAATGCCAGTAAAAAGGATGTTGCAGTAATCAAGATGGGAGACGAACAGTTCCTTGGATGAGCATTTCAGCTTTGTGGGCAGGATCTAAGATTTTTAAAAAAAGACCCAAACCAAGCTTGCAGGATTCAGGTATAATGTGACTGTGAGGACCAGAAAACGTTACAGGATGAGTATGATGGTCCAGTCACTGGCCTGAGTAGCAAGCAGGATTGCAGTGTTGAAGGACATGGCGGGGAGGTAGCTCAGAGAGAAAGATTAAAAGCTCTGTTTTAGCCCTGTTCAGTTCAAGCTGGTGGTCAGACAGCAGTAAGGCTTGGAAGACAGACCAATTCTGAGCAGTACGAGACAGGTCTGAAGTACTAAGATAAAGCTGTGAGTTCTCTACAGTGTGACAGCAAATTTAAATGAGGTTCAGAAGGGTTAAATAGTTCATATACAAATAGGTTCTAAATACCTGCAAGTGATAAGGAGAGGCTCTTTACAGGAAAGTGTACCATGTGTAAATGCAGGCACAATGTACATCCCCTTCCCCCAAATCTAGAACCTATATGTCACAATGTGACATGGAATGAATGACACTGACATGCTGAGATGTCTAAGGTAAAAAAGGGCACATTTATTTCTGGGCTTTGATATTTGTAGAATTATAAAAGTGACCATGGATTGGAGGATGAAATTGTCACTTCTCTAACCACACTGGTCAAACTAACAGTCTATCAAAATTTTTTTCTTCTAGAAAGGAATGTAAAATAATCATTATTTATATGAAAGTGTGTGAGAAACTATTACAAAAATGTAAACATCAGAAGGCTTAGAATAACTTTAGAAGAACTTCAGAAGAACATGCTGACACCTATATAATTGTATATCCATTTTACTTCATTAATGAGATGCCCTTGTCCAAAGCACTATTGATTCTGCCACTTTTTATACAGGGAAACAAAGCTGCAACTTGGTGCAGGTATATGCTGGGAGTATCTTAAATAAAATAAATCAAGCTGATCTGAAAAAAATCTTGTTCCAGACTAGGAAATCCTGATTAGCATAGAGGCTGATCTTTGCTCTCACTTGTGATCAAATAATAGATATCCATCAATCTGTTCTTCCTACAGTTCTGAAAAAGAATCGTTTTGACTTTTAAATACATGGGAAGTGTTCAGATATTGTTAAAGAAATCTGAGAACTATCATCTGATTGTGGATAATTTATTGCCTGCCTTTAGGTATTAGCAAGATCTGTCATTTAGCTTTGTAGAAACCCAGATGCTTTCATGAGGCACTTGACTTTTACAGTCTTTTCATTTAAAAATCAGCTGTTCTCACTATTTCAGTTCTAGATCTTTTGATCCTTGCGCTTTTATGTACTGGACTGTTCAAAGTTAACAGGGAGCTGCCAAGTGTACAAATGATGTTTTAGCTTAATTAGCTCTGGGTTACTCTACTTAGCATGAACTACACATAAATGCATGCAAATATTGATTCAGAGTGACTGATCTATAATATTGTTCTGGAGGTGAATTACCACAGACAAAAAGGCAGGAGAACAAAGTGCTCTGTCTAAGCTGCACCATTAACAGCAAGACTTTGGAAGGCTCACTTTTAAACTGCAGCCTCCCTGGACTGGAGGGATTAACTTCCTCACCTGTATAGGCACAGACAGGCACTAAAGCTCTCCATGTATTTATGTACCATTGCATGAAGCATGCATTTTTTTCTTCATATCTGGCATTTTACACATCTCTACATACTATTGACAATGTTTAGAACATCTTCCTTCGCACCACAGTCACAGCAGATAATTTTGTATTTTGATGGTACTGCACAAGCATTCATATCAAAGGACACATCTGACTAAATCTTCTTGAAGGTCTAACAATGGCTTCTGTTCTACATCCACTTTCCCAGTCATAACTCATTTGAAAACATGCATTTTTATCTCATCAGGTGCTCCAGGAATTAGTTGGTAGATACCTTCATGTGTATGTAAGTCATCAGTTTGATTCAGAGTCATCCTTAGACTTTAACAACCTAGCAATCCTCAACAGTGCTGCTGTTCTGTTACCCCTGCTGACCTATCTAGAACAGGCAAAACTGGATTGGGCTAGACCTGAGGTCACTTTAAATAGATTTAAAAGTCAGAATTTTAGCACAGGTGGGAATTGTAGTGCCTTCTATTATTATGTGCTGGTGTTTCACATTTTAACACCGCATTTTCAAATACCATTTTACTCTGCCAAACTTTAATCATTTGGTCTGAAATTTTATTTTCCAGTTGATCTGCATTATAGAAAAACCCATAGAAGAATTATTACTTTTATTTCCAGAGCAGCATCTGAAGACACAGTCAGCCACAAGGACAGAAGAAAACCTTTAACATCTAATAACAACCACTTCACTGAGAGTGGTTGGGGTCCAGTGGTAAAAGTATAGCAGCAAATAAAAATGCATATGCCTGAGCAGGAAGGATAGATTTCAACTGGACAGCAACACAAGCTCTGGAAAGTCTGACCACTGGAGTTTCTGTGTCTGCAATCTGTTCTTGGTAACAGTATATTTGAATGTAATTAAGCATAGGAAATGGTCATCCATGCTTTCTTTGTTAATATTTGCAGCATCATTTAGAAAGTCCCTTTTCCTGGCCGAAGCAAACATTGCTGCAGGAGATGTATAACCCAGCAATAGGTGAGAGGATGAATGTGAAGGGCTTGCAGCTCACTATGCCACGGGAAACTCTGCCATCTGGAGCACTAAACATGGCCATGGCACAGGTCCTTCCTAGCAGGCACCTCAGACAGGAAGGATCAGGTTTCCCTGACTCTGGCCATAGCTGTCTCCATGCTTCTCAGTGAACTGAGTGGCCCTTGCTGGTGGCTGTGCCTGGACTGTCATGCAAGGAGTGGGTTGACTCATGCTGGCAAGGCTGGGTTACTCCCTGGAGTTGACAAGTGGTTCATCTTAGCCACATGTGCTTTGTTCAGTTTTTCAAAAGCCCTTTAAACTTCCACTGATTAGAGGTGGCTGAACTGAAAACAGAGCTCAGCCCTGGTTTTGATCAGCAAATAGAAGCTCAAGTGCTTCTTTGGCTTAAAGGTACATCTATAAATCTAGCCTGGGAAATTTGCAGGACACACTTCTGTCAGGAGGCATGAAGTGCATGCTGATTTATTGTAGGACACAATGTGATGAGTCATTTTTTGTAAATGTTCTGGCACTTTATCTTTGCAATCTGGCTTGAACCCTTCTCTGAACAGTAAACATAGTAACAAGACTTACTGTTTTAGCTTATTTTTTACCAGCTGTTCTTTCATTTTGATATGATAAAGGCTTAGCTTTTTTCTTACAAGCTATTCTTCCATTTTAATATCATTAATCTGTTAATATTTTTAAGTTTTTACCATTAAAACCATGCAGGGACACACAAATGTCAATACAATAGAAAATTAAATCTGGGGACTTTTTTCTCTGTTTGAAGCTGAGTTTCAGGTTGAGGAGACTGTTATAGCTAACAATCTGTTAACTGAGTCGTGGATTGCTTTCAGCAATCTTTCATAGTCTGAGATGCTCATGAAAAGTAGCAAGAAGTTAGTTAGAAGGACTTGTTCTCATTATGGGAGATAGGAGGAGAATGGAGGACCAGAGCATGTGTTCATGCTTCTCTCTGCTGCTGCAATCCAGGATGTCTTGTGAGAGACCAGACATTCCAAAAATCCCTGTGCCGTGGACAGCAGTCAGAACCAGTAATTCCCCCAAAAGTGGAATACATTTTGAGTGTGGTCATTGTTAAATTTGTTGATTCAGTGGTGCACATATTTTGAAAAATATGTCTTTAAACACTGCAGGATATATACAAGTTGGAATGTGAAAGACTGAATATCTCTTGGTAAAATGACAGGTTGACAAAACACTTGTATTGACAAGCAAAGGACCTATTGGGAGGTAGGTAGATCAGGAAACTTCCCACAGCTGAGAATTTAAGGGATGAAGCCCCTTCAGGAATAGGCATTTTTGCCATTCAATTTGGAAAATTTTGCATTCATTCTGAAAGGAGCTGGGTTGCCACAATATGAAATGCTATGCTATAATAATGAAGTTTCACACCAATTCTGTTTCATTACAAGACATTTGTAAAGTGGAATTGGAAAGGTCACTTAATTTTGAACTATGAAAAGCTCTAAAAATCTCTGGGGTAAAAAATTCTCTGAATCTGAGTAGAATTACACCCGTCTGGAATGTGGTCCCTGAATCCTTTTCATGTCTTACTTAATCAAGCAAGCAAGTGTGAACATGCACTCCCAGCAGGGATCAATCAGCTGTGTCAAAAGCAAGAACAGAATTACCTCATTTTTGTCATTAGACATGAGCCAAAATGTTAAGGATTTTTTTTAAAGGTTACTTTTTTTTTTTTCTTTAGGAGTTGTTCAGTGTTCTCATTTTCTGATATGTCTGCAGACAGTAAAAGATGAAATATGAAAGACGCACAAGTGAGTCTCGTATTTTCTGAATGACTGAAATGACAAAGTCTCAGAAATCCTTTGTTTTTGTGAGATTTTCATCATCAAGAAGTCTGGATGGATCAGATAAGCTTCTTGACTTTGGGTACTTAGGCAGACTGATGAAATAGGATTGCAGGTAGCCCTGCTTTCAGATTACAGGCATTTTAGTATTTCTCTGCCTGGTCATACATTGATTTTTGCACTTTGTGAGTATATAAAATGTGAGCTTTTAGTACAGTCTTGTACTAAATTGCCACAGTTTCATACCAGAATAACAAAAGTGAAAGATTTGGCAGTAAGCCTCACAGAAAACTGTTCCCACAGCTCAAGCAATATCATGGGTTGTGAGGACTATTTTAAAGTCATTAATGCAGAATTCACTGTGCTGTCTAATATACTGTGGTCTGCATGTGATGGAGAGGTCTGACTCAAAGGATGTACAGTGTAATATAAAGATGTATTGTTGAAATTTTTTCAAGACCATCACTGAGGGAGCTATGAATATTTGTAGTTGTGTCTTTTTCAAGTTTCATTGTTTTTTTAAAATATACTTCTACTAAGAACCTGAGGCTATTTCAGTTTGTAATAACAACTATCTATAAAACAAAGGACTGAGTATGCTTTGCACTAATCTTCCCTAAAAGCAGTTAGACTAACTGTGCAATGATAAATCAGCAAGAGAAAAACCTGGGAATTGCCAGCTCAGAGGAGTGACCTGTAGTCTGCAGCCTCCACAGAGGAGCAGGCTCATAAAGACCTGAACAACTCTCACTCTGTTTCCAGTATTTCCCTTTTCCTGAATTAGTAAAGCTGGATATCTTTTGGAGAAATTGCATGTTCTAGACAGTGAGTGGGATGACTAAGCCTTTACTTAAACTGATAGAGTGAAATTTAGACTCAATGAGACCATTAATACAATCACCAACCTTTCCATAATCTTAACAAAAGTCTATCACATGTAAGAACAGAATACGGGCCCACTTTATCATTTGTCATAGAAAACCTATCCTGGGAAACAAATCTCTGGAATATTTCTACTGTTCAGCTCCCCTTGGCTCTGTTCCCCTTTCCAGACCATCTCCAGGGAACAGTGGAAGACTATCACAGCTGCAGAGACAGAAGCCCACCTATATGTCATGGCCTCTGTCTAACACAAGTGCACAAAATTAGTGAGGAAAACAGATGCTTTGACATCTTCAAATATCTCCTGAATGCTTTTACTACCTCAGGATGCCACAGTGTTCATGTTGCTTGTTCAGCATTCAGGCAGTACTGAAATGGAAGGATGCATTTTGCTCAAGACTTTAAAACACAGCCAAGTATTAGCTGTGCTATTTTTGGCAAACAAACATGTACAGACATCTTCTTTGATTGTTACTTTCTCAAAATCACTATAATTTTCATCAGTTGCCAAAAAATTAATCCTGCTAGCAAGTCCCAACCCTCATTTCTATAGATAATTAGTGGATGGGGGGCAGCTAGTCCCTATTATCATAGCTGGAGAAATCCATTGTTCTCAATCTGCAGCTTACACCACCAAATGTTCCATGCTAAATTTATCACTGTTGATTATTTTCATGAATGCTCGGGGAGCCTTTTGGGGATTTTTCTGGACTTTTGCTGGTGTGTTACTTGACAGCCTTACCACAATAAAACATAGCTATGATTATACCACAAGTAAACAACTCCCCTTCAAAACCAGAAAGAAAATAGGGAGACAAGGTACAGAAGAAATGTAGGAAATCCTGCAAGCCTGTTTCCAGACTCCAGACAATGTTAGGGGCAGATCCAGCTTCTTTGCCCTATTGTGGTTTCTACCCAGAGTAAATGCCTCTATTCCCATTCCAACACTTTTCCATCCATTTTTTTCACTGCTGGATAAGATTCTTTGTTATGCTGGTATCTCATTCTTATCCTTTCACTACCTTTAAAATGGGGAGTCGTGAAAAGGAGGAACACATTTTCAAAGGTTTCCACTAAATTCTGATGTCCGAGCCCTGCTTACTGAATTTCAGTAAAAATAAGTGCCTAAATACCCCAGTCTACCTTAATCCTCACAGACAGTTTTTCTTTTTTATATTTAGTGGGTTTTTTCCTCCATATTTTGGGCGTCTTAACAATGTGTCATCATTAAGAGAGAGAAATAAGGCAAATCAGTGGTCTCACAAGAGAATCCCAAAATCAAACTACTGTTAATGTTCTCCTACTAAGGAGTTTAGCAAAAAAAGACAACTTTTAAAACCACTCCCTAGCTGCCATCACCCATCCTGTAGTTCCAACAATATGTCACAGGAGAAAAAGCCATGTACTACCCACAACTAGATCTTGTTGCATTAATTTTTAACTTTGAAAAAACAACTTTAAGGACACTTTCAATTCTGCCAATCAATATTGTAGCATGAGAATCAGTTTAATATTTTGATAGATGATAAGTCATTCTCACATTTGAAAAAAAAAAATGACATTAACTCTGAGATTAAGTCATTGACAAGACAGAGGTAATGATATGCATGTAGTATTATGCTGGTTTTATTACCCTGAATCTTTTAAGCCTGCACATATTCAACAAAGAAGTAATGTAAAATGGAAAATCCAATTAGCCCACGCATATGCTTCTTGAATACCACTACCACTACCAGCTCTGCATGTAGATGAACTGAACAATGCATTCACAGCTTATAAAAGAATTGTTATATGCAGCTTTGTAGCCTTGCATTTAGATTTTGCAAAAAGATGAATTTACTTCATTTACAGATGATGAAAACATTAGGTGTTACATGGGTTAAAAAAGTATCTTTTATGTAAAACTTCAGCAAATCCATCTCATTTATAAGTAAGTTTTAACAGTGATCAAGTTTAGAAATGCTAAATCAAGAATGAGAGTACTAGTTTTGAAGCAAGCAGAATAAGAAAAAAATCCTAGAAAAACAAATGCATAACGAAAATCAAAATATATCTGTTTAATCTATATACATTGACAGTTTATGTATTTAGATTTAAACTTTGTGAGGTGTATGGAAGACATTTCTTAATTCAAGACTACACTAATATCTCTGTGAAATATTTGGCAGTATAAATGCATCTTAGAGACCTTTTTTCCAATCTGTAATGAGTAAATTGCAAAATTAAGTTTCATAGAACAAATCTGCTCTGTAGGCTCACAGCACCTCAGTGCAAAGATGTGTATATTGAATTTCATGAGAAGCCTCAGGTTCAACCCTCATGGCTGTCAGGGAGAGCAGTCTAAGCCCCTTCAGCTTTTGTTTTGCCAATGCAAAGAAGCTTTCAGCTTTTATTCATAGGTCATGGGTCCAAATCCCTGAAGCCATTCTTTATTGAGTGGCCTGCAGGTACTAAACAACCTGGCTCATAATATCCTCATAATATCACTCAGCTGATGAGAAATTCCTGATACTGCATGAAAATACATGTATAGCTCAGCACATAGGTGTATATAATTAAGAAGTTTCCATGTGCAGGCTGATGGCTAAGTTTAAAGTGCACTGCCACAGATCTCAGCAAGTGTGCTTAGACACAGGGTAGAGAAAAAGTCCTCCTCTCATTACCCTCATATAAGATAACCAGACCTGGGTTTCTCCAGAGCTGTCTTGTCTTTCAGCTCATTTTTTTCTTTGATTCTTTTGGCATTTGCACAGACACTCCAGAGAACACGTTCAGCAAGTTCTCAGGAAACAAGGTGAGTTTTCTGTGAATGTTCACAAACATAAGTCCAACATAACCAGAAACCTCATGTTGCACCCAGTGTGCACACATCAGGCTTGAAAATCTCAGAGAAAACCATGGATTCACTGGTAAAAAGTCATTTTGGCTGCATATCATCTACTGAACTTTCTTGAATGTATTTGTTTAATAGGTAGTTAGTATTTATAGTCACCACGTTGGAGATAATTAGCAAAATTGACATTGCTACTTTCAAACGTGCTTTTAATTTAGTCTCAAAACAAGGGAAAACCAGCCAGGAGATGTCTAAATCTACAGCCCTGGCTGAGCTTGGCTTCAGCAGAGCATTATTTTTGCAGGAACTAAGATGAGGAATGAAAGAGCACCTCATGACAGAGACGATTTTATTCAGATTCATTCTTGCTGAAATGAAAGTGAAGTGCAATTAAAGCTTGGATATTTTCCAAGGAGCTCTAAATAACAATACATCTTCCTTTTATTCAGACGTTTAAATAGCTTTCAAAGAAAACTTGATGAACATTTGAATTTTTTTTTTTTGCTTTAAAGCTCAAGAAAAATGGCCATACTTTTCTTTAACTTGAATCCTAAAACCCCATGAAAATATGTATTCTTCATTTAATCAAGATTTTGTTTATCCTAAATTAGAATGATCTAACTTTAAGCCTTAAGTTTTAAAGAAGTGTTTTCACTTTATTCTTCCTCTGTAGTCAGTGAAGAAGGGGAAGAAGGGGACTTGCACACAGTCTGAGACCACCCTACTTTTTGGAAAGGTCTGGCTCCCACCACCAAATGCAGAGGGACTACTCCCAATCCACAGTAAAATCTGATTTTAGAATTAAGCTGATGTCCTTTCACACCTCTCCTGTTCATCTGACTGCTTCAGTACTTGCCTGGACCCATTGTGGGATGGTTCAGGTATCTAAACTTGTAGAAAATGAATCTTCCCCTCCAAAAATGAACTGCTTCCAGTCTTTAGCTCCTGAATCAGCCCATAGCACTTCAGGAATGAGCGTGTCAAGCTCAGCCCAAGGCTAACAGTAAGCCTAGGAACACAGATGGAGGCAGAGGAGAGGAAGAAGGGACTAACAGTCCTATTTAGCAGCTCAGTTATGATATGAACTGGCATATCCTAAAGTGGTTTAATCCAATTATTCAAAATGACCCCTAAATGAAGGACCCTATTTATATATGGGTCTATATATTTATAAAACACTATTTATATGTGTGTGTTGTTTCCATCTGGGTGTGTTTATATGTATCCCCTAGGTATCTATAAAGACAGATACTTATTTTTATGTGAATATGTTTTTAACCAGGCTTTTCAAGTTTATGGTGTGTGTATAACAGAGATCCTTTCTTTCTTATGTCCTCCAAGAACCAGTGGCTCATCTTTCTCCTTAAAGGGATGCTTTTACCTTTTCTCTTCTCAAATTATGTGATTACCTGCTTCCAAATGATTCTTTAATAATTTCCATGAGACATTTGCTAATAGATACACTGTGGGATCTAGCACACACAACTGGCTGAAATAGCCTTGTGGCATATATAGTTAAAATGCATGAATAAAAGAGAATATTAATAAAACTTTGCACTTTTCCATCCTTCAAGGATCTCAAAGCACATAGAAAATGCTAAATGATTAAGACTCCTGAGATCATTAAAGATGCAAATAAACATGCTTGTCTGCTAAGACAATGTCTGATAATTAATTTATTTATTGCGTTTGGGGAGAACTTGTATAACTGATTTATAACCCTCCAAAAATAAAGGTTGGTAATTGACATCTTCTTATTTACAGTGTAGCCAGCAATTAATTTTGTAATTTATTTGTAGAAAACATTAAAAAGCAATAATCTTTGCCTCTTATATATTATGTTATAGGACAAAATAACTGAATTTAAACAACAGCAAAATAAATTAATACCTTCAAATACCAATTAATTATTCCTCAATTAGTTTATAATGAATGAATCCTAATGCATGCTGTAGAACTAAATTCAGGTCAAAGAACTTTGGAATTAATGATTTGATAATTATCTGAAAGATATTACGTACAGTAAATTTTAATCTCTGAAATGCCCAATTTTCCTTCTGGAATCAAATATTTTAACATTCCCCTAATAATCTCTTTATACTTCATGAAAATCTGGAACAGAAATTTAAAGTTATGTAAATATTTTCAGGCTGCAGCTCTCTGGATAAAATTTCATGAGTGGCATAGAGTGTATCTGCATTCTCAATCTTTTTTCTGTTCACCCAATTCACTTCTCAGAACAAGTCTATGTTAATCTTCATGAAAACATATTTATTTCAGGTGTAACATTCACTTCCTTAAACACTTTAAATAGATTTTCTTATTTTCATTCTCACTGGAAAAAACTAAACAATCCCACAGTTGCAGCAGGGAAGATTGACATAGTTTAAAGGAGAGAGAGCACTAACATGTTTTTGATCGAGTCCTGTGTTTTGTTTAGCTTGTAGTCTTTGCTGTGGCCCATTTAGCTTTGAAAGAGCTCTGCTTCTGATCTCTGTGCCATTCCCACTATCCGCCCTAATCCTGCATCAACTCCTACAAGGACCTTTTATCTTACTAACAGAACCTGGGATGAAAGGAGATACAGATATGTAAAGTACCAAAGGCAGCTTCCATGTGCTCACACTCTGCTAAATGCAGCTCAGCAACACAGCTCTTCAGCATAAAGATATGCCAAAATAAATCAAACAGGACTCACCTTGAAAGCTGCTAAAAGAAGGGGCAGGCAGCCCTTTGGGACCTCAGGGCTCTTCAAACTCTCTTTGTAATGCTCCCTCTTCTTTTCTTTTTTCAAGACAATGTTCCTGCTCTGAGTTCACTGCAACAGAGGCTCTTCATCTGCCCTTCATCTAAAAGAAAAAAGAAAAAAAACTAAACCAAACCCAAAACCAAAAAACAGAAATCTACCCCGATTTTCCCCTTTTCCCATTCAGATTTGTTGATGAAAAAGGAGCATCACACATAAACCTTGACATTCCTGCTCTGAGACCCTTTCTGACTAATATAGGACTTAAGCAAGTATTCCTCTGCTAGAAAGAAATCTAACACAGTCACAGTTCCCACCCTACAGCTCTGCTCCACTTTCTGGTAGAAGGGCTGCAAATGGATTAACACAAGGTGACTGAATTTTGGGTTATATGCCCATGCAGGAGTGTGGATACCAGCCTAGTCAGGGAGAGAGGAATGGCAATCGTTTCTCACAGCCGCTTGTGAGAATTTTTAGGGAGTTGTAGGAATGTAGTAACTTGTTAGTATAAACAATCTGCAGGTAATGTTTTTCCACTTTGTTTTTCTGTTCTTCTCAGGGACAGTGTGTGAGAAAGATGTTTTTATTAACTAGCCAATCAAGTAGAATGTATCGTATCAGTCTATACAAGCCAGAAAATCCTTTGTATTAAAACTTCTTATTCTCCTTTTCAGTTCAGTCTCTTGTCTGTTCTTGTGTCATTCTTAGCACAAGAGTAACACAGGAGTGTGTGTTACCTGATGACTTTAAGCAGAAAGTGAAATATTTCTGGCTGCAAGCCCCCATGCAGGGAAAGCAGGGTCTGCCCCATGCAGGGTGTGCTGCAGTCATGCTGCAGACACCCCACTTACAGGGAATGCAGGGCACTCACTTCCAGGGCTTGGAGTGAGAGACCTTTGCACTGTTTTTGCTTGGACTTCTGAGAGCCCCACAGCTCCACACATAGTTTTGGCAACCTGCTCTCTGTAGTGATGTGATACAATAGGAGGCTCTCAGCCAGATTTTAAGGCACCCTGCAAATCAGGAAAATTTTAAATAAGACATTTATAAGTAATTTTATTCTTTTAAAATTCAATATCCAGATTTTCAGGTTTCCAGATCTGTTCTGAAAACTGTATCAGCGTGTCAGTAAAAGATATTAGTCTAATGACATATTAATCTGGCCTCCATGGGAGACACCCAATTACAAAGTTTCATACAGCTTGCTTCATCTCTTGCTGTGAATAGCTAATGAAAAAAGACAGGAAATTTTGGAGAAAGGGAGGAGAAGATGATAATTTTTTTAATCTGGCCCTCAGCAGTTGTGGTCATCTGTGAAATTACTTTTTCTGTAAGCAGAAAATTCTCCCTTTGGATATTTAACAGAAGAGCAGTGGAAAATGGAAAATGCTTCCGTAGTGAATCAGGATAGTGGTATTTAAAATGAAATTAATAATGGATCAATGATATATAAAGGCCCAACTTCATTCCAGAAAGCATGAATACTTTATTGACTGTTAGATTTTAAAAGAATCCTGGTTGTACTTTGCACATCATTCACAAAACCTTTTGCTCTGTAATTTGGATGATTGCTATACAGAAATTGGAGAATAAATCTAAATGGTTTAAGGGTGTATAATACATGCAGATACCTTCTCCTCCAAGTTACATGCTCAAAACTACTCAGGTTAGCTGTCAACCCCCCTCAGGTGTCTCAGCAGATAAAAGTTGGCAGCAGAACAAAACTGGTTTGGTGAGAACCCTCTCCAGTCTCCTATTTGCCCTACTAAAAGAAGGCTGAGAGTAGCAAAGAGCTGGCACTGTCACTGAGACAGACAACAGAAGTTTTTTCCCTGATTCCGGAAGGGAAAAAAAAAATCTCCAGTATTTTTGTAATATTAAGCATCCCAGCAAACCCTGGAGCTATGCAGAAAATCTACCCATTCTGTCACTTGCAAGTACTTTCATAGTGTGCAATTAGTACTTAACATGACACTTTTTCAGACGTTGGTGGTAGAGGGATTTGATTTTATGTTAGCAACCTCATCATCTGAGGCTCAGTGCTGGACTCCTTTGCTAGTGGGATATTTACTAACAGAGGGAAAAGCGTCATCCTCTAAAAAGAAATCAGCTGGTGAGGAGCCATGCATGAATTAACAGAACATATATTGATCTTCATCCCATTCCAGGAGCAGGAATAAAAGCAGAACGCACAGCAGTCATGTGGCTTGCTGCTCTCAGTGAGTAAGGCTCCTCTCTTGCCATAAGCACTTTCACCATTTTCAATTCCTCTTGGCTACAGTGGAGCCAGTGGAGGTTGGAACTGAAGCAGCATTTTGTTGGCATGTGGGCAGTAATCCAGCAAAACAAGAGCTTTTTCCACTGCCATATGTGTCTATTTTCCCTCCCAAACAGACCATCCATCCCATTAGTCAAATGGTGTAAACAATTTCCTTGACAACAAAAAATGTATCACACATCAATCAAAAGGAAAGTCTAATGTGCCAACTACTACCTCAGTTGAATGTGCCTTTTGCTTAACTTTATTTCAGCTGGTGTAACTCTGGCAAAAGTATGTAAATATCCACACAACCTGACTGATGGAGAGACCTATGCTACTGCTGTTACAGGTCCAGCAAATTCCACCTGGACAAGAAGAATTCCACACAAATAGGAGGGATGCTGGCCTGGCAATGCAGAGCTGCTCTGCAGTCAGACACCTCACCACAGCACAGCTGTTCAACAGAAGCCATTTTTAAAAATCTACAAATTAAACTTGAAGAAAGCTTACAGTATAATTACTGAGGAGAACAAGGACACAAACGGAGGGAGGAAGGAATCTTTCTAAATGCCTGTAAACTCCTTAGGGGGCTAATCTTCAGAGAAGGGAGGCATCAGAAATCAAATTTGATGAATAATTTTCTCAGTCCACACAGCACTGAAATATCATCTGACACAGATATCCATTTTATATCCAGCCCCTGGATACATTATATATTATATATTATATATTATATATTATATATTATATATTATATATTATATATTATATATTATATATTATATATTATATATTATATGTTATATATTATATATTATATGTTATATATTATATATTATATATTATATGTTATATATTATATATTATTATATATATTCTGTTTAATGGTTAGATAATAATGGATCATAAGTTTAGTTTTAATAACAGCCACAGCAGACACTTTATTAGCAGATTTTGCAGGCTACAGGGTTGTCATTTGTCATTATAGCAATTTTCTGCTTTAAATACTGCATCAATTTGTTTCTTCTTATTTTTTTCCTGAATTAATGAAGGTACTTCTGTCTCCATTCTATTCTCTAGTACTATGAGTAACTACATTGCCTATTTGAGAGTTTTATGGCCTGAGAAAATATAACACATACAGCTACTAACTCACAGGGCTTCTAAGAAACACCATGAGTAGTCTCCTCTTCAGAGCAACTGAAGAACTGCTCAGATTTATTCAATTTTCTGTAAATCAAAGTGAATTCTCTAGCAAATGTCCTGATTGATAAGAGGAGTGTGTGTTGGAGAAAATCACCTACACAGAGACTGCCCAGTGTTTAGTACACACATTGCACCCTAGCTCTGGAAATAAAGAGGAGACATTGCCCTAAACCCACACTGACACACAAACGCCTTCCAGAGTCAGCGTCGGGTGCAAGATACCCCGTGCACTTGGCCTTTCTTCCATCCTCCATGGTCTTACTGTCCTGGTAGAGTTCCATGGGACAGAGAGCCTTTCTTGACCCTAGACATCAAAGCCAGGGGTGCTGCAGTGTGGATGTGCTGGCACACACCACAGACCACAGAATTTTGCTTAAACCAAAGTTGTGCGGTTTGACCAAAAGTCATCACGGCCAGCGAGGGCACAGCAGTGAAGAGGTCAGTGATATTTAAGATATTAAATGAGACTTTAGATAAAGTTTCACCTGGTCTAGTGGAAGGTGTCCCTGCCCATGGCAGGGAGGTTGGAACTAGATGATCTTTAAGGTCCCTTTCAACACAAACCATTCCAAGATTCTATGATAAATCATTAAGATGTTTTGTGGCTCTATCATCTGAATAGCAGTGTCTTGCTGTTTGGAAAGCATTTCAAATGACTGATGTGTATGTTTATTACTGCAGTGCCAGCAGCTTCAAAGCATTGTTTTAGTGGGAAAATTAGAAAGTTACTACAAATACTTAAAAAATAACCACCTCTTCTTTTNTATGTTTATTACTGCAGTGCCAGCAGCTTCAAAGCATTGTTTTAGTGGGAAAATTAGAAAGTTACTACAAATACTTAAAAAATATCCCCCTCTTCTTTTTTTTTAATTTTCTTCTCAAAATCAGCATCAGTTCTGTATGATAGCATTATGTTTCTCCATCTGAAGTTGTCTGAGAGCACAGGCAGCAGGTTAAATTTAACTAGAATTCTAAACTGAATAGCATTCATGTGTTTTCCAGCTGTTTGCTCCCTTCAGAAGAAAAGCACTGTGGGTGGATGCTGTATCAGGAAGAGTGAAGTAGTCACAAAACCGGGAAAAAATGCGTGCTCTGAGTATTTGAAAAGAGATAATCTTCATTTACAATGCATTTTTGCAAACTATTTGGGACCTACGGGTCAGAATTTGCTTGTGGTTCCATTTGTGCAAGAGAAAACAATGCATTTGAACATTACCAGCTGACTTGGAAGTGTGATAAACCATTTGAACATTACGTACAGGTAACATCTTTAATGTTTTACAATTCTAACATAGATGTCAAACCTCAGCTAGGGTCTTGTTTGCATTACAACCTTTAGCACTTTGGCCAGCAACATACATCATTCTCAACCCCCAGAAAAGACAGGAATGCTTGGTTTTGTTCTCTGTCTAGCCATAGAAAAGCCAATAGTACTGAGTTGATTGCTCCCACCAGTCCTCCTACTGCTTTACCCTAAGTTTACAGACACTGAAATTGTTGTAGAACAAACGTAAAACTAAGCCAAATAACCGAAAAGTTATCTGTTTCACAGTTCTTGCTCAAATTAAATGGAAATTATGTTCATGCACAGATAATATGTGCTGATCTGGGCCCTGAGGCAGAGATTGAAAACAATCCTTTAACTGCATATATGTATAGGTTTATATGTGTTTTACACTAATCTCTTATTTTGGGCAAAAAAGCGTAACTTGAGTGATTTGTTTGCTCAGAAAAAAACATAGATTTGTTCATGCTGGCTGATTTGAATACTCCTATTTTGGGTGTCTGTAGTATCCTCACTGGTAGGGACCAGCACAGCCACAGGACAGTTTCTCTTCACCATCCAAAGTTACAGACAGGCAAGGGAGAGGAGCTGTAAAAGCACTGCTGATGACTGGTCCCACCAATCCCACCAGGGCATCGAGCAGACAAAGGGGGCACAGACCCCTTGGTTCTGTCAGGGAGCAGAGTCTGACAGCTCAGCCACTGCCTGCCTGGGCCACTGCAGAGCTGCAGTTCTGCTGCAGTTTTCTACTTGAGGTTGAATGGCAGCTACTTTTGAAAAAAAATAAAATTTTGATAGAAAGAAACTTTAATTATGAAAGCTTAGAAACTCTCACCAAATTAGGAATCCAGATGAAGTGACTTCTAATACCCTTACCAATACATTTTAGAACATAACAGGATAACAAACTTGTCCTGTAAAGTTTCTATCTTCAGAAGCCTTCCAAAAAGAGGCTTCACTTTTAGATTATCCCTGCTGAAAGAAGATGTCTGTAATTGCTTCTTCACATTTTATATCTGCACATTGGAAGCACCAGGTGCTTTTTCCAAAGCAATTTTTCAGGATTAAAATGACAGTAGCTGCAAATTTATTCAATAAACAAACTGCCTCTTTTTTTTTTTTTTTTTTGC
>VZRH01004683.1:4138-58718 GCA_013397555.1 Urocynchramus pylzowi | reverse complement strand
AAAAACTTCCCCCTTTTTTTTTTTTTTTTTTTTTTTTTGAGCAGTTAGAATAAAATCCTCAGTATACTTGCTTAAATGTAGCTCATTTCTAACACACAAAGGAGTCAAGAGCAACAGCAAGTACATTAATCATTTGATTTCTTGTAAGATCTAAGATCTCCTGCTTTCAAATGCACTTCCTTTGGCGTTCTCGGAGTGCACTGTTCTTTTCCATGTCTCTAAAGTGGGTAGTCCAGAGATGGCAAAACAGTTTTAATTTCTATAGAGCACAACCTTTATAATGATTCCCACTCCCATGGAGCACTTTCTGCAAGAATAATTCAGATGGCTTTGCGGTATTTCCCTTCACAATGGATGAATTTGTCAGCCCTGTAGCTATGCTGATGGCCAAATGGCAGCTGACACCTACTAAGACATGATGAAGGTATGTACAAATTAATGAGTTTGATAGCAAATCCCCAATCTAGAAATAGGAGAATGCCCTGTCCTGCTGTGCTGAGGGACATGTATCTCTACCTATTTATCAACATCCTGTCTCAGAACTGTTCAGCAATTGGGGATGTAGCTCTTGGCACCTGCCTACATCAGTAGCTGTGATGTCTACAGCATGAAAGGACTGAGAGATTATCATGGAGTGCACTAAACACAATTTGAAATGAAATACAAGGCTTTTTTCTAAACTAGACTGAATTAAAATGTAACTCAGGTGCACAAAGCTCAGGGACCAAAATTGCTTCTGGTTTAACTTCATTCAAGTTAGAAGCAAAACCAGTGATGTATTGGCCATATTCTTATCTTTAGGGTCTCCTTAAGGGCAATGAAGACATTTCTTCACTGCATTACTTCATTATACTAATTTTAGCTGCTTTCTTATTTTAGTACAGTTGGTACCAGTTACAAGGACAGTAACAGTGATCCCAACACTTGCAGCCACTCAGTTCAAGCCAACCCTGGAATCTGACCATCAATTTAAAACACATATTCATTATAACCCAAGATGCTGATACTTGTTTACTAACTTATTATCCCAGTAGTTAGTAAACAAGATGTCACATGAATAATTAATAGTTTCCAAAAATCTCATAATTATAATCTAGTGGTACTTCTCAGTGCACTCCTCTGACTGCTGATCTGAGCATCTGCAGGTCAAATAGTTGTCAGAAATTGCTAATTATATCCTTTCCCATGAGGATGAAAATCTTTACATTTAATTAAAAGACCTTAACTCCAGTCCTGTACATTAAGTTCTACTTCCCATTGGATTTTCTTCTGTGTGACTTACAGTGATAGGTTTAACACTCATATTAGCAGTGACTCTGATCTGTGGGTCAACTTCTTGCCCAACGCTGGTTGAAAGATAATTTGATCAAATGAGTCTCTTTGTCATCAACTCATCTTGCTACTTCACTTTCATCACAAAAAAAAAAAAAAAAAAAAAAAAACCAAAAAGCCATCTGAATCTAAAGCTCTTTTTGTGCCAGAATGTCTCATATTCCAGGTAGCAAGCAAAAGATTCACTCACAACACTTGGTTTGATGTATTAATCAACATAGTTGCAAAGGTCCCCAAAAAATTATGAAAGGAATGAAAATGTTAAGCAAGAGCACACCTAGAGTTGATTTAGCCCTGTAGAGCAGGCTGAGCTAAACAGATTATGAAACCAAAATATTCCTCCTACTACTTCACAGGTTCTCAGAGGAAGGAATAAATAAATTACCTCAGCATTCCCACACATTAGAGAACCCCATAAATCTATATATTTTTGCTTTGGTGTAAGCAGGAATTAATTATTAAAAGTATGTTTAGCACTATTGATTTTTTGCCAAGAAGACAGATTTATTACAAAAACCTAAATATTAGCAGAAAATAAGAATTTAAGATGGCTCTGTTATATTCACATTTACTATAATACCTGGATTAGAAAATGTAAAAAGGAATAATTTTCCTGCAGTTCACTGTAATGACCATAAATTGGTTATAATATTGTTACAGAGCAGAAATTTATCCAGGTTTCTTAACTATCAAATTTCTCCTTTTTAGGGCTGTTAGGCTGCCATAAGTTCTTTTACATTGTTCAAAACTGACAGCTAGCATTATATAATTGATAACAATAACACAAATGCAATTTAGCCTTATAAACTGTTATGCTCTTCAGATGAATACTAACTCAGATTAAAGCAGGTACTTTTGATGCAGAAGTAATGGAATGTTTCTCTTCAAACCTCTTTGTGGACAAGGAAACCTTCATAACAACTCTCTTTATAAGGACTTTTGCAATTTAAAACCAAAAACAAACTTTAAAACTCAGTTAAAGAGAAGGAAGGAGGGAAGGGGGGGAAGAGAGAGAGGAAGGGAGGAAGGGAGGAAGGAAGGGAGGAAGGAAGGAAGGAAGGAAGGAAGGAAGGAAGGAAGGAAGGAAAAAGAAAACAAAATGAAAGAAAGAAGGAAGGAAAAAGAAAGGAAGAAAGGAAGAAAGGAAGAAAGGAAGAAAGGAAGAAAGGAAGAAAAGAAGAAAGGAAGAAAGGAAGAAAGGAAGAAAGGAAGAAAGAAAGAAAGAAAGAAAGAAAGAAAGAAAGAAAGAAAGAAAGAAAGAAAGAAAGAAAGAAAGAAAGAAAGAAAGAAAGAAGGAAAGAAAGAAAGTCCTTGAAAATGTCCATAGGAAATACTCCTTCCTAACCACAAGCACTTAAAAGGAATAAGCAGAAATATAAAACAAGTCCTCTTCCTCAATAACAAGACAGCAGATTCTACAGCCAGGATGATCCATTTTGAATTTCAAAAAGGGTCGAATCTTGCATGCCACTGTCTGAACCACCCACTGCTCACCTGAGCCTGTGTAGCAAGATTTCTGCAAGGTGCTGAGTCACAGAAAGGGTTCAACACAGAGGATTAAACACCAGCAATCCTGGCTGCTCCAAAACAATCTGCTTTCAGGCAGTTTAGGAGGTCATTTTTCTGCTGTCTTCTGCTCTTGAAGATCAGTGAAAAACTTGCTTGATACAACAAAAGGGGACAAAGATTTCTGTCAAACAAGCACTGAAGGACTGGGTGCACTGACATTCTTTCAGCTGACAGGTAGGAAGAATTCATCTATGTATAGTCCAGCAGTGCTCCTCAAACTTCTACTACTGAGCTACTTTGTAGAAAAGCTGAGGGACATCAATATTTTATCACAGGGCCTTGACCTTAAAGACAAAATGACACGGCCTAGTGGAAAAGTTCAGAAGCGCAGTGGAAAGAATGCTGAAAGAATAAGAGCAACCACAGTAAAAAGAGTGATTTTCTCCAGGTAGAGGCAACACAGAATGATTAATAATGGAAAGGGAGAAGGGGGCTCCCCACCTTCTCTGACTCACAGGATGGACATTTTGATCTGAGTCACTCCTGGTGTGAGGCTGAACACTGGGGATAAAGTCAGATCATAAATCTCAATATCCTTGCCTGTTATGATGTGGACTAATTTATTCTGGATTGAAGACAAGGGGTTATAAAAACAAATTTATGGCGACTGTGTTTATTATAATTAATTTTCCCCACAGTGAAAGCATAGTGATTTGGAAAAAAATTACCTTTCTAGAAGTACCTTTTTTTAACAGCCCATTGCTGCATTAAGGTGCCTGGCAGCATCCAACATTCATGCAGTAAAGAGAGCAGAGTTCTTGTACTCTGGAAAGGAGTGATTTCATCAGTCCCAGCAAATCCAGATGACTCAACTTCCCAGAAGGTCTTTTCTTTGTTTTAAATATCCATTTTACCCACATACAGATAAAATTGGATATTTCTGATATAAAAGCAAGACTGACATACAAAACTGCTTGCTTTATGTTTAAATGCATAAAATAATATCTGTTTCTTCAGCAAATATGTGTCTGCACCAAACCAACCTGACACAGGAATACTGATTTCCCTGCTAAGCCCCTCTGCTCTCAGGTCCTGAATAATCTCTATATTCAAATAAATGGTGATTACTGCTGAGTTTTACTGGCATCAGTACCAGCTCTGCCTCTGATAAGAGAGGAAAGTGAGTATCTCACAGTGCTCGGGGAGCTGAGGAGGATAAAGTTACAGAATTTCTGTGCATTGTTTTAATTTCCAATAACCTTGTTTCTCTTTATCCTTTCTGCTGCCCAAAAGCACACTCTTCAAGATATGGGTGCTTTCTAATAAAGAAGACATGGATCAAAAAAGCCCAAGAAAAGTTTTTAAAATAATCTCCAGACTGGCAGCTCCTTCCTTACAACAGGCAGGATTGTGCTGTAGCTAATATTTCTGTTGAAATATATTGAGATACTGATATACTGAGAAAATACATTGCTATTTCTTATAACTTTATACATAAATGGTTATACAAAAAAACCCCAAAATAACACAGAAAGTTATACTTAACATGTGGATTGGCTTTTAGTATTTTCTCCCCATAATCTCTAGCTTTTGTTTTTCTTCTGAAACAGTAACAATTTCTGGTCTGTAAATGTAATTTTAATCTAGTCTTTGCAGATGGTGTCAAAGAGGTAGCTCCCTGTAATTGCTTCCTCAATCACTCCCCATGAATGAAACACTCCAGGCAATGCTAAAAGTCCTTTTGATCACTGGAAATACCTTAAATTTTAAAACAAGATTGTATTAGGCTGTCAGATTTATAACTAATTTCCCAATAATTCCATTTCCTACTAATTTTCAAATTTAGGTTACGTGAAGAAACTCAAACCTATTGGGGTTTTATAAGAAGCAGGAAAGAAATTGTGTACTTTAGGAATTTTATTAAAATTGCTTTTACATGAAATTATGGCAGTCTCCTAGCTATACATTTTTGCAGTATATTTTTGCAGGAGAGAGTGGGGTTAAGGGGCTTCAATAGATGTGACAGGAAGCAACCAAAGTAGCAGGATCCAGGCAAGTCTGAAAAATGCCCAAACCAGCAAAACTAAAACCATTATGATCACTGGCTGAAAGCAACACCTAAATTCAGTGCCCTGATCTTTCTACCACCAGCAGTCCTCCAGTGCAGATGTCAGACCACATAACATTGCAAATGATATAAACCATTTGGATATAAACATATGGAAATCATACTTCAAATAGACGTCAAGCCACAAATTTCTAGGACTCTGAAGTGTTGATTAGAAAATAAGCTCCCAGGTGTCCCAAGAAAGTAATTTGAACCAAGTAATTCTGTGATAAATCTTTGGCCTCAGTAAACAATAAAGATCAGTCCTTACTGCCTTTAGCTTAATAATCAACAGTTATCATCACAGTTTTCTTGAATTTAATCTCAAAGATATGACTTCCATTCTAAGCATTGTACCACAGCATTTCCAGCTTCTTTCCTTGCCTTGAACCTAATGCTAACATACATTCAGGAAAGAAATAAACACCAAACAGAACTTTTGAGAAATTAAAAAGAACAAATAGATACCAGCCATTTTTTTCCTCTTATTATTGTAATATACTTTTTAATCAAATATAGAAAAGACTATTGGCTATGCTTAAAGTTTAGAAAATACCAAAATGTTAGTAAAAAGTTCATAAGAATTTAAAAATAGGAAAATTCCACACTGCTGGTGGAAATCTTATTCTAACCTAGGCAAGAGAGAAATATTTGCTGTGCATACAGATTTGTGAGTCAGGAACTGGACTGCAAGACATTCTATTCTCCACCTAGTTTGATGCCAATTAATTTCCAGCTCCATTTTGCTGTTAATTAGTGTTGTTCCGAGTCCAAGTTTTCCAAGGCACAGATTGCCAGTAACCAAGTGATCATGTAAATGAGGTTCTGTTATTAATGCTGCTAGTTAGGTAGGAACAAAAATAACAGCAGTTTGCAACTTTACATTTTTAATAAAACCTTGGTAGAAGAAGTGAAATAATCTAAATGGCAGGACACTGCCAGTTTTCCTACCTATAGTAACTGAGAATCTGTTTTCATTAAAGATAAACCTATGAGAAACCATATTTTTTGCAGTGAGTTAATGATGGAAACAATTAGTTAATCCCTTCCCAAGGCAGGTCTTTGGCTTTCTATAAAGAGAAAATCAGAAGTTTCGTGTTTCTTACCAAGCTACTTTGGGAATGAAAAAAAGTAGAAAACTGCAATTCCAAATAAATATCCTTCTACTTGGGGACAAAGCCAAACAACAATGCACTATCCTCAGAAATACTGCATTATAATATTTTTTTTTTTTTTTTTTTTTTTTTCTGTCAAAGAACAGTGGGTTTACCTTTGTATAAGGAGACAGCCCTGGTTATTCTGTGCTGTCTAAGGTTAGGCACTGGCCATTATGGTTAATGAGAGAGACAATTCTTCCTGAGCACAAATAAAGTTTGACTGTTGTACTACGAAAGGGAAGTATGAAGTTTGGTATCTTTCAAAAACATACGTCCTTCAATTGTGCCAATTTGTATCTGGATGTTTTTCTCTGTCTTTCCCAAATAAAATGCCTCATGATGAGACATAAGCAAGTTGTGACCAACTATTCCCTCTTTATTAATTTGATTTCAGAATGAGTCTTTTGCCATTGAGCTTTCCTTTTTTTCCTACAATTTCCTTTGAATTCAGAGAGTGAAGGGTGAATGCTGATCATATGGACTGCAGAGGAGGCTATGGCGAATATTCAGGTATTTGATTTATTTACCTCATCTGCTCTTTATTTAATTGTTAGCCAAGATGACATGGCTTTTAAAGTCAATATGTTAAAGAGCAATTTCAGGTACTGCTCCTCTCACATTATCCCCTGACATTTTAAAAAGCTTTTTCTCATCACTATTGCCACATTAAAAAGCTAACTGAATGAATTCCAATGAGGGCCACTTGTTCAAACAAATGGGAGAGAATTCAAATGTTAGATATTGTAGAGCACCTCTGAGGAGGGTCAAAGGCATGAAAAAAGTTGCAAAATTTGACAAATATTTTCCCACTGGATGATGCTCAGTTGAGACATCTTCCACAACAGTGTCTATAACAAGCATAATGTTGAAGTCAGCACATCCCTTTTTTGTGTGTGCTCACTAAAAGCGTTCATGGCATTAACACAGGTCTAATCCAAGATACTGACTGAGGATTTTAAAATTCTCCTCAGCAAAGTTATTGCATGAGACCATGACAAAGCAAACTGATCCATAAGGAGATCAAATATCAGCTGTGCTTTTATGGACTCTCAAAGTTCATATATAAGATGGGAACAAATCAGCTGAATTTTAATGCAAGGACTTTTTGTGCATTTCCAGCCTCTCAAAGCCTGTGGGACTGATTCTCTTTGAGCCATTCTTCTACTTTTGCTTTACATCTTCCTTAATGGAAGAAAGCATCTAACGCCAAGACTTTTATAAATAGCAGCACTTAAATCCAAGATAAGTACTATTCACAGTGCTGTACTCAATGGGAATATTCCTCTAAGGCTTTGTAACCTGTGTGTAAAACTGTGTTTCAGGCTGAAATCTGGTATGTGTGGGTTTCACAAGACTGGAAATCTGTGGTTCTTTAAGAGGACAATTAGATGAAACAAGTAATGGGTGTCTGCTTACCCAGACAGAAACACCAGCTTTGCAAGTTAATGTTTCTTTGCTAAGTGATTACTGTCTGGCAGATCCATTTATAGAAATTGAGTTCATACTCGTAGAAGGCAATAGCCCCAGGCACACTATTAAAGAACCGAAGAACAGGGGCCTCTGGGCTTGGACTAAGTAGCACTTCCACCCATGAAACAGTAGAATTACTGAAATAAAAATGTTTCAAAAGTATATTGTCAATGTCTGAATATGGCTTGCTGAAATTAAACCATGAGGTAAGCTAGAGAAGGGGGACAGTTGCTCAAAATTACTGCTGATTAAAACCCTAACATGCTGCTCAGATACTGGGAATAACTATTTATTTACTGTGCTGAAGACTATAAAGGTCTAGGGAATAAGAAAACAGAGCACTCGGGTCATATTCTCAGGTGTTTCTCTAAAGTTACTTCCTCTTTGATGCAGCTGGAATAGTGCAAAGGGGTGTAACACATCACAGCAACCAGTCCACCACCTGTCTGCAGAACAGGAGTTAACTGGAGTAGTTCTTCATTAACCTTATTGTATAAACATGGAAATATAAGACCTTCATTTCCATCACAAGGTATATTGTCCTTTTAGTATTATTTTATGTTTTTATTTCTATATGCCTTAAAAGAGGTAATAAACTAACAACCATAGTAGATGCATATCAGAGATGTTAAACTTCCTACTAACTGTCACAAAAGCAAAAAACCTGCATATTAATATTAAACACCTGAGTCCTTGAATTCCCAGGGAGTCCTACTGAACAGAATACAAGCATTTAGGACTAGAAGCACTATTCAGCTTTCTGTTGTTGCATCAGTCAAAGATAGGATTGGACCTTTAGGCCCTAATTTAATGATTTAATATCTAATTCAGGGATGTTTTTAAGAACAGAACTCCTCTGGTATATGTTCTCCACAGTGTGAGACATCATGCAGTGTTGATATTAGCAACTAAATGAAGAATATCTTCTCCAGTGTCCATCAGGTGGCATTTAATGCACCACAAAATTTTATTGTCTCTTCCCAGAAACGAGAAAATAGAGTGGAGCCTGTCAGATCTCATTGCCATGGTCTGTCACCACTGCAGTTGGAGTGTTGAGTGGAAGGAGCAGGGAATGGTACTTGAAGCCTCTTAGGAATGCTCCTGTTTGCTCACTGGGGCCACAGCATCAATGTGTCAGCATCACTCCAGGGCAGAGCTGATCTGCCAGCACAACCCACCCCCAACTGACCACAGCCCAAGGCGCCTGAACCAGCTCCCAGGAGTGTGAGCCGGGTGTCCCATCAAATGGACATGTGTTTGTGCACACCCACACCAGACCAAGTTCACTTGGAAGAAACCAAGCACACCCCCAGACACAAAGGCTGACAGCTGCTCTGTGTGTAGCTGCCCTGCTCTGCACTAAACGTGCCTCTGTGTCAGAGCTCTGCCCTCACTGCTCTTGAATCAGTGAGACAGGACCAGAAAATGCCTGCCGAGCTCTGACACAAGGCTCCTGTCCTCTTGGCATCCTCCATTTCTGAAGGTTAATAAAAGAAATCCACTTATTATTTGGTCATAATTAGATCTTAAAAGTGCTTTGCAAACACAGCTAATTGATTAAGTAGCCTGTGCAATAGCATCAAAACACTGGTTTCAATTAACCACCTTAAACCCCATAGTTCATGCAGTGCTAAAGGAGCCTTTTTCATCAGCTAGGTGCACAGAAGTGGAGAGGAAGGAGAAAAAAAAGGTACAGATTAATTTATCTGTGAGCATTGTTATGCTAATTATGTAGCCTTTTATGTAGATTTCATACTAAAAACCCCCTCTTTTTTTCCCCTAAAGTAATTTATATTAACAAAATGACAATCTCAGTCTTGGTTCCAAATCTTAATCCCACAACTCGACCCCTTGTATTTCAATGAGATTCAATGTCTCTAAAGGCTGCACCTGCAGGAGCCACCTGCCCTCCCCAGGGTTCTGGCATCACTGAGCATCTGCAGAAGGATCCCTGTTGGCAGACATTTGAATCATCCTGGTTTCCAGCTCAGGTCATCCTTTCTCTATGTGCATGTAATCAAACCCAACAGTCTTTCCTGGTTTAGACTCTCAAATGTCTGTGTTTGGGATTTTACAGTGGTGGTATTTCACACCCGAGGGGGTGGAGATTTTTCTGTGATCTTGTCATGTGTAAGCCTGTGTTTAAATTTCGGGACACGAAAGAAGATTTGTTAATTGTTCATCAGTGTGACTCTATCACAAAGCATAGCAGTGACCCCCTGACTCATACTCAGGAGTTTAGAGCTTATCACCAGCAGGGCTCAGATACTGTCTCAGTATTCCAACACTGGGGGAGGAGAAGAGAGAAAGACTGGGTTGCATTTGCATTTTTCAGTCTGCACTCTACATGCCAGATGAGAAAGGTTTGACTTTTCAGTCCAACTGCATGAAATTTGGTATTCAAATGTCTCCATGTTGTAAAAGCAAAGTACAGAGGTTGCTCATAACAGAGTCGAGCATCTTCCAGTACAGAAATGGAAGCAAGAGAAAGGATAAACAGCACAAGGATGACTTTAGGCTAACCCTGTACTTCCCTGATCCACACAGGTTGTGTATTTGCCTGTCCATCTGGTATAAATTAGAGAAACCTTGATGCTCTGGTACCAACTGGGACCCCTCTGCCCTCTCTACCTGTTATCATTGTGCTGGGTGCTGGTAAGTCCAACAGGAGGCATTGGATGTGGCCTGGGCAGACACAGGGCAACCCTTAAGATCCACTGGATCCTAGGAATAATTTGCCCATCAAATCTGCCTTGGGTACTGACACTGCCCCTCAACATGCAAATTCCAATGGAGACAGACACGTGAGCTGGAACCTGGTGATGAAAATTTAAACATCAGTACCATAGATTGTTTTTAATATTACAGTCTAGAGAGAACATATCAAAACAATAAATACAATTTTTTCTTTTCACTGTTTGCACCAGTATTTGAAAGAACACTAAAGTCATTAGCACAGCACAATTCCTTTTGAAGGCAATAGTTTTCTTTCCACTTTTTCTCACAGGCAAAAGCTAAAATACTAACCTACAGAGTACACCTCTCTGGAATGAAATTCTGCACATATTCCTCTGGAGATTTGCAGTGTATACGTGAAGAGTTACAAATGGTAAAAGAGAAAATGTGCCTATATTTTCCTATACATGTTCAAATCTTTCCTTTAGAGACATTTAAATCCTCATAAATTGCCCCTTGCATATGAAGCTTTCTTTTTAAATCTTAAGTAAATTCCACTGCTTTTCTATTGCATAATGAAATAGCCAATCATGCTGAGGAGGTGATGTTAAGCTTGCCTGAGCTTGCAGCAATGGCTGAGAACATTTCATAATTCAGAAATGCTATAAAATCCTTCATCACAAAAATTCAATTTTTTTAAATCCCCAGAAGTCTCTAGCATGTATCTAACATTAAACTCCCAAAACAAGAAACCAAAACCAGATATGTTCACCTCCTGTTTCAGACTCCACCCTCATGTAGCTCTACAAAGCAAATATATTGGGTTTTTTCCATTTCTTCATTTGAAATTTATCCCGGTGTAAAATATACATACACATACACACCATCTATGAAGCTTACCCCTTTCTCTTCTGCAAATGGGTGTTTAGTCCCAGTTTTGTCTAGGAAATAATTAATAGAAGATCAAGCTTTGTTTCCTAGTTTGTTTAGCAAATAGCCTTTCCAAAGGCAGCATGCTATCTTTTAAACTAAAGAAATCAAGAAATCAAGTAAGAATCAGTAATTCTATGTGTAATATTCACAACGAACAGCCAACGATGAAGTTCCTCAGTTGTGGCATATTATTTCAGATGTGTTTACTTTAACTGGCTCACACCAGTGTTGCCTATCACACAGCACTCTCTCCTGACAAGTGCTGCATACATCTGTTGCAATTTTGCTGCTATGAGAACCCTTGCTTGGCTCCTGAGAACATGAGGTAGTTAAAAGACCTGTAGGTGTGGCACCTGGGGACATTATTTACTGGTAGATTTGGCAGTGCTGGCTTGATGCTTGGACTCAATGACTTTAAAGGCATTTTCCAACCTAAACAATTCTGTGATTCTATGTCCTGGTCTATGCAATCACAGAGAACATGAAGGGAAGTAATGCCTACAAAGGACAGCATCAACTCCAAAGACTTGAACACAGTAAAATATTTGATTGTAAGCACACAAATATTTTCCTGTGTCCAGAGAGACTAAAATTATTTTATAAAACAAAACTGAATACAGTACTATTTATAGCAATATAATTACTGATATTTACATTGTGTGTCTCAGCAAAACGAACATGCTCAACAACATAGAATGTAATTTTTTAGACATTTCTCAGAGTTCAAAAATTTAGCATTTGTTGTTTTTATAGACTTCTGGGGAGCTCGTCTTTTTAAGGAATCTTCCCTAAAAAAAAAGAAAAAGAGGTTTTGTATTCTGAATACCTTCCACTCTGAGATCACAGGAGCCAATATTTCCTTGTCCAATTCCTCTCCAGTTCCAGAGTGCTGTGACTTCAAGTGAAAGCTGGCTGAATGACCAGGCCTGGATGCTTGTGATCAGCTAAAGAATGTTCAGATGGAAGCAAGACTCCCAGAGATCAATATTGCCTTACAATTTCACTAGGGACCTGCAGAGCACACCCTCAGCAAGTTTGCCACAAATCCTGGCTGCGTTCGGAAAAGCACAGAGGGAAGCCAAGGGAGGAGTTCCTTTCTCTCTGCTTGGCATTGGTGAGGCTTCATTTGGAGGACAGCACCCAGTACAGGGCTCTTCAGCCTGATTTTGCACAATATTGCCTCTCAGTGATAACAGCAAACATTCTTAGTGAATTTGATGGTACTTTAGCCTATCTCCAAAACACTCAAATATTATAGCAACACGACAGGTCTATAGGAGATCCTCAAGAAGAGCTCTGTGCACAAAGTGAGACTGAACCACAGATTTTTCAATACCTCAGACAGATTAAAGTGTTATTTCAGTTCACTGGTTCTATTGCTATGCTTTTACTTTTTCCTGAGTTGATTTGTTTTTCCTTATTTTCCCATTTAACTCTCTCTGCTCTTCCCAAATTGTGAGCTGAAGTCTAGTTCCAGCAAAACACCTCCTTGTCCAATATTGTCACAGAACTTGCCGACAACTGAAGCCTTCCTTGCCCATAAAATGGGTTTTTGCCATCACAGAGCCACATGAACAAGGACGAAGGGCACCAGGGATGAGTCAGAAGCAGAACTGTTCCTGTTCTTGCTCTGTGCATTTAAAATTTGTCAGCCACTGTTCGCCTGTGTGTCGCTCTCAGTGGTGACAGCACAGCAGTACTGGCAAAAAGATGACTGGCAAGAGGAGGCATGATCCAGCTGCTAGGCCTGAATCCTGAATATCAAATGTCAGCCATAGAGAGGCCATGAATAAACGATGTGCAGTCGCCACACTCTCTCTCTTGGGAATCACCCACTATTTTCAAATACCTAACATAAGCAGAGTGCCAAGGATGGGATTGTAGATTCTATGTTCACAGGTGCCTTCTCAAGTGCTTGACACTTCCTTTCTGAAGAAAGATGAAACCTCTCTCTGGAAAAGGAGAAAAAATGAAATATGTCTGAAAGGGGCATATCCTAGCAACTCGCCCTCCTGGTGCTGGTCTACCTGGCCGAGTACAATAGCTCACTACACCTTTCATCAGTGCTGGTGTAATAGTTAAGCAAAAATGACTTGGTATTTCTGGGGTTCAGTAATTGGATTTGGAGCCTTTAACCTCCAGGTCACAGGGTCACATCCAACTCCAGTTCATAGAGTCTGAAAATCATTAGTATCACAGACCTGTTCATGGCATATATGAAATGAATGCGTGGCTTCAGCCCAGTTGCTAGTGAGAATGAGTCCCTTGTCGACCCTTTCAGCAGAAAAGCAGGGGATTAAATGAGTTAGGAACACAAGTCAGTTATTTCTCCAGAAGGGTGGTCTCTTTGGTCAGAGTTGAGACAATTTTTCTGGTGAGTTCTTATTGCTGCCTGCTCTGCAGTAGTCTTCATGAATATAAAATTTCAAGCTTGAGGTCTACGTATTTCAGAATCTTTAGAGCTCCTACATTTATTTTGGATAGAATAAAAAAAAAAAAAATTGAATCCACATTTGACCTCCCTTTAAAAGTTTGTTCAGCTCAGATGCATTTGATTCTAGTTTTTCAGAAATCTCAGCAGGCCAAAAGTGGCAGCAACACTGTAGACTGGACTCAGAGGTGCCTATATCCATCTGCCTTGCATTAAATTGCACTACTGAAAATATCAGTTATAAAAAACCCCAAACAAACAGAGCAAAATCCATAGCCTTTTTTGAGATCTTTGGCTTATAGGAAGCAGAACATTAATTTAAAAGAAAAGAAAGAAAGGAAAGAAGGAAGAAAAAAAAGAAGTGACTCCATAAACATTTATCTAACAGTTACCAACTCTTCCACTCGAGTAGGATGTAACTCAGGCAGTTCCCATCCTGTGCTGGATTCTCCAGCTCTGACAGCAGCACACACAGCCAGCACTTGCCCAGGGCAAAGGTGAGCAGAGATGAACCTGGCTCTCTTGTCAGTGACAATCACTTTAACTGCTAAAATGTTTACAGTAAACACTAAGCCCACAGAACTTGCTTTTTTTTAGAAGATTTTAAAGCCAGCCCTAGTTACCAAAAAATCGTGGGTGTGTAAACTTTTCAGAACGCATGATAAAGTCAAACCTTCACTCCTCAGCACTTCAGCAAAAACGAACACCTCCCCCTCCCCAGATAAAATTCTTAAACTTTACCTCACTTTTGTGGATGTTTTGGCTTTTTGAAAACCAAAGTTTAAACAACATGGAGAAAAAAGCCAGTGCAATTAAAATAAAATTAAAAACATCAACAGACCTGCAAAGGAGAGACTACAAAAGACTTAGAAAGCACTAAGAATTATTTGCCTCTTGCTTTACAAACCATTCACTGAATCCCAAATGTAGATGAAACATTCACAGAATCCCAAATGTAGTTCACAAGCGTTTTAATATACTTGTTTAGTGTGATTTTTTTTTTTTTATAATCAGTTTTGAGTTTATTTGTATTGAGTTTGTTTCTCATAAAGCATCTGTTCTTCTGTTTCTTTTTACATGACTGGCACTCTCCTAGTGTAAATGACTGGACTGACATTTATTGGATTGGGCTTCACATGGAGCACCTGTGCGCAATATGTTCTGTGTGTGACTTTCTTATGCAGCCCTAGTAATTTTAATTGTTTTTGGCATGTTTTTCCTGCCATATACTGTAACTTGACCTTTGCAAATATTCATTTCATTTTGATGCTTGTGAAACAAAGTAGACAAATATTCCAGAAGAATAAAGTCCTCTGTTCAGTCACAGAAAGAGACACAGAAACTGTAGCGGCAGCACGACGTGTTTTTCAACAAGAGGTTCCTAGAATCACGGAATTCACAGAATCTTTGGGAAAGAACGTGGTATTCTTATAGAATAATGTAAATGTCTGTAGAGCATAAATGGCACAGGGGGAGAAGGTGGACCAAAAGAAAAATGTAGGAATATTAAAAAAAAGCTTTAAAATAACTCTCTTTCTCAGCTATTAGGAATCACAAGGTCTGGTTATTCTATTTTTTTTCCTACCTAAGCTTATAGCACTGTTGCAGATACTACTAAAGAACATTTAGTACTTCCATTTTATAGCATTTTTTTTTTTTAAGAGCACAGCATTTTTTGCAAAACCTCTTGAATTGACCTAATTATTTAATAATTTTTCTGAGGCAAAACTGAAGTGACAGTGTTTTTTCCGGGACACAAAATGGGCTAGGAATAGACAAGGGATCTGAAGTCAAGAGTTCTTCAGTTCTGCTCTCATGGAAAACAATTAGATAACATGGCCTTATAACTGGAGAAAGCTATGCAACAGCATTGCTCCACAGTTAGTGGAGAGGATTTCTTTAAGGAATTACATCCACCACACCAGGTATATTAACACACCTTTCAGATTGTTCTCTGCAGTGTCTTGCTATAACAATGAGAATAGAGAAAAATTTGAAAATCAGAGTGTAGGGTATTGTCATTCAAAAACATAAAAGTTACTGGTTGTGATGATTTTACTTACATATGACTTCAAATTGTATAAGATGGACAGAATTTTAGTTGCATGAAAATAATGATAATTTGAGGGGTTTAAAGTATTTTTAGTTCTTGTATTCTATAAATGGTAATCAAGCTCTGGACTCCTTTTTAATTAGAAGAGTAACGGAAGACACTAATTAAAAGCTGTAAGCATCTCCTTAACTAGCAGTTTATCCAATAATGAATTATTTATTGAACATCCTGGCTAGCTGGCACAGTGCTCAAAGGGGTGCAGATCCTGTAGCAGCTATGACACAGTTCCTCCTGACAGGCAGTGCTAATGAGCTTTGGCAGGGATAGCTCTGCTCCCAGCCTCAGAGGCTCCAGCCACAGGCCTGCACTGAGATTTCACCCCTCAGACTTCCCCAAAGGACACAACATAAAAGAAAAGGAGCTCGGGCTGCAAAGTGCTTGCGACAAATGAAAGCACCGTGAGAAATGACGTGGCACTGTTCCTCAAAAGGCACAGGATGTTTCATACCCACAATCAGGCTGCTCTACAATGCCACAGATCTAAAGGTGAAGCACTAAAGGAGAAGCTGACCCACAATGTTTTTAACTCATGAACATTCAAAGGCAGTACCTTGTTACTACTCACTTAGCAAGGGTCCTGGGTCAGAATGCAGTGTATGTTAGACAGCTGAGTACCCATAATAGTGAACAGCCCATAAGCACCAAATAATTGGCAGCAAGAAGAAATATTGTGAGCTGGACCTACACCTGGTGCAAACTGAGTGACTAGAGGACAGCAGAAGGCAGCTGAGTCATGCTGGCTAATAACCTTATGGATCATGATATAAACAAATCTCTTGTAGTTTGCCATAATTATTACATTCATATGTTTGACCCCATTTTAAATTCATAAAATTGAAAAATACTAACATCAGCTTTAAATCACTAACAGTATTAGGCCTAGGATTATGACCTTTTCTTCCTATACAGCTACAGTCTGTAAAATGAGATCTATTGGTTTCATTTCCCCAGCACAGCATACAGAAAAGCCTTCAAGCAGAATTATTGCTTTTATTAAAACATGTACCATCTTCTAACTCTTCCCGTTTTCTCAGTTTAATATGAAACAATTGAGAGTTATATCAATACATTAGAAAAGAATTATTTTTATCAGCATCCTCAGAAGTCATGATTAATGCAACAATCTCTTTCCTCTAACTGAAGATGCCACAGGAGGTACTAGTCCTTCTTGAACAATTATGTAATTTAAGCTTTGTAGAGTACACATTTTTGCAAAGCGGTCAATAACTCCTGGTTAAGTAAAAGCATTCCTTTCAAAGAATACAAGTTTCTAAGTAAGCTTACACATACAACAAAAACCACTACAGATTTGGGTTTTAAAGGCACCTGCTTACAACAGTGTATTATGAAAATCTGATTTACTACACTATTAATAGAATACTAACATATTCTATTAAACCTATACTGCTGAATACTGTGGGACCAATTCCCCCCTTGCTAAAGCAGATGCAGAATATCCTACATACATATGCACCCACAGAGATGCTGCTCTGCTCCTGTGCCACAGCAACTGCTTCATCATGTTGGAGAGATGAGGAATTCAGGGCCAGAACAACATGAGCAACAAAGCAGGTCTCCAGATAAGCTGCCTGCAGCCTGTTACATAGCCCACATAGAAGCTTCTCCCCTGAAGGGCACAATGTGAGAGACCACTCAGGCAGGATTGCCCTCACTCCTTGCATCCCAGAAGTCCTGTTCACATAATGCTGGGCTCGTAAGGGTGTGTCATTCCACAAAAAGACTTTCACAGTCTGAAAGGAAACTTTCAGCCTTCTAACAACATCCAGAGATGTTTAGAGCCTACTGACATCCACGCATATCAAGAGAAAAAGTTTGTAGGTAGACCTGGTGTGGTTCATTTTCAGTTTTGAGAACTGGGCCAAAATTGAGAAAATTCTTCAGTTTTTGTACTAAGCCTCTGTGAATTATGTGAATAATAATATCAGTGATGTATCATCTATGTAGATATGTGTATGGATAGAACAAGTATACCCATATGTGTGGTAATGGCAGTGTTAAAAAGAAAATAAATAACCCTGCCCAACTGAACTTTCTTTGTATTTAGCAAGGGACATTTTCCTCTGATATGCGTGTGAGAGGTTGAATGGAAAGGCAGTGTTATTAGATTTTATGCTTTTCTAGAGACATTGTCATCTGACCCTAATAACTGTTTCTCTTCTACATTCTTCAGGGGAATAAATGGATATTTAAAGTTTGGTTGAATTTTTGTGCTGGGGGACATGGTTATTTGGTATAAATGTGATCCATTTCCACACCTACCCCTTCCCTCCTGACTCTTTTCTCGTCTGTATGTTTTCCAATTAGGAACTCCAGGGACAGAAATCAAGCACCAAATTACCAGCCTGAGGGTAAACTACAGCAACAGCTAAATTCCAATTTTAAAAATCTGATTGAAGAATGGGGGGCTTTATCTATATGCCAATGTATGTGCAACAGGAAGGTTTTCTTCTTTCCTCAATTGGCCCTGTGAGCAGAGAATCCACTAAAAATACTCAAAGGAGATCATATCAGCCCATAAGAAAACTCACAAAAGAAGAAACTATGTGTCTGATACTGCAGCAGTATCTCTGAGTCACATTTCCTGTGATGAGCCATAAAAGGTCCCAGTTCCAGAGTCCCATCTTGTGTACAGGCAACGTGTCTGTGCTCCTGGGAGCGCACACAATATCTGTGTGCAAGCACTGAGGGATGCTGCACCTGAGGTCCTTCACGTTGTGCTTCTTTCACATTAGATGCCTCTGTCTGAGTTTTTTAGCAGCCTGCTGTAGTTAAAGCCTCACTAGCTTCCCATTTTCCCTTATGCAATCCCAGGTGGCATGTCCCATTAATTTGATATCTCTCTGGATGAAGCTGTTGTACCTCACTGTGTTATACCGTGCTAATAGGAGGAAGTCAACTGCCTGGGATGAGAAACTCATTCATAAATTCAAAAAACCTTTTTGAAACAGACACATAATTGTGCAAATAAACAGAAAATCTGAGAACAAGTACTTGCCACATCCCTCTGAGTGGACTGTCCCTGGCCTCTTCTGCCCAAATTGACGAAAGAGCTTCTCTGTCACACACTGTGCAGAAGCTGCTGCCTTGGTTTCCCAGCCCTGCTGAGCACGCCAGCTCCCTGAGTGCTACAGCACTGGCTGACACTGCACTGTATCCCTGGGGCATGGTAGGGAGTGTACAATATCTGTCATGCAGCACCACCTGCAGCAGCACAGCTCACCTTGGCAAGGGAGTTTCATGCCATGGTTCTATTTTGAACTCAAGTCTTCTGCTCCACACGAACAGATCTGTCCCAGAGATCAGTGACTGCCATTTCTTGGTGCGAGCAGACCAAAATTGCCAGGAGACAGGCAAGCTCCAAGACTTGTGCTGAAAAAAGAATGCTCCTTGAAGAACTAGTTTGTTGTGTGATCTGAGAAGGATACTTGCAGCACAGGAGACAAAAAAATTCAGTTCTTATTCTCTACACAAGCTTCTGTATTTCACATTAAAGTACATAGTGAATATCATATCCCTTTTCATCAAGCACAACATGCAAATGCTATCACCTCACCGACAGTTTATTCCAAGGATGATGGTATCACCCTCAGAGTTATTTCTTTCTTTTTCATTATCCATTGGTTGTCAGCTCCCCTTACCCAAAATCAGTCCTGTATTTAACTCTGTGCTGTCAGCCAAGTGAGCAGATATACCTGGGAAAATACACAGTGCCACCAATTCAGCACAGACATATCCTCTGTGCCTCACACAGTACAGACACATGTAATTCTGAGCACACATATCCCTCCTTTCCTTCTCTTCTGCCAATGTACTTATATTTTTATTTTACCTCTACGGGTGGATTCACTGACAGGCTAAGACCCATTCTTTTATACTGTTTACTGCAGCAGAGAGTGGCTCCAGCTGCTCCCTATACTGAGTGTTGCTGAATCCTGTCCTGGTTACAGGGCCGGTTTTATAAAACTTTAAAACTTTTAGTCCTCATCACCAGACTGAATAGTGCATGAGGCTTACATGCCAGTACAAAATATTTCCTGTTATGGATGTGTGAGCTCATTTAAACTAAAGCTAAAAGCCTCCGTGAGTTTGTGAATTTGAATGTTTGATTTCTAAGTAAATGTCCTTGGTTAGAGCTCCATGGTGAAGAGAATACTGGAAAATAATCAGAGAAAGGGTAAATAGCACAAGGAAAACGGGTTTTAAAGTTAGAGAGAAAAGGCTTGAGGAAAAAACACTACAAAGCTGTTTTTGCACCACACAAAAAGACTTTCTGAAAAGTTTTACAGGGAACTCACTTGCTGAGCACCATTGTGGTCTTTAAAATAGGAAATGCAGAGTCAAAAGCAGGGTTTGGAGTTGGTTGTTTTGTTGTTGGTTTTTTCCCCTCCAAACTGAACATTTTGAAAGATAGAAAGTTCCAGAAAGAGACAGAAATAGGGGAATGTCCTTAAACATTTGTGACCAACTGCTGAGAGAATGGCCCTTTGCCCAAATGTCTTTTCAGATTTTTCTTGCTATCAGAAGCTTTAAGTGATCTTGAAACTTAAAAACTTTTCTCACAAACAACAATTTGGAAACTTGACACCATTTATGTAAGCTAACCCAAACCAGTGCTTGCTGAATACCTTTGCAATTAGGTGTAATTCTACCCTGAAAAAATTCTGCATATGGCAAGTTTGTTATGGATAGCATTTTATTAGAGGAAGTCATAGCTACTTGGCCAGATGCATGCAAGTATACTGTGAAA
The DNA here is from genome assembly GCA_013397555.1 of Urocynchramus pylzowi. NCBI lineage: Eukaryota > Metazoa > Chordata > Aves > Passeriformes > Fringillidae > Urocynchramus > Urocynchramus pylzowi. The sequence goes on along the minus strand of VZRH01004683.1, from coordinate 38,222 downwards.
TATATATAATTGATATTTATATCATCAGTCAAGGAGTGATCAGTGATAGGAAAATGACCTTCACCCCACCTGGTGAAGAACTTTGAAAAGGCAACAACTGTCATCTGCAGTCTTGAGTCTGACAAAATATTTCTTACACATAAATTGTACCTTCACTCCCAGTATCAGCCCAACAAGGACCTTCTCCCATGGCTCCTGCATAGGGAGGTTTGCTGAAGCTCCCTTTCCATGGCCATTGCCATTACACACTCCAGTGCTTACTTGAGCACAAGCCACTCAAACCCCTGGTGCAGAAGACTGCAATTTCACATTTCACTGAAGAGGAGAGGGACAATGGCAGGCTGGACGGGGACCCTACAAGACTGCAAGACAAGGAGCAACTGTGGAAAACACATTACTATTCACAACAGCCTTTTGCCTGCATTAATTTAGACACGTACAGAATCAGGAAGCTCCAGCACGATAAGGGCAGAGTTAACAGAAACTACTTTTTCATTTAAAATTAAACTATTGTTGCTTTAAAAGGCAGATCTATTTTTAATCTTGTCCACTCAGTTCTATTCACAGACAACAGGATACAGAGCAGTTCCATATGGCACGAAATGTTCAACATCAGATGCAGATTGCAGATTCATGGATTGAGTTAGCAGGGAGGGCAGGGGGTCATTTCTCTTAGTCATAATGTAAATGTAAAGAAGACAATCCAGTAGCATTTGGGGAGGGAAAGAAAAGGAGAAAAAATAAGGAGTAATTGGGGTCACATCCACTGAGCACAGAGGCATTTCCAGAGCAGCGTCCAAGTGAGTCAGAGGCAGCATGAGTGAAAAGAGGGGGGCAAGTGATAAAGTAGAACTCATGTGGCCTTTTTAAGCTTTTCTGGCAGAACAAGAAAAGTAATTACACACTGTCTCAGCAAACATCCGTGGCACCACCTGGTGTATTCTCAGAGAAATCCCAAGAAGGGATTTTTCATCTTAACCTTGATAACTGCTGTGCTGGTACCAACTCTTTGCATTATACGCAATTTTGAGAAGGAATCAGCCTGGGAGCACTGTGTGAAACACAGGCCCTCTGAGATACGCAAGTGCTGGAAGTCAGCTGGAGAGTGCCTGGGTAACAAGAGCTCCAAATAAGAAGGAAAGGAAAAAGACTGCTAAAACTGATTCTGACACCATGAAGTCATAAACACATAAAATCCCCTAGAGCCTGGAAAAGAGAGGGTGATGATGAACATCTCTGGTGTGTCAGCCAGTGCCATCATTCCTAAGGCAATGCTGGGCCTTGTTTCTGGCTCTGTGTGGCACAGCTTTCTCCTTGCTTTGCCTACCACCTTCCCCAAAATTGACATGCCTTCATCCACAAGGATTCAACAACCTCTTAAGTGGGGTCCAAAATACATGAATTGCTTTAACAAGTAATTACGGTTCCTGAATTCCAGAACTGCTGCTACTACCAAGAGTAACCAACCCATAAATAAATTCCCTGAGCTCTTTGTGCTGGGTCTTAGCCCATGAAAAAACTTTTGCCATCTTAATTACCCCAACTGGGGCATCAGTCTAAAGACACTCCTGCTTGCTCACATTATCAAACAAGTCAGTAGTTGGTCTGTAAAGGCTGATTCCTGTGTAATTACCTTGCAGTGAGATTTCTTTGGACTGAATGGGTACAATGGTGTCAAGAGAGTTGAAATTAGCACACAGTCCATTCCTTGTATCAGAGATATCCCATTTTAAGCCTCAAGAAACTGATTGGCTTCTGTGTTTTAGACATGCACATGTGCATATGCAGACATAAATACATGTGTATATATAAAAAAGTATTTATTTAAATAAGTGTATTTATGAACAGATGAATTTGTGAATCAGGTCACTTGGATGTTTGCCAGCTTGAATAGTTTTGGCAGGATTCTTAGGCTTGAAAACAAACATTAGTGCCTTATTAGAACTCCAGCAGACACTGTATTGCAAATTTGGCATTACCAAGGAGGTATTTGAAATTGTAATTTGAAATTGTAATTTGGCATTACCAAGGAGCTATTTAAAATTATCTTACCAATTTATGAAGTAAAGCATCCATTTTTAATCCTCAAATTTTATTTCAGGCCCAATACTAAAGAAATAAAATAAAAATACTGCAAGTTAGACATTGAAAAGAGATGCTACAGAAAGAATAAAAAGAGAATTTTCCTGATGGATTCCTTAATCACGTACAAGTCACTGGTGAACAATAAAATACATTGAAGATTGGTGCAGAAATTAGGTCTTGACCTGAGTTGTTGAAAAATATTTCAAAGCAAATTGAAAACATAAATGGATTGGGGGGGGGGAGGGGGAGGATTCCAACTATATTTCAGAATAATGAAGACAAAGTCTATGTCAAACGAAAGGCTAACACTAAAATTAATGTTACCACCTCTATAAAAATAGATAAATTGCTTCACATCTAGAATGTTGTATCTAATGCATGATATAATGTCACAAGAGACCAACATACACAAAACTCCCTTCTTTTCAGCCTAAATGACGTTTAGGTCATTATGACACCTGGCAGCCAAATCAGAGAATTCAGAGGTAAAACTGGCATTCTGTGCTTTATCTTTTAATCTTGGAACCTTAAGAGTATGTAGTATGGGATGAGCTTACCTAAACACTGCATTACATGCTGAACATGATTTAAATCACTTTGATACTTTTTAAAATAGTTCTACAGATGTACCTGGCCAAAATCTCCCCTCACATTAGCATATGCCTGTAATTGCTCTCCTTGGATCACTGAATATCTCCAGTTTGAGTGGACTGAGGCCAGAATGTGATTCATAGAAGTAATTTGGATTGTACTTTATTTGAAACTAAAGCATAAAAAGAATTGTCCACAGTCTCTGTGCATTTAACTTATCAGAAAACAAAATCAGTATTTGTGCTTGATGAACATTGCTACTATCTCAACCAATCAGTTGAATGAATTGGTAGTGGCTTTCTTTTGTTGGCTCTTTTTTTTTTTTTTCCTCAAAAGCAGTTACCTCTAAATGAAAATAGCACTTTTGAAAGGTGATAGGTTCATAGTTATGGGATCAAAACAGTATTCAAATTTAGCTCTATGCTATGGGTAGAGAGAAGCAGCAGCACTGCCCTTCCCACAGTCTCTGCTCTAAATTACATTTCTTTGTGAGTTAATTTGCTGTATTTTTACACCTACATTAATGTTCATAGTGGGTGAAAAATAGAAAAATAGAAATACATTTTTAAAGAGAATTATTACAATAAATGTTATCGTGTCCATGGTCTGCAAAGGTTGAATGCTACTGTAATCCTTCACTTTACATGGCAACATCATTTATGATCCCTGGGCTTGTCCCAGACTCAGAGTGGCATCTAAGTCCTCAATCCACCCATCACTTTGCAGGTGCTTCAGCCCCCAGCATCTCTTTATTTCAGTCATGAAAACACTTGTCTACAGAGCAATCACTCATCCTTAGACTGACATTGCTGCATCAAGCAATTTATATAAGCCAATGTTGTAATGACATTTCTCAGACTTGTATTTTATGGGTATTTCTTTTTTGGAATTTGTGAGGGATAGAGAGGACTAAGCTGGGTGGTTAAATTATTAAACTGTCCTCTGAATACTCATCTTTCCAAAATGCCTTAAACAACATTTTAATTAATACTAAAGTAAGGCAGTTTCAAATGCAAGAAAATTCCCAGGGGCAGTAGATGTCCCTGTGCAGAGCTTATTTTCAAAGCTGAATATGCTGGTTGTTAACAGAATAATTCTCCAGAAAACATGCAGTCTGCCTTGGTTTATAATTTTGGTATGTTTCCCTTTTGGTCCATTATCTACTTGAGTAGTAAGACAGGCAAATTAAAGCACCTTGGATACTGTGGGTGTCTGCAGGGTGAGGGATAATCCCCAGCTGCTGTCCGGATAGCGCAGTACCATTGAGCACAACCTGTCCGAGACCCCAGGCTCCCAGCACAGGCACTAGCAAGCAGTTCAGCTCTTTAGTGATTTCAGCTCTTTAGTGATTTCAGCTCTTTAGTGATTTCAGCTCTTAGCTTGCCAGGTGCCACAGCAGCAGATGCAGGGAGAGAGAGGAGAAGGCTGTATGAAGTTCTGCAGAGATCTTTATTTGTGTCTTCTGGGAAGGGTTTCAGGGACAGCTCTTCTGACAAACTCGGCAAAAGTAGCTCTTTATATAGGGTTTAGGGGAATTGGAAATTGTCCAATAGTAAGGGTCAAAGGGAAAGTAGTCTATAGTCTAACAGATAGATAAAAGAGGGTTTGAGGATGGAAGAGGGGTTTCTTTTGTCCAGTCAGCATGACTTGGCATTTCCTGTCTTAGGCTGCTGACTGCCAGAGCCTTGCAGGCCCTGTGTCTGCTACAACTGGACATGTGTCCTAGATGTCACATTGCACAGCAGAGCCTAAAGGACCAAGATATGGACCAGCTGGTATTGGGGAGCAGAGCTACCTCTCCTGGATCAGTCATGCTGTGCCTCAGCACACACCTTGCTCTTTGCTAGGAATTTAGCCTTTTGCTACCCCTTTCAAAAGCAAACACCAGCCTTCCCTTAAAAACAGATTTGGGAAACTAAAATATCAAAAGAAGAGCCAAACCAAAAACCCAGATGTCGCCAGTGGCTGTCATTCTCTTACACCTCAAAGGGAAGCCACCTATGTTTAGGCACCGACAGAGATGTGAGGGCAAGGCCACTCTCACTCTTTGCCTCTTCAAGGGCAGAGAGTTCAGGCTCTTATTTCTCTCTCACACTCATTTTGATTCATCTGCATCTGCACTCTGGCCCTTTTTTCCTGTGAATTTCTTCTCTCTTCTAGTACAAAGAGCTCTAAATCTTAACAGGCACAACATAACCAGACTGTTTATTCCCCCTGTTGCTCTCTGCTTTTACAGGACTAGAGGCAGCAGGAAACAAAACAGAGGGCTTTCATCCTTTGCATCATTCAGCCAGCCAGTCTCACAAGATCCTACAAGGAGAGTTTCATATCCCTGGACAGACACCCTACTCTAATTACCAAAGACAGAGGTGCTGATGTAACACAGACTGGTCATCAAGTGGCACCCATTTTTTTTTTTGTTTGGTACATTCTATTGAAGTGGCTGGATCCACAAGGACCTACCTGAGCCATTTTTGTTACATGTTTCAGGCAAGAAGTCTTACACAACTTCCTGGGATAAATGCTTGTAGAAGTGTGGATGTCTTGGGCTTTTACTCAAGCTACTCAAAGCTCACAATACTAAATTGAAAACCACAGTGGTTGTTGTGAGCATTATCTCATTGTAGCCAAGGATCATAACTGCCCTTGATTGATAATTAACTCACTCCTGAAATCCTCAAGGTGAAAATCCAGTGGCAGGCAAGTGAGCATCACAAGGATGAAGGTATTTGTACCATTACACTGACAGTAATAAATCTTTCTTTGAAATATCAACTTGACATGGCTCACAATGCAACAGATTCCCACTGACTTGGCCCATAGTTAATAGATTTATCCCAGCTGTAAAATGTGCCAGAAGAAAAGGGAAAACATTAACCAAGTGATTTTTATAATAAATAAGGCTTTGATTTTTAATAGTTCTAAAAGGCTTTAAATTCACACATTACTGCCCTCTCCACTTTCAGTACTGCTGAATTCATAGAACTACCTCATACAAACTTTAAACATACAATAAATATTTTCTAAAAAGTCCACAGGGAATAATGTTTGTTCTGTCAGTGCTTCATGGATTGTTTTGTGGCATCTACAAATAATGAATGATTAGAGCACAAACAAGAAAAATAATTCACTTTAAGGCATAAACAGCTGCTCTTAATTCTGGAGGAGTGCCCAGAATTGCTGCTTTGAAATCCCTCTGCTTTTTCCATGATAAATATGTTACAGAATCATGAAACTAAGTCTGCAAACAAATTATTCCTACTTATCTCCTATGTGTCATTCTCTCATGTGTTTATTATGCCCTGTTAGTTTGGCATTGTTGCCTAGGTGCAGTACTGTATCACTCAGTTTTATTAAGTAATTACAGCTGGAAATAAGCTTTGTAAACCTGATTTACATCCTTCTAAAACTGCCATAAATCCATAACAGCCTAAGCAGTTCTGATTTAGCTCTGTGGCTACAGAAGGCATTTTCTACCACACTGGATTTGGACAGAAAGTCTCTAATCTGATAGGTATATCAAGTTATACATCCTGTGACAATAATCCAAGTGGCCCTCAGATTCCTTGCCTCATTTGTTTAGATCCTTGAAGTTTTCATACAAGCTGTTGTGTTGGAAGAATGACTGGTTCTCTCTGTTTTTTGCCAGCTTTTTTAAAAGCTGAAAAATGAGAGAACTTAATATCTAATATATTGCTACAGTCTCTACTGTAAAATTTTACTAAAATTAAATTAGATGATACAAGTAAAGGTCAAAATTGAAATGGAGTCAATATAAATCATTAGATTAACAATGATCCTGAACTGAATCACCATTTAGCTGAGTCCCCAAATTAATACAGACAGTCACCAAATAAAACCATTGTACAGCACCATCAGATCTTGCAAACCTCTCTAATACTCTCCTATAGAATTTAAGGAGGCAGTGTCCATTTAAAGCTGTCCCCATGACATCCCTCTATTTAGGGCAATCAATCCAATCAGTTGAGCCATTTTGAATTAAAAAAAAAAAAAAAAAAAAAAAGCCTGTTTTCTGCCTCAAAATGATCATGGCAAATTTGAGGCAACGAGAGGAAAATGAACACGGGGCTCACCCATCACACACCAAATCCATTGCACTGAGAGAGGTCTTCAGCTGCCATCACAAAAAGACTTGGACAAATTCAGGAAAGTGTATTTATGCATCTCTCTGTAAGAGTTTTAATTTAGTTGTCACCCTGAAAGAGTAGTATCTTCTCAAATGGTCCCATTTTACAACAGTCAATAATCCAAGCATTGTTTAGACAAAAGCTACCAAGTGTCTTTATTAACACCACACTTAAGCCTCATGATTAGAGCATTTTTGTGGCCAGACCAAAGGTCAGTGTGGTGACATCAGGATCGAAATCATTGCATTTACATGAACAGTGATGATAAAACTAACAGCCTATGGTACATACCTTCAAAAACAACCTTAGCAAACATCTTGCAAACAGGAAAAATGGCAGAATTAAATAGATAAAATTGGGTAAAACCTCTGCCTTGTTTTAAAGTTCAGCATTGTCAGTGCATTTTCTCTATTCCTTGAAGGCCTTGGGTTTAATTTGAAATGTCCCCGTGTCTTGGACCATAGGAACAACACTGATAATTTAACTGAATTCCTCATACTCTTAAAATTATAAAAACCCTTACACATCTTGCTGGATTAGGGTTTGATATTACTAGATGCTCACATGTATCCTAACCTCTGAGCATGCAGCGGGCATCTTAAATACAGAGATCAAATCTAAAACCAGACTGAGTCAAAACCAAAACCAAACCAAATTAATATCTCACCAGCATAATCCACTGAATGCAAAATGCTTTGAAAATCAGCCCATAAGTTTTCAGTATCATCCAGGATTTAAATTGGATCTACCTTTGCAGAGATGCAAAAAACCACCAACCAAATACGTCTCAAAGCACTTCACTAGGGCATAATGTAAAAATATTTGGAGCCAGAAGTCCATCACATTGCAGACAGAGGCAGATAAAATTCTAGATAGAAAGATCTTCCACAAGAGAGTAAATTAAAGAATTTTGGAATTGTAGAAGTTTTTGTCATGAATCATATTGGCAAATCACTGAAACTTTTCATTAAGAGAAGTTCACTCATCTGATATTTAAAGAACATTAAAATATTTGTGGGTTATGATTAGTAATACAGGACTGAAACACTATGATTACAACTTCTTGTAACTGAATGCAGTTTTAGAATTTGAATCAGACAGTATTGTTTGATTCTGTTTAGGCATTTTGCTATGCCTGAATGAAAGTATCATTTCAAATTATCCCCAAGAAAAATGCCAGTTTTTGCCTTACACTGTTTTTCTTTCACTTTCCTGTTCAAAACAAGAATTCTACTTTCTGACTAGTTTTTTTTTTTTTTTCTTTCTGGGGCAGAAGAGCCATTGGAAATAATGATCAATCCTCTGAAGCCAGGGAAGTAGGGTTTCCCTGGAAGTAGAGAAGATGATCTTCATTTAATCTTCCAATCACTGCAGGTATTATGGCAAAAATNTTTTGCTTTTTTTTTTTTTTTTTTCTTTCTGGGGCAGAAGAGCCATTGGAAATAATGATCAATCCTCTGAAGCCAGGGAAGTAGGGTTTCCCTGGAAGTAGAGAAGATGATCTTCATTTAATCTTCCAATCACTGCAGGTATTATGGCAAAAATTACTTTCTTTCCTGTTTTCTAGTGTGCTGTCACACTCTCTTCCATTTTTTTTTCTATTAGGAGCTTCCAAGCTAGGATGCTGCAGGAAGGAAGGCAATGTAAAGTACAAGGGAACAGCTGCCAAGGCAATCTTGATCAATAAATAATATCCCTTGTCCCTACAAACCTTGTCTGACCCAGGTAAAGCACCACAGCACTACTGCTGGAGGGGAAGGGCATGTCTGGCATATCCAGACAAGACAGAGAGACTTCAGCCACCTCTGCTGATAACCCTGACACCCAGCTGGATGGGCACTCCTCTCTCTGGCAGTTTGGATCTGAGACAGGATCTGGAGCTCCTTCCACCCAGCAGCAGTGGCCCCTGCACCCTTGTTCCCCTACAGACACCTTCACCAATGTCATCTCAAAGATATGTCACCAGCAGTGACCAGTTTCAGGTCGTAAACCAGGTGCTACCCCTTTCAGATTAAGTCGTTCTCAGCTTCCTATAAAATTAATTCCACTTTGCTTACACCACTGCTGTACTTCCAGCATGTATGTGCACCAAGAGGAAAAGTTTACTTTAAAGATGTGAACCTATTTTTTTTTAATATATAATGAATTTGTAATGACAGTCATGTAATGAGTTTATTAACAGTACTTACTAATTCATATCTTGGAATTTGCTCTTAGCAGTGGAAACATGCAGTAGCTTCTGCTTTACTTCAAGTCAAAGTTCTCAGGTCCTGAGCCACAATTCTGTGTCAGTGGATTTTGACTCTGGCTGCATTTTAGCTGAGAAGCCCTGGACACTGATGGAATCTTGCTGCACACTATCTTTGGCTGTGGTTCACAAACAAAGGAGCTTTAACCCTCCTTTGGTGATTGTGGACAGGGGTTTGGTTCATGACCCAACACAATATGACATTTTATGAGATAAAAATGTTATGGTTGGGGCACACTGGAGAATCATGAGGCACCCCCAGCCAAGGTATTTCTGAATGGATACTTGTTCTGGTTTGAAAGCAAAACTAGTGAGAGGCTCCAAATCAGAAAGACAATTTATTAAGAAAAGGGAAAAGAAAACAAAAATACATGCAATAAAACAAAAGGAAAAAAAAAAAACAAAAACAAAACAAAAACCACTGACAAAGTCAGAATACAACCTGACACCCTGTTGGTCAGGGTGTTGCTAGCAGTAGTGATCCTGCAGAAAGGGGTGTAGTCTTCCTCTGAAGATCCAGTGGAAAAGACAGCTGTTCCTCTGGGGATCCAGTGGAAGAACTGAACTGCTGTCCCAAAAATCTCAGATTGTATCCAGTTAGGAATGCTTGGCTCCTCCCTCTGGGTGGAGCATCTCCCAATGGGATGCTGTAATTTTTATCAGTCATGCAGTGACAGTCAATGGCCCATTAACAGCAGATGTCTCCCTGGAGGGAGGATTGGTTTGTGGAAGAGATAAAGAAAACTGCCCAATTAACAGAAGATAACTGCCACACCTTTAACAGATGGCAAATGGAATACATATTGCCTTGCAATTCAGGACAATACTTAAATTTTGTTTAAGTTCTGAAGACTCTCACAGATAGGGAAAATAGGCTGGTTATTAGCTATAGAAAAAAAAAAGGGTGAGAATCTACCTAGTGCATATCACTGCTTTTCCACTGAGGGAGAATACATTAGGTTAGTTTGCACTTTCTCTGCCTTCCAGACAATATGTTCTACAAGAAAACTGAGGATAATTTGTCTAGAATGTATTATTCATATACAATTATGATGTATTAAAATGATAATGTTGTTAGAATCTAAGGATCTAAACAAAGTATGTGGGTATATTTAATATCTTTTTATTAGACTGACATATTTAGAAGAAAACAAACAAGATTTCAGAAGCTCAAGACCATCTCTAATGATCTGAGGAATTGTATGCCAAAAAAGCATACAATTTAGGGGAAGATCCACCTGATCTCCCCTAACTATATCAGTTAGGCAAATAAAAGATACTAACCTGCCTCCTAAACCTTGCTTCACTCAAAATACTGAAAAATTGTGCTCACATGTGCTTATGCTAAGATATGGAAATGGCAAGAACAGAGAGAAGAAATAGGGTTAAGAGCAGGGATATTTTTCAAACAAGTTATGCTAATATTCTCCTAAATTCCAACATGAGCTTCCAGCAAAGCTGTATTATTTTCAGTGAAACAAAATTACTCATGTGGAGACTAAGAGAATTCAGGACTTGCTTATTTCAAACAGGCTTTGTATTTTATGACTGTAGAAGATTTCAATTGCCTGGTAAGTAAAAACAGCTGATTTAAGGGCACAGTGTACTACCCAGCCAGCCCTGTCTCTAATACTTAGGCAATTATTCAAAATTGTTATTTATTCCTGTGAATGGGGAGGTACATAACTTCCTCTGAAAGAAGAAAGCAGCACAGCACTTGCATTGCTCCACCAAGAACAGACTTCGCTCTCCCAAGAATAATCGACATGTATCATTCCAAAGTGTTTGTGTTACTGTGAATGCTTTGGGGAGCTCCAAGGATATCCCAGGGAAGGTTATCCTGATCTTGCAAGGACATCTGAAGTGCTCATGCTGATGGAACATCTCAGGACAGGGCTGCTTGGACACCAGTGGCGCCAGCTGTCCATGACACATGTGCTCCTGGGTTTGGCACATCCCACCAGCCAACAAACTCCTTAGGATTCCACCTAAACTGCAGGGATGATCCCAGCTGAGAGGGAGACAGGCAGCAGCAGGCAGTCCTGTCCCTCTGAACAAGCAAAAACATGTGCATGAAATCAGCACTCAGGAATGGTGGAGAGTGGGAAAAGCCTGCTTGTTTACCACCTACTCTGAGGTACCTTAAAGAGAAGAACAACTTGGATGTTAACAACATTAAATATTGGATCCCTCATAGCATCACTCACAATGTGCCACAAATGGAGTTGAATGTACAGCAAAATACTTTTACAACAGCCTAAAATACAGAACAAAGGCGAAGTTAAAGCATCAGTACAGTTCTAGAAGCAAAAAGAGCTCTACATCCTAGTCAGATATGGCATTCACAATAAACATCATTTAACCACCTTCTATGGAAACCATGAAGAAGTTGCTGTATGCTACTACTAAGTGTATTTTGTGCTTGATTTTAAAGTATTGAGAATTGGCTGGCTAGGGGCCAAAGTCCCACACTACTTGGGTCTAGCAGGTATTTGTTGAAGACAGAATCCACTATGCACAAAGAAATGTCATCACTGTTTTTTCTGTGGTGCCTATGCATCTGGCTTCATTTGACTGATGCTTTGAAAAAATTCCTATTTTTCCTTCTTTAAATAGAGAGAATATATCAGACCAGCAGTTTGAAGTATTTACATTAATTGAACAATTTTAAGAGCTTTACTATAAATAGCATTGCCAAAAACATCTGACTCAGTTTTCACCCACATAACAAGGACATTCTTATTTATATTTTTTCCAGACATCTAAATTGCTGCCAATTCTGAAAGTAATACTGATGAAAAGAGGAAAAGGAAAGGATTGTGTTAGATGTAAATCAACAACAACATCACTATATCCTATTAGAAATTTATTAATTTGGAAGATTTGCAATTAATTTAAGTAGGGTAGAACACAGGGGAATTCTGGTTCTCCTACTGTCAAATCTTGAGGTTCACCAAGCTTTTAATGGACTCAAATCAAGGCCACCAGCTCAAGGCTGTTCCTGAGCTCCTCCAGAAAGCTCCAGACTATATAACCCTCATAACTGGCAACAGGAAGTCCCTGTTTAAAGACCATCCCTCAATTCAGCATTAACAAAGTGCAAACTTTAAAGCAGGCTTCTTAACAAGCTGAAATGCTGCCAGGCCTTCTAATCCAGCAGCAAGTCCTGTCAAAACATGGTGACTCAGGACCAAAAAACCCCCATCGTGCAGCAGAACAGGGTCATTTGGATGGCAAGGAAAACCAAGTACTTCTCATTGACAAAAAAGGGGGAGGCAGAGAAATCCCACAAACACAAATTATTGAGACTCACACAAGTGAAAAAATTCAAGTTGATGTGGGAGCAGGCACCAAATGGAGCTATTGAGATGAAAGAATGGCCCTGAATGAGCTCACACTGCACTGGATCTCCTCGGAAGCAGGACAGCTGAATAGGGCATGCTTGAGCCATGCCCCAGGCTGGGTGTGCATGTCACTACAAGAGACTGAGAGAGCAAAGGCCACAAATCAAGCTTCAAACACTGAAAACAAACTTCTTTTCTTCCTCCATCTTTCATGGATATCTGAAAATAGCTGGAAATAAACAACAAAAATAAAGCTGGGGGCAAAGGCAGAAGGATGTTGGAATTAGGCAGGAAAGCCCTGAGATTTATGCACAGACTGCACATGGGACCATGAAATTCTGAGTTTAGCTGCACAGATTCATTCTTAGAGGCATGCAAATAGTCTGTAAATTGTGCAAATTGTATGGGATGGAAGGGTTTAAAGGTCATGCCTGGGACAGGGGGCATACACTCATGGACACCACTGACCCCAGGCTTCAGCTCAGGAGGACCCTGCAGTTCCAGCAGTACAACAGCCTCTCTCAGGCTTATAAAAAAGCTCCTGTTGCTAAGTGCAGGCTTGCTGGGGCCATCTATATGCACTATTTGCCAAAAGGTGCTTTTTCCTCTTTTGACTTATTCAAACTTCTGCAAATTAACAGCTAAAAATGCCCTGGTTTTTACAGGTTTTAATTAAGATTGCCTTCTCCCTTCAGGAAGAGAAATACTGAAAATAGCCTGAAAAATGAGTCCCCTTGTTGCCAGGTGAGTTTCTCCAACACATCCAGCCTTGCTAATGAAGTGAAACTCCTATCTTCACTTCAGGTGGTAGCTAATTAGTATATTTTCTTAATTAAAATGCTTTTCCTATCGAGGTATTCTTCTAAAAGGCCAAGGAGGGCATTTTGTTGCTATGACCACTTAAAATCAAAATGTCTTATTAGAGGACGGAGACATCCGCTCCAGGTTTCAAAATCTCCTAGAAACTTGCTGGGAACACTGTGTGCAAGTCTACAACACCAAGTGAATTGATTCAAACACCAAGTAAGAGCTTCAAGACCAAAACATTTAAACTACAGAGGGCTAAAACTTCAGCTCATAAACCAGCCCATGGGAGAGGTGCCACTTTAACTACAATATGTGGTGTGTAACTAAGCACTGTCTATGATTCTTTGATTCTATTGCCACATACACATGAGTAACAGGGCCATTTACTTAAATTTCTGCTTAAAAACAAATTTAAGCCCTCAAAACTGTCTGACTTTACTTTAAAACAAATCAAACTTTCAATGATTTTAACATATGCTGACCCTTTAATAATAACTGGTTCCAAACTGATTTCATGGCTTTTTAATTAGCATGTTACCAGAGCTCTTATAACTGTTGTTAAAATTGCCACAGGTCTTTAAAAATCCTGATGGTGTGTTTTGGCAGCTGGGCTGTTTGCTTGACCAGCCTGTATGGCATGTCTGTTCTACTGATCATCGTTCTTGGTTAGGACTTTCAGCAGAATGAATTTAAAAGTTGGGGGAGGTGGGAAGGGGTTGCAATGGATGACAAACCCTTCCTAAAAAAAAAAAAAAAAAGGCTGAAAGAGAATGATGGATTTGGTATTTTTTTACTTCATATGTCTTCTGGATCTTCAGTGACTATTCCCCTTCCTCCTTTTCTCTCTGGAAAAACTGTGTACAGAGCTATCCTCAAACTTTCACAAACTGAGCACAAAAAAAAATATGTGAACTCCAGCATTTTGAGTCATTTGTAGGAAGAAATATCAGCTTTTCCCCCTTTTCTCATTTTCCTGTCAATGGTGTTCAGATAACATAGAAACTCGAGCCTTTCAAATGCTGCAAGTTGAAAGTAGGTTGAAAGCATCTCACTCTGCTTTTACCAAGTTTGAATCTGTCTCTGATTCCTGCAGAATGGGAAGTAGGAGAATGACATGCTGCTTCCATCTGTCTCATTGTATCTGAGAGTGCAGAAAGGAGCTGTCACACCAGCATCTCTCCATCACAGCACTGAGCTGGGGTCACAGCTGTCTTTCACCTATTAAAGATAATTCCAGGCTTTGTCTGCAGTGTGGAGTGTTTCCTTCCCCTTTCTTTTTAGGTATAATGTATAACCTTGTCAAAGAGCTAAATATACTGCAAGTTCTCACAAGAAACAGAGAAGTGTCAGGGACTGAACCTTTTCACACTGACTTTAAAATAAGTTTCCAGTTTTGGGGGGCTTTTTATAACAATTTCATGACTTGCAGAAGCAGTTAATTTTCTCCTCTTGTACAGTAGCTCAGGGTTGTGAATCAATTTGTTCTTGCACAGACACAGGTGAAATAATATCCTTGTTGAATAATACTAATCCACTGGGAGTTTGTGACTGACATCTTGGGAGGGCAGAAGATGTGACTTTCCTTGAACATTAAAATATGAGAGGATTTGTTTAAATTCCAAATGTATGAAAAACCTTGCCATTCATGAAAGGTTTACTGACATACCAATGATAGGAAAGGACTGTTGAAAAATGAGTATCTTCAAAATAGAAATTCCATATTTCTAGGGAGAAATTCATGGTTATGCCATAGATCAAGAAGTGAATTATCCATTAGAAGCCAATATTTTGGTTTTAAAAAGGGAAATGCATTAATTTAAACAAAACATAAATGAAGTTGTAATCAGAACAACTACCTTTCACCCTCACTGAACAACTGCCTTTCACCCTCAGTCCTAGCAGAATGATGGTGAATTTTTGCAAGAAGAATTCAGAGATTGTTAAACTGAGCCTCCCAGGCTCCATGCCTGTATAGTAGCAATTCTGGGAAATACAAGAGGCCTAAGGGTCTGTCAGCCCTTCAGGCTCCCACAGCAGAGGTGGGAAGCTCTGCATTCCATGACAGAGATGTAGCTTGCAACCATGATACCCAGGTCCTCACGTGATGAGGCACCAAATAGAAGTTTTTTTTTCTTTAGATTAGGGATTAGAAATTTGCATTTGAAACATACAGTCAGGTGAGTCCCCTGATTCAGCAGGGAATGAGATGTGGGAAAGAGACAACATTGGAGGATATCAGGGGTCTATAAAGCCTGGCTCTGCACAGTAAAAGTGGGGGGAATCACCTGTTCCAAGTATGTGTTCCAGTGCCAGAGCTGGTGGTCAAGAAGTGAAGTCTCTGAGACCCATGTTCAAAACAAAGGAAAACATGGGTAGCAGAGAGAGTCTTTTAAGGTTAAGCCTCCTGTCATGAAGTCACATTTCACATTTACTACAGAAGCCTTCTATTTCCTAAATTCAGTTCCTTGCTCCTCCTCTCTTCTTCATTATCTTCACACATAATTCTGCAATATAATCCTGTCACAATGTTCCAAAAAATTTGCATTTGAACTGTGTAGTCATACATAAGGCATACTGTGCTAGTTGTGTGATACATCTGTGCTGTAGAGCAGGAGCCCTCCCTAGAACAGGGTTTCAGAGTGATGGTAACAGTAGTAGGGAGCTGGCTCCTCTCAGCATTTATAGGAATCGTGCAGCAGCTGAGTGAGAGCACTCAAGGATACAGTCTCGATCCAGACCTCCTGTCATGTCACAGCAAATGTGTCTCCTCAAGCTCTGAGTTGCTCCAAGCCCTGAGCACAGTAGGGGTGTTTCTGTTCAAGTGCAGACACCTCCTGCTCCGCATCAGTTTCATGATCCTACAGGCCCCACTGAACGCCTTAGTGCTGTGATTGCTGTGACATCTCAGTCACTCAGACACAGAGAAGCAGGTGGGTAGAGCCCAGGACATCCAGTCTACATAACCAATACTCTGCACAGGGATGCAATCACAGTGATCAGCTGGCTTTGTGCATTCCAGACCCCTCTCTTGTCAGCAGGCTCTGTAGGCAAGAAGCCACACTAACCAGATACATGCTCCAACCACCACTGGGACAGGGCCCCTGGAACAAATCTTACATTAACAAATCAGTTATTGGTTGATAGGAGAGGGGTCATTATCAATGAAAGTTGAAGAAAGTTCTCAATCTAGACCCTTTCTAGAAATTCAGGATCTACTAGAAACAAGGAGTCGCAGCCTCTGGGACGTGCATCGCACAATACTGCAGTTTGTGTTCATACTGACATGACCTTCAGAGATTCTAGTGCCACATCTGTGACATCCCTGTGCTGCCCTGCTAGACATGAATTACCTGGAAAACCTGTTGTCCTGCTCTGTTTTGTTGAACACACACAAAAAGCAAGTGTAGGCCTAGGCCTGGTCCTGCACAGCCGTGTCCCTGAGTGACCCATGGTCCCTGCACATCCCCTCCACGCTGAGGGGCACCATGGTGTTCAGGCTGCTCAGGAACTGCTCCTCACTGCCTGCAAGGCCACCAGCTCCTCTGTGTTTGGCCAGCAGTTCTCCTCAAGGCCACCAGCTCCTCTGCATTTGGCCAGCAGTTCTCCTCAAGGCCACCAGCTCCTCTGCATTTGGCCAGCAGTTCTCTTCAAGGCCACCAGCTCCTCTGGGTTTGGCCAGCAGTTCTCCTCAAGGCCACCAGCTCCTCTGCATTTGGCCAGCAGTTCTCCTCAAGGCCACCAGCTCCTCTGGGTTTGGCCAGCAGTTCTCCTCAAGGCCACCAGCTCCTCTGGGTTTGGCCAGCAGTTCTCCTCAAGGCCACCAGCTCCTCTGGGTTTGGCCAGCAGTTCTCCTCAAGGCCACCAGCTCCTCTGGGTTTGGCCAGCAGTTCTCCTCAAGGCCACCAGCTCCTCTGGGTTTGGCCAGCAGTTCTCCTCAAGGCCACCAGCTCCTCTGGGTTTGGCCAGCAGTTCTCCTCAAGGCCACCAGCTCCTCTGGGTTTGGCCAGCAGTTCTCCTCAAGGCCACCAGCTCCTCTGGGTTTGGCCAGCAGTTCTCCTCAAGGCCACCAGCTCCTCTGGGTTTGGCCAGCAGTTCTCCTCAAGGCCACCAGCTCCTCTGGGTTTGGCCAGCAGTTCTCCTCAAGGCCACCAGCTCCTCTGGGTTTGGCCAGCAGTTCTCCTCAAGGCCACCAGCTCCTCTGGGTTTGGCCAGCAGTTCTCCTCAAGGCCACCAGCTCCTCTGGGTTTGGCCAGCAGTTCTCCTCAAGGCCACCAGCTCCTCTGGGTTTGGCCAGCAGTTCTCCTCAAGGCCACCAGCTCCTCTGGGTTTGGCCAGCAGTTCTCTTCAAGGCCACCAGCTCCTCTGGGTTTGGCCAGCAGTTCTCTTCAAGGCCACCAGCTCCGCTGTATTTGGCCAGCAGTTCTGTTCTTGGCTCTTGCACACAGCATGGGTTAAAACACTGCTCTAATACCACTTCCCATCTGCTCAGGGGAAACTCCAACCAGTTCCATGTCCCTGCATAATCCCATTTTGATGTGGGTAAGTTATGGAAAAAACTGCTCACCAGAGGGGTAAGCTCTGCTCAACAGAACATTTACATACATCATTCAAATGTATGTGTGAGGCCTTAAATTTCTCTCTGTAGGGAGAGGTTCTTCCCAAGGTGTCTAAAGGGCACTATGTAAATCTCAGTCACTAAGTGCTTTAGGACTATTTCAAAAATTCTCTACAATTGGAAGTGAGAAATAGTTTTAAAAACTCCAGTGGAAGTCAGGTGCAGCAGACCCCCACCCACAATGTCTGTACACTTGAATGTAGCTGATGCCTTACTAAATCACTTAACAGAAACAAAAATGTATAATGGAAAAACACACAAAGAACTGTAATATTTCAATAATTTATAGTTCACATTTGTGTAAAGATTTCATGCTGGCATTTCTCAAATGCAGATTGAAGACTACACTGCACAACAAATGCACAAAAAAAAAAAAAAAAAAAGAAAAAGCATATCATAATCAAAACTTTCCCTGTTGGAAAATGCTGATTTTAAAATTCACCACTGAAAGTTTTTTCATAGAAGAACGCCAAGAATTATACTAGTATGCTTAGATATTATCCTAATCAAAGTTTTTAATTAAAAACACATTATTCTGCTTTCTTCTTGAAGGAAGAGAATCGTATTTAAAAGTGTGTCTTTTATCTTCATACCTAAAATTAATAAAATCAGCATTTATCAGGAATCCTAAAAGCACTTCTCTCACACAAAATTTAAAGTCACAATTTACAGATGATACATCTGTTAATTGGAAGTTGTATTTTTGACAGATGTTCGATATGTATTCATGATCTGGTGCTTTGACTAATCCAGCCAAATCAACAGCTTTAGATGAAATTCAAAGGCTATTTCAGGGATCTCCGCCAACATTTATGTCACTGAATTTTAAAAAAAAGAAAGCAAAAAACACAGCAGAAGCCTGTCTCACATCCTCATAAATCTAAGTACAGAAAGTAAAATATGAATTGTCACACTCTTTCCATAATCAAGCTGACCAGAGCTACTTTGAATAAATAAATAAATGGACAAAATACAGCTAATGTTATTGCCCATGGGTTCAATATTTACCAGTTTATGTACCATCTGAGCTGCTTCCTGTAATCAGCCAGGCACATGGCACTTTCATTCTCAAGAGACATTATCACCATGACAACTTTATCAGAATAAATTATGAAACACAACACTTGGGGCACGCAGAATGCGGGCACAGGTTTGGAATATTGTTTTGTTAGTTACTCTTTTAACAACGCTCCAAGTGCCCACAGGAGAAGAGGAAATTAAAAAAACCTACAAGCCATGCCTATCAAAATAACAATAAAAATGTAAAAACTTCGCAAAAAGAAAAGGAATAAAGTCATTAGGCTGAAAAATGGGCAATCAAAGGAGCTATTGCGCTCAGCAGATGGAAAAGCAGCAGGTGCCATAGTGCGATGGGACCTTGCTTCCCATCATGCACACTCTAGAATGATGCAGCCTGACAGGGAAGGGAATTAATGTGTCGGAGCAGGTACTTTCTGTCCATTAGCTGATTCTCAATACATCCACACTGACTGCTGCCTCTACCTGCTCTTTGAGAAAATGACTAACAAGCCATTGTTCCCGAAGTTCATGCGAAAGGACGACGCTGTGTGACCTGCCTGTCACTGTCCCAGATTAACGGAGTGAGGGTGACGAAGTAAACATTTCTGCACCTCAGACTGGGATTAGAGATTTCAGCCTATGAATAAATTATTTGAATGCAGATGTTTGGAATACATTAAGGTAAAGTATATTGGACAGGCTCCACTGGGGGGAAATGCTGATGAATAGAATTTGCAAGCCTGTATTAACTCTGGCAAACAACAAAAGCAGTGTGCAGAGCCCGATAACACACCCACACCTATTCTTTATCTGGGAAAATCCCTTGTTACACAAAGGACAATTTATGTACTGTAAACTCCATTACTCTGGTGGCCCATGACATATCACTATATTCTGGCTGGTTTGCATTCCTCATTTCCATCATAAATGACAGAAAATATGACCATAAAAATAAAAACCAAATCAACACAGAGAGTCTTGAGAGGTTTCAGTTTGCTCAAGTCTGTCAGTCCCCTTCGCTGGCCATCTGTCCTTTTTGCTGCTGAGTTCAAGGATGTCTACAATGACAAGTACAAGATTTACTTCTGGCAGCAGCACAATGACACACTTTGAAGTCCTTCCTTCTGACATAGCATTTCCAAAGCAGCAAAGTACCACGTTTGCCCTGACTGAAACAAATGGCAAATTTATTTCCACAAATAAAAGGAATCTCTAGGAGGTCACCATTAGAGTTTTTCAGTACCAGAAGAATAAAAAAAATTATATACATACTCTGCAGTATTTAATATGAATTTGGCACAATCATACACCAAGTTTCAGTTAGACACTAAGGTGGAAGACTTCCATGATCAAAATATTTTCTTTTTTAATTTACAACAGTCTGAATACACTCTTCGAAAATTTTTTGTTTCTCAATATCAAAAGCAAATAAAACATTAATGATGTCAGAACCCTGCTGATATTTCCAACTGGATAGATTACGTTTTTATTTGTAATGATCACAATTAAAACAAAGAAAACCCAAACCAAAAAGATAGATAAAGCAAGTCACTAGTCACAATAGAAAAGGTAGACAATTCATGCAGGTTAGGCAATATATCTTTTGCTCTCAATCTACTATTGTGTAAAGTATAAACAGCAGCTGCATGGAGTGTTATTTTAATTTAATACCTTGTATTTTTAAAATGTAATTTTAAGAAAAAATTAGCATTCTTTTTTTTTTTCTGCCTAATTTTGTTGCCTCATTACACCCTAGAGCTAAGAATTATCTTCTTTTAATTATTTCAGCTTCTCAAAAACTAAGGATCATTATTTTCTGAAAATGTCCTTTAGAATCCTCTTAGTTTATTACATTCATAATTAAAAAAAATAATGACATATTGTTTACAGACATCTTTAGAATTGAACCACCAGAAGATCCATTAGGCATGCTTAGGCCTTTCAAACAATCCACCAGACATAGGCAAAAGCTACTTTTTGAAGTCCTCACTTAAAACTGCAACATGACCTTTTTTAAATTTAAAATTTGTTTTATCAAAATGCTACCAGAAACAGTCCATTTGTTTTGTACTGATAACACAGGATATGACTTCAGGGAACTTTAAAATGAATAAAGCATATGCAGGACTAGCCAAAGGATTATTTTAGAAATTTGGGGTATAGCCAGGGCAACCTTCACACCTGACTTATTTCAGTGGCATTTGAGATGCAATAGAAGAATAAGAATTAACACTGAGATAGAACACATGCAGAAGGGTCATGGCAGTTCCAGAAACAAGCACACATGTAATTAGAGACTGTTTCTGCTTCAAGCAAATCTGTACATTTAAAAAGAAGGCATGAGAAGGAGATGAGACCACAGAGAGAAATATATACCACAGAAATGTGAAAAACTCTTATCTAAAAGCTTAGTCACAAAGTTAAATCTCAATATGCTTCTGCAGCAGTTGTTAAAGAAAAAGATCTCTGGCTGTCCAGATCTTGGAAGTACCACCAAACAAACACTGCATCCAATTTAACCCATTCAGGTGCCTCTGATTCAGCTGATAATGTATCTTCAGCTGTGCAATACACTGCTGGACTAATATTTAGGGAGTTAACTGAAGAGCCTGTGTTTTCCCAGAGTCCTAAGGGATGGACCTTAAAGCCTAAACATGATATTTCTATGCACTCTGCTTCTAGCAGCTGCCATTTAAACGGAAATGCTGGATAAATTTCCAATCATGACCTATAAGAAATATTTCTAGTAGCATTTGGCATGATTGATTTGAGTTCTGTAGCACTGCCTTCTCACAGGGATTACCCATTTTGCAGCCTGCTTTGCTCCACAGGAAGATGGAACGATAGAGACCAGGAGGGAAGGATGAATACAAAATGCCTGCTAACCAGCAAGGCTAATGGCACTATTTATTCCTAAACCTGTATCAGAACTCATTGTGTAGTTACATACAACAGCAGACCAACAAGACATTGCAAAGGTTGTTTTTGCAATTGCTTTTTTTGACCATTAAAAAGCCAGTTAATGTGCAGTCTGCCTGTAGATGCTGCATGTTAGCAGACACAGTATCATCTCACTGCCAGCAGCTCAGAATGCAGCACCATTTGAACTGACACATTTGTACATAGCATGGCCTCCTCTCTATATGCTCATTTACAATCTGATCACATGTCCACTTAAAAAAAAATTAATAAAAGAGATCCCTCTGTGAAATGGGTAAAATACTATTACTAGATGATATGTGTAATTATTCAGTACCATTACTACTGAAAGGTGATATTGCAGTGACATTGAGAAAATTGGATCTATTCTTCATACAATTATATAGCTACACTTTCACTCTAATGCCATTCTAATTGGAAAGGAGCACTGAAATGTGAAACTGGGCGCATTTCAATATCTAATTATCACTCGGTAACTCATTCTCAAAATAGTTTTCTGGAAAAGACAGTTGCCAAGAATGCTATTTTAATTCTGAAGTCTTCACTAACGTTTTTACAGAAAAAAATGTTTTATTCACTATTTGTCTGTATTTCAGCTACACCACTGAAAAAGATGGACAATAGATATATACAAACATAAGTTGGTCTGGCTTCAATGGAAAAACATCTGCGTTTATCACTCTGCCAGTCAAGGGATTGTGAGCAAGACATGCTTCCTGGGGCAGGAGCTCTTAAGGGTTAAGAGATGAAAACAAATTAAATTAAAAAAGCAATATAAAGGCAAAAATTTTTTACATAAAACATTTGCTAGATAGAACAATAAAAGAAGTAATTTGAGTTATTGTAGGTAAACTCAGCAGGATCTACGTTAGAGACTCATTACAGTGCTTTAACAGGGTACCTTTGAATTGGTGTTTCTCCCTCAGGACTTAACCTGATGACAATCAAATGCAATTTAATTTTGATAACAGAATACTTTGGCGGAACTTTATAATGAAAATATTCTAAAGAACCAAACATACATGAAATGTGACAGTTTCAGGGATGAGTCTGGGTTTTTTTTTTAAAGGAATAGAAGCTTTCACACATCAACACCTATATCCACAGAACAGCCTTTGCATTCACATGAACAAAAGGATGGCCTGCCTGCTGGTATAAATAGGCAGCATTCACCTGCTAAAAGCCTCCTCGCAAAAAATCCAACAAACAGTCAGAGATAGGTGAGTCCCAAGGTACTGAAAGATCTGAATACCTCCTTATTTTCATGATTAGGCCAAAATTCATCATTTCCCCTATGTGTTTATTCTTCTAGCCTCCACATTCTCTCCGTAAAAGCACAATTTAATCCAAAATTGAAATTTTTTTTTGTTACTGACTTAAAAGGCTGGGATAGGAGGTGTTAGGAAGGAAGAACAACTTGACACAGTAGATTACCAGCACCAGAAATACCAAACATGCTCTGAACGTGCTCCATTGTGGCTGATGTTAATCTGTAATTACATGAGCTTTTAAGAAAGGGTACATAACAAGAAGTTTCTCCAAAGATCATTGCTGTATATCATCCTGCTCAACACAGAAAGGATGGAGCAGGGGGAAGTGGAATAAAAACACTAATTTCTGCAGGTGGAATAAGCATCCAAATCTGCAGCCAAGCAGATCCTCATCAATAATGTAAAAAAGATCCTTCATTCTGCTTTTCATAAAGCTGCTCCAGAACTTTCCATGTGGCTGCTGGAACCTCAGTCACACTCTCCAAGTTTCCACACACAACTACAAGTGGCTCCAAGATTCTCTAGCCAGTGCTCTAAATGCCCTAGAGAAGATATTTGCCAGCTTAAGGATCTTTAAAATATCCACTAGATAGAAGCCATGAAAATCAGGTTAGAATCCTGACTTGCTTTATATTAGCTTTGATCACATGTTTAAAACACATTTTGCTGAAAACCAAGGCAAAAAGTAGATTTCAACCTTCTGGGCAGTGTCTGCTACCTTCCCTGCCAAGAGAAAAATAACTGATTCCTTGTTATTGACATGCAAAGTGTTTTCTTCTACTACTTTTTGCTCCTGGCTCATAGGTTCTTAACTTTTCTCATACTTTCCTTACTTAGTTTTAGTACCCTTTGACAGTCATTCTTAGCTAGCATTCTTACTTTCCACTTTCTATGCAGTTCCTACTTGTGGCTTAAATCCTTGAAGAGTTCATGATTTAGCTGACCTTCTCAAGAGGAGAGCCAGTGTCTGTGGCCTTGCTAGAAAGTCTCTTGGGAACTGCCAGTTCTTGAAAGTCTTTTCTCCCGTTCTCATACAGTATCCGTATCAGTAACCCAAGGCAATTAAGTATTCCTTTATTAAGCCAAGTATTTTAAATTTGTTCTTCTCTCTCTCCACCTTCTCTGTATCAGAAATGTCAATATTTCATAAAATTTCTCATGAACCCCACCTTTTATTTTTGCAATTTTACCTGCTCACCTTTAACCACCAAAATGCAATCCGCAAGCCTCCCTTTAGATCTTTATTCCTGAAATTCTGAAAACTGACCGCAAATCCGTTTCCAGCAGATTTGCATTCCTTTCCAGCAGGTAGGTGGGGAGCTCATGAACCACATGGCTGCACAACAGCACTGCCAGCACCTTTAGCTACTCTTCTTTTGATCATTAGAACTATAGGACACTAAGACACCTAATGGAATTCTATGTATCTATCTATTACTATATTCTTCTCATCAGAGCAGGGTGTTCTAAATATCCATCAGAAACCAGCATTTCCATTTTTCCCAATAGTTCATTTCCTTGCCTCATTTTCTAATATGTCTGCTTTGATATACATGATAAAACTTCATCTTTCTCCTGAACAATCAATGAATGTTCATTTATGTTATTATTATATGTTAAAACTTCAATTTCTCTCCTTCACTTCTATAATCCTTGCATTACAGTACCCAAGACACAAATATGTTTGACATAGGACATAAGGGCTATCAGAAGCACCAAGTATTTTAAGGATATCTTAAAAATAAGTACCACAGACTCTATTTCCCCCCCTGCCCCAGCATATAATGAAATTATAATGGTGCTTTGCTGTGGCTAGCCAGAAGGAGAATGTTACTGACAGATGGATGCCATAAGAAAAGAGCTAAAAACAACTAACAGTCTTAAACAGATTAAACCAATTTAAGAATCAGTCTGTTGCCTAGGTTCAGTCTTCTAATGAAGACTGTTTAACCATACTTTTGGATTTTCTAGAATCAGTTCTTGAAAAAGAAAAACTCCAACTCCCACTGCAACTTGATATTTTTCCTATTCTTCTTACACAATATCAGTTAAGTAATTTATGCCATCAAAAATCTTCAGCGTTTTAAAGGGGATGGCAGCACAATGAAGGAAAAGCACAAATTAAATAATCACTTTTCCTAAGAGATCTGATTTTTCATGGAGAGGATTAGAATTGTGGATCTATGCAAGACAGAATACAAAATTAAATAGAAGAGTACCTCATCCTTTTTTGATAACAAGAATGCATTGCTAAATGACTATAGCACCATACTTCTCATTTCTTTACAAAGTTTGAAAATAAACTCTTAAAGTCAACCTAATCTTAAACTATATGGATTAGCCTTTTCCAGGTGTAGCAATCAACAGCCAGAAGATGGAGTGAAATTCATATTCTAGGAAAAGGGCAGAAATAAATCCTTGTCCTTCAATATACCCTAGAAAGCCTGTTCTGGTTACCCACACTAGGCTGAAGTTCGTTTTCAGAGAGCTTGCCAGAGTAAGATAACAGAGCTATCACTTGAGCTGGGGGAAGATTTGTTTCCCTTAGCATTAGACATGACTGGGCAGGCAGGGACAGCTCAGCTAATCAGAGAGGGGCTCTTTACAGCTCAACGTGGACTTCACAGAATCACAGAATCTCAAGGTTGGAAGAGACCCTCAAGATCATAGAGTCCAACCCATTCTCTAACACCTCAACTAAACCACAGCACTGAGTGCCACATCCAGTCTTTTTTTAAACACATCCAGGGATGGTGACTGCACCACCTCCCTGGGCAGACCATTCCAGTTCTTTATCACCCTTCACATAAAAAAATTTTTTTCCTAATATCTAATCTATTTCCCTTGACGCAGCTTGAGACTGTGTCCTCTGGTTCTGTCAGTTGCTGCCTGGAGGAAGAGACCAACCCCCACCTGACTACAACCCCCTTTCAGGAAGTTGTACAGAGTGATAAGGTCACCTCTGAGTCTCCTTTTCTCCAGGCTAAACAACCTCAGCTCCTTCATCCGTTTCTCATAGGGCTTGTGTTCCAAGCCCCTCACCAGCCTCGTTGCCCTCCTCTGGACACGCTCAAGCATCTCAACGTCCCTTTCCTAAACTGAGGGGCCCAGAACTGGACACAGCACTCAAGGTGTGGCCTCACCAGTGCCGAGTACAGGGGGAGAATGGCCTCCCTGCTCCTGCTGGCCACACTATTCCTGATACAGGCCAGGATGCCATTGGCCTTCTTGGCCACCAGGGCACACTGCTGGCTCATGTTCAGCTGGCTGTCACCAGCACCCCCAGGTCCCTTTCCCCCTGGGAAGCAGGGGTGTGGCTCGTCTTTGGGGTGTGGATACGGCAGTTCGCGCGGCAGTTCGCGCAGGCAGGGCAAGCAGGCAGGGTTACAGGTTTTCTTTTCCTGTTCTCCGCGCTCCCTAGAGGCCTCTTAGAATTACTCACTCAGGAACAATGGAACAGTGGAAGCTCCACCTCCCCTTCCCTTCCTGCGTGGCTGCAAATGCAAGCACCTCACCTGCTCAGCGTTCTTATATTACTCACTCAGGAACAATGGAACAGTGGAAGCTCCACCTCCCCTCCCTGACTTACCTGCACTTTTTAAAGGATCAATTCATCTCACATATTTTGCATGTCCTCTCCCAAGAGAGGCAAACTCCTGCCCCTAATGACCCTATTGATCATAAGTGGAATCTGGACAGCTAGTTTTAGCCACATGAATCCCACCCTGGACACCACTATAGTCCAGGGTTATCTCATAACCCACAAGAAAATAAGGATATTGAAAGGCTCTGGAAGAGCCTTTCTACTCTGGAAGAGTAGATCAAAAGTAAAGACAAAAATGTAGAGCTATGAAAGATGCCACTATCCTCTTTCAAAGAGATTTTCAAATAATTAAGAAATATATCACATTCTGTGAATTCCACAGAACAGCAATAGCTCCAGCATTCCTTTTTCAACAATGCTTTTCCAATATTTTGTTTGTTTATCTCAAGCTTTTCTTGCAGAAGGAATACCAGAGCAGAGGACTTAAATCACACTGTACTTAGTTAATTTTGCAATGTGTTTCAAAGACCATCTAGACATAAAAACTTGAATAAGAGGATCTTTCTTCTATTTTTTAAAAAAAGTTTATTTTTAAAGTAATGCAACAACAACCTTGAAGCCATAGATTTTTTAAAAGTTTGCCAGGAATATTCAGCAAGTAAATAACTGATTTTCAATCAAAGTATGTATCTTTTCTGTGCTTACAATAAATATTCAATAAATAAATGAAGGAGACTAACAATTTTCTCACTCCACTCTGTGCATAAACACACCAACATAACCTGGAGTTTTTTTTTACCTGTGGCATATACATTAATACTGTCACTGCATATAATCTTTAATCTTATTCCACTTATTCCAGTAGAATAAAACTAAAGATTAAAGAAATTAAACTAAGAAGTTTTTGACAGGACTTACTAAAGAGGCATTATATCTCTTGATAAAATATTTGTTACTGCTAAAAGAGAAGAGAAAACCTTAGGAATATGTGATAACTCACCCACTTTCAAGTTTTTGTCCTCATCTGTTTCTTCCTTTTCACCCACACTAGAGTTAAAAATATTCTCTCTCAATTTCAACTGGCTACTGGCAAAGGTGCAGATGAAGTGTGAATAATCAGAGCCATACCACAAACTGCAAAATCAACTGATTTGCAGTGTTTGTCTCTGAATTTTGTTTTAGCAAAATTACCTTGTCGCTAGAGGTGATCAATGGACTCTCACAAAGCTGGATAAAAACCCATTGCCTGCACAGCCATCAAGAGGGGAGCAAAGCATTGCTGCACACTTCTCTCTCACAGCCTCACCAGGCTGCAGGTTATGGAGATGCCCTGCCTTTATCAAGGGACACAATATTAACATGAGCTTCTCTAAAAGAGATTTTTCTGTGAAGTTTCAATGAACACAAAAGCTAAGGGACTTTGGCTCAATAACAAAATATTGATATCTTTATTAATCTCCTTTGTTCCACATATCCTCTGGGCACCTCTGGAAATATTCCCTCCCCTCAGGATTTGTACCACCACACTGTGAAATCCAGAATTCCCTCATCACCTTAATAGGTCTAGACTCAACTATTAAGTGTTTTACCCCAAAGGATGACAGGGGATTTGACAATCTCATCTGTTACTTGAACAAATTTGCTGAGACAGATTAACTACACTGGTACATTTCCATTTCCCACTGCCTCTTCTGACTGCAACAAAGCACCTTTTTCAGCAGAATGGAAAGCATCCTTCTGAATTCTGTATAAACTACCTGACCTGAAGCATGAAGGAGATGAAAACATATTTAGGAAACCAGCCAGGAAAGAACAATTTGCTTCCCAGCTTAATTAATTAAGTTGCATTACCTGCCATAGCACCTTATTAATACAAGATCATTTAGCAGAAAAAAAGCTTTCAAAGGATTGTATTTTACCCATCAAAACTACCTTCACCCTGATATTTTGCCAGCACAAACCAATCCTTCAAAATTTGGGCAAATTCAGACCTGTCCAGTAAACAGCAAAATAATTTCTTTAAAAGCAACATTACAGGAGAAAATAATATCCATGTTTTATTCTCAATATCAGTTACCCTCACAAGCTCCTGAACTCTTGATATCCATATGTATTAATGACTTGTCATTAACTACCTAGGGAACACTGCAAGCGTTCCTGTTCAAAAGTAAAACATGAGTAACTCCACACAGTCAGAACAAAATTCTGAAAATTCTGAACCTGCACAATCAGAGGAAGGAAGCTGGATGCACAGCCAGAGACCTCATGAAAACAAAACCTCATACACCAGTCCTTAAATTTAAGATTACCTTGTAACATTGTAGACAATATTTCTAAGCCTGAAGGGCTAAAAGCTGTGAGGTTATTAACAGCCACGTCTTTGCAGAAGCTTACTCTCATCTGCCTCAGATGCTTAATGAGTGGTTGGAAGGGAAAGGGAATCAGCTCCTTACCAGTAATCATTGCAAGAAGTAGCCCTGCAAGCTCATAAATAGCAGGTAAATAATTTTTACTGATATGGTTAACCTAATAGTATAGGACAGGGACTTAACCTCTGCTTCATCTCTTCCAGTATTCTGGGAGTGGTGACAATATCACCACCACTCCTCCAGTTTGCCCTTCCTTTGACAATATTGTGTTTTGTCTTGCTTCCTTTGAGCTTTTCTCATGAAGATATTGCAAGGCAGACAGACACTATACAAGAAAGCCTTAAATTATAAGACCATAGAAAAATGCCCATTATTTCACATTAAGGCAAATTTAGTATTTCAAGCAGATTCCTATACTTTTAAAAAAAAATTTTTTTGTTTTCCTCCTTTTTTTTTTTTTTTTTAACCTATATGTCTTCTTTTTTGTATCCATGAGTCTCAAGAGTGTTAACAAACATCTCATTTCTTCCTATGTTTTCAGAGCTCTCTTCCACATAGTGACATCTGTATCCTCTGAAACCCACAGGGCAATCTATTTATAACTGCAGTGGAATGAATATTCCTCGGAAACGTTTCAGTTCAGGAACTTTGTGACACTTTTTCTTTTTATAGACAATCAAAGGAAGATTCTAATAATTTAATTTAAACATGACTGAATGTATTTGCCATTTGGGTGGTTTGGCATGGTCAAGCCCTCCAGTCACTTTCTACTCCTTGCCTCAGTAACTCTGTTAGCAAAGCATTATTTTCAAACTATGATTGCCAGAAGAGAATATTGCTGAAGGGACCTGTAAAAAGCAGACATTTCAGATGACACTTAATGCAAAAAAATTATTTTTAGGGAAAATTTAATGTAAGAAAGGTTTATATTCAATTTAAGAAAATTCTTATAAAAGGTTAAATGAATATTCCCTTTTCTTCCATTATTGTGGCACTATTAAGGCCATTATTCCTGTGTTATTTGTTTATTTACTGGAATATACTAGATGTTTATTTACTGTAAATGTTTACTTACTAGAATATTTACTAGAATATCTGTATTCCCAAAAAGTTGTGGGATTGTTCTAAAACAATGCATTGCATGCATTAGAGACTTATTCACAGGTTTCTTTCTGTGTGAAGAGAGTAAATTAACTACTTCCATATGTTTACTGGAGCCATATATTCTAGATTTTAATGGAAAAAATATCTGCTAAAATCAAGACAGTACCAAGCACTCCTGTATTGCCTCTAATAAGACATATAATTTATCATTTTTTATCCTCCTTGCTGAAGTACAAAGTGACCTTGAAGATCTATTCTTTGGTAGCAAGATATCTTTCATAGTTTTTCTATGAAACAACAAACAGCAAATTACTGTGACCTGTTGAATTTGGAATGGTCTCCCCAATAGATTAAACTGTCTCCTTTCATGTAACTTGGCAATTGTTACCTGTTATCAGCCTCAGGTCAGTTGTTAAAAAAATAGAATTTTGTAAGATAACAATGAGGTATTGGATAAAGCTCCTCATACTTTAGGGAACAAAACTGCGAAAACAGCTTGCCTAGAACTTCAGAATCTCCCCTCCTTGAGAAACAGGACTAAAAAAATATATAAAATTGGGAGCTACTGAAACAGAAAATTATTGAATATATAAGACAATATTGAACCTGATAATTCAGCATTAAGGTGGGGGTGGGAAAAAAAAAACCAACCCAAAAGCACAATATGACAGTCACTTGGTCCATAATAGCAAAAAATCTCAGAAAACTTTAATTTTTGAAAAGGCATTATATAAATTGATAAGTAAAATTTCAGCTGTTTGGAACTGAGGTAATATGTGAGCAGTTTCATAATAATTTGCATTAGTTTTTGAGCTGATAGTGTCTTAATGAAAAATAAATAGTAATGAGCATTTGGTTTGAGGTATTTGTTTTATTTGTATTTAATCTGTATTATTTCTTAGGCTTCTAATTCCTCCTGCCAAGAAAAGGGATCTATGACTTAGCACAGCTTCTGGAAAGATCTGTTCCATGATCTTCCCAGGCACAGAGATCAGTAGCTCTTTCTACCCTTTTCAATGTTTTGCAAGCAATGTTTTGTTTTTTCCAGTCACCAGAGTCTTCACCTGATCACCATGACTTTTCAAATATCGTGGAGAGTGGCTTGGCAACTCCAGTAGTCAATTCGCACAGGACTTTGAGGTGTTTCGCCCCACAGATTTCTGTATGCTCAGGTTCCTCAGGAGATCATGAACCTGATCTTCACTGACAGTGGGACAGACTCCTCCCATCCCTGCCCCGTGGTCCATCCACCCAAGATGCTCAGGGAGAGGCTGGCAGTGAAGCCACAGAAGCTGTAGCTGGGACTTCACTTCCTCCATTGCTTTTTGCCAGTGTTGCTCATGGAGCAGGGGCTGGGGCATGTGCTTTCCTTGACATTCCCTTTCTGTCCAACACAGCTGCAGAAGCCCTTCCTGTTACTCTTTACTTCCCTTGGGAAGTTAATATCTGTGGAAGATGTTGTGGACAGTTGGCTAGCTGAGAAAGGTCACGCTGACATAATACCGTTAGCTAAGCAAGAAGGAGATAAGTGCAGGAATCAGCAGTCAGTGTCTGTATAAGGCAAGGTCATTGTGCCCTTGGTGCAACACCAGGATGGAGGAGAGGCTCTTTAATTAGAAAAATGAAGAAAAGTTAAACAAACTAACTATGAGAATGTAGAAGTAGGTGTAGTTAGCTGATAAGTAGCTAACCAATAATGAGCTCACCTTTTGCAATATGCATTAGCCTCATTAACACCAATATAAATATGTGTTCCTAGCAATAAAGTTTGAGTCGTGCTGATCATTCATGTTGAGGGCCGCATTTCTCCCGCCGATCCGACAAATGTCCATCCTATGCTCCTCCCAGGATCCGTGTCCTTGCTCCTACTGCCTGCACACCTCCTCCTTGCCCTTCAGTTTGCCCAGCAGGTCTCAGCCCAGCTGTGCTGGCCACTTGCCTTCCTTGCCCAATTCCTTACCCCTGAGCATTGAGGGCTCTGGCACTCTGGAAAATCTCCTTAAGGATCTGCCAGCTCTGTTCTGCTCCCCTGCTCCTGGTGGCAGTTTCCCAGGGGGTCCAGTAAGTCCTGGACTGTATATGGGGCTACATGAGGTTGACCATACTTTTATATAAACCAGAGGACAAGCAAATTTAGAATAGTTTGTATCATCCTATTTTATATCGCCTGTCCTCTTTCTTTTATTTTGGCTTACAAATGCCATGCACTTACTGACATCAGGTAGCTGATGATTTTATTAACTTGACTGGACAAAACCTGTGCACACTTAATGACACAATCTAAATAATGTTTCATTTCAGGAATCATGTAAAGTTATACCCCTGCTTGCTGGCTTCAAATTACATAAGTTAAAATTCATCAGCATTCCTATCCCAGCTCATACTCTAGCCATTACAAAGCCATGGCTATGTTCTTCTAATTGCATTGCTTATGTCAGGGAACAATAAATTCATTTGTTTTGAGTAATTTACTGTTCAAACATTATCAAACTCTTCATATCAAAACTAACTGCAACAATTTGTATACATTTAGTCCTAACACTTTAGATATTGACCAAGTTTCTCTTTTTTCAACTTTAACTCATGCTAAAAGATCTGCTAATGGAATTATGACTCTTCAGTGGGACAGGATCTGCAGAGATGGTGCATGAGATTATTCAGGTTGGGTTCAGTTGTGTTTCAGTCTAGACAACTGGGAAATAAAATTTTCCACAAAGAATATGCCATAAAAACTCTTGTAACCCATTTTTTAATGAAGAATTGCCTTCTTGGGGACAGACGGTTTCCCAAACACTTACTTATTTTAAAAACAATCATAATAAAAATATTAATTCTTGTGATTTATCAGCCAATCTTCAGCTAGCAATCTTCACTCATCCATGGGCAAATTTATTCTTTCAAATACAAGTGAGCATAATTTTGAAGTATCAATTCTCACATGATAGATTTGTTATTGTGCAAGTTTCATGCTCTCTTCATTAAGGAAGTCTATTGCATTAAGGGATGTGCCAGCCACAATAAGTGTGGAGGCAGAGGGGTGTGATTGAAGTTATACTCCCACAAGCACAAGCTGGACAGAATCTTAGAGGAATTTCAGAATAAATGAGTTACAAGAGTCTGATTAAAAAAAAAAATACTGTTCTGGGGAAAGAGAGGCTCTGACTGCCTTTGTGCTGTCCCCGAACTCTGGCCTTACTCAGAGCAGACTTTTCAGATGCTGACTGATCTTAAGCACATGCACTTAAGGCAGTTTGCTTCTCACACAGACTGCAGTGGCAGAAGTGAACCTCCTTGAATTTGGGAAGTTATCTCCTTTTCCATCTCTGGCTGAGGAGGGCAGAGAGCTGCCCACCCTTCCCTGTGCACTTACTCATAGTTCTTACAGGATCCTGTGGTATATCAGAACTCTCGTGTAAAGGTGGCAGGACAATGCTTTTACAGAGGTATTTGATTAGCTGTAAATTCTCCCACAAAACAAACTTTATCTTGATTATCACCTTTTTAAACTCAGGAAAAGCAGGAAAATCAAAATTCCAAGTTCACATCTCAGTGAGGACTCCCCCTTCCCTGTACCTCTGTCCTCCTGCTTGACCTACTTGCATTTCAGTCTGTCAGACTCAAGCTGTTTGTAATGTTCTGGCCTGACTTAGCTGTCCTGAAATTCATTTTGATCATGTTACCTCTTGGATTAAGAAGCTTCATTGACCTTTTTCTTGGTGTCTTTTTTTTTTTTTTTTCTTTTTTTGAGATCAGGGATATAATTTAAAAGTTTTACTGTTATGTTCAAGGTACTTCAGGCCTCTCATCCTTGTTATTTATAGGAACAGATCAATGCCTATGTTCTGTCTTGGAGCTTGTACTCAGTCTTAGGTTACTGTCTGCCTTGATCCCTTATCATTCTCTGGTAAAATTTAAGCATTTTTCTTTTTTCCTCTTGTATGTTCTTATTCTTGCCAGAAACCTAAACCAGCAACCACCACATATCAAAAAAAAAAAAA
>VZRH01004681.1:89824-123100 GCA_013397555.1 Urocynchramus pylzowi | reverse complement strand
AAAAAAAAAAAAAAAAAAAAAAAAAAAGACCAGACTTATAGCTTTTTTACATTCTACAGTCTGTTTCTCAAACACAGTATCTATGGTTCAAAAAAAAAGGATGGGATGGAAAGCAATTTGTCATCTGAAAATTCTATTTCTAGGAGGAGGTAGGCACATAAATAAAATGTCCCACTAGTCAGATGTGAAGCTGAGATCTTTGCACAAAGATCAAAAGAAATATCAACATGCCTTTTATTCTAAAGTTAGATGCATACGTATCTCTT
Organism: Urocynchramus pylzowi; assembly: GCA_013397555.1. NCBI lineage: Eukaryota > Metazoa > Chordata > Aves > Passeriformes > Fringillidae > Urocynchramus > Urocynchramus pylzowi. The sequence continues at coordinate 122,834 of VZRH01004681.1, read as the reverse complement.
ATGGATTCTTTTCCCTCTTGTTTCCGCTTGGTTTTTTTTGGGGAAGGAACTATGACTTCAAGTATTACATCCATAATAACAGTTTTCCATAAGCTCTTTATTTAGAAGGACACGAAAATGCCCTACAAGTCTGATCATCAAAAAAAAAAAAAACAAAAAAAACACAACAACAAAAAAAACCCAAATAACAAAACCCAAACACAAGCCAAAGAAGAAAGCAGTGTAAGGCACGATTTAGCAACACATAAGAATCAAAAGGAGCCCTAAGCCAAACCTCAGTGTTACATTATTTTAAGTACAGCATGTTTCCCCAGCAGACCAAAAAAACCACTAACGCTATGAAAAGTGATTCTCAGATGAGTTTTGTAACTCTGGTATCCAAGAAAAGAAAAAGGCAGTAGCATGAAAATTCCTAGAGACATTAATGAAAAGGTAGACTACATGGAAACCACTTTCTGCCAAGTACTGTGACGTCTGAAGGGTTTCAAAGAGACGCAGAGAATTTTCCTCTGAAATGTCTGTCACCACCTGCAGCACTTGGGGTGGTTTGGCTCAGCTCTGAGTGAAGGAGACAGGGAGACAACCCTTGCAGGAAGCTTTGCCTGTGGAACAGCCTTGGCCTGCTCTTGAGAAAATACTGGAAAGCCAGAAAAATGTCACAATGGCCATCAGAGAAAATAAATGCTCATTTTGGGGAGACCTGCCTGAGCTTTTAAACTCTAGCATATTGCATTTGTCCTGCTGCAGCCTGAATTAACCCCAGGCAGCACTGTCAAGCCACCTAAACCACTGACCTTGCAACCACCATTCTTCTGCTGGAAGAAACATAAACCTACATTGGCCAACACAAAGGAAGGATTACAGTCTCATTTTCACCTCCAGGAATTCTTGCCAGTGTTTTGCTATGGAAAAACTGTTCTCTGTTATTTCCTTTCATAGGAGACCTTCCAACATATGCATGAGTGAAGCATCAGTCCTATAGCAGGGACAAGAAGTCTGAACTGGCTGATATTTTTGGGCATTACCAGTAACTAGTGGCAATGGGGTATTCTACAGATTAGTTACTTGAACTTGCCCTACCATGACTTTTGTACATTTGTGAAAAACCCAGCTTGATGGGACAGTAGTGCAGCACTCAGGTGAAATCTGTGATACATCAAATCCAGACTTACAGCTCTGCCGGATACAGAAGCAAGGTGAATAACAGTGCATACTCTGAAAGGGAACAGCCCACGAGTGTCTGCATGGATACATCTACAGACGTGAGTAGGTGGGGCTCTTGTGTCCTTGATCCAAGCAATCCAGACCTCAGCCAGCTCCCAGTGCTGTATGGCTCCATTAATTGCACACTATACAGCAATATATTACACATTTCAGCCATACATACATCTGAGGCATCACCAGACAGCCAACTCTGTGTGCAGGCACACAACCTGCAGATCATACACACAATCACAGCCCAACAGACCCTACTAAATCAAAAACTCAACCAAAACAACCCTAAAACAAACCCTCCCCCAAAGCAGAAAGAAATAAAGGAAGAAGGATTTACATTTACATAAATATTTAAAATGTAAATTTCATTTCACAGCCAATGCTTTATTGTACTAAAATTTGTAGCTAGATTATCTGAAGTAAGCATTAATGTATTGCCAAATAGTTTGTAATTTTGTTTAAATGCTTGCAGGCACTCACAGCTGTATCTAAAGTCTGTGAGACTCTCAGATAAAAACAGAATGTTACAAATGTTAAGTAGAGGCAACTGCATGTTGTAGTTGGCATCTTAATATAATTAAACATTTTTTTTTGTTATTTCTATTTTACAAATCCTGATAGGATGTTTCCTTAACTGCCAGCACTATTTATTCACTTTCAGCTGTGTAAAAGTCAAATCATAACTTTCAAAAGAATTCAGGCTAATACAGTTTAGCAATGGTTAAAAAATGTGTACATCATATGGCAGCTGGGCTTTGATCAAATCTGTTTGCTGTATATCCAATGGCATATTTTCCTAAAATTCCTTTCATCAATGTATGGCCTCATTATTTGATGCACTGTCAGTGAACTCTGTACAGCACAGTTTGCAGGATTTAATGTATAAACTACACTATAGGGAAAGACATGCCAGAAGGATTTTAATTTCCACTTCCAACAAATTGATTTAATAATTCATGACTATATGCTTGAAGTTTATTGGAGAAGGGTTTTTTTTAATCCATTGTCCAACTAATTTTGGATCAACATTTTGTGCAGCTAAAATGTAAAGTGATACACATATGAACATGTACACTGCAGAGCAGTGATCTCTGTTGGCCCAATAACCCAGTTATTTTATTGTTAGACTGAACACATTTGCTTTCTTTATGTTTTTTAAACATTTGATTTCATTTAAATTTGGAGTATATGTGACAGAGAACCAGCAGAGCCTCTATAAAATTCCCACTTGTGAGCTTACACAAGTCACTGACTCAAAGGGAACCTGTTCCTCTAGATGAGTTTCCCTCAGGTACTCATCATCATAGCATCCAAGCAGTTTAAAAGCTTTAATGTCTCTATTCTCTGCCCTCTATCCTTGTTAGTGTTAACTGGATTTCTTTTAATGCTGCCATAGGAGATGACATCCCTTGGAGAAGATCACACTAGCAACAGTACCCACATCCCCCTAGTCACACAGCCAGCCTTCTCCACAGGGACACCAGACTTGTAACTCCTGCAGGGAGATCAGTGACTCACATATCACTTCTTCCAGTGTTTTATTTGTGAATCAAGTGCTTGTGCAAACTGCAGAAAATTACAAGCAATCACAGTTTCATTTTCTATAAAGAACTTCACAGAGCTGCTAAGGAAAAACACACTGCCAGTGTGGGTTCAGACAGCAGGTTATCAAAGCTTTAACAGACCTATTAGAAGACCTGTGTCTTCTAATCATCAATTTTACCATTTTCAAGGGTTACAACATGCTGCTATCTATTCAGACCCTCAAAAAACGTTCTGTTTGTGTCACAGCAGAAATCAATTTATATGTGGTGCAATAGTTGTTTTGATGGCCTATTTTTAAGCTGTTTTGTGAAGGGTGCTATCATGACAGTTCCTGGAATCTGAAACAGCCATTCTGAAAAAGAAACCAAGAATTCAGGCATCACCTCCTCCTTCAACACAAAAATACTTCCACTTTAGTTTAAAATCCCAAGAACTTTCCTTTGTTTCATGAGGACAAAGTGAGGACACAGTGTGCAGGGATGAATCAGTATTTCACTGAAAAAAAGGAAAGATTTTTAGATAGTTAACCAGTCAGTTTCCATAACCAGAAGACCAATATTAAAAAGGTAGGACATAAAACACCACTTCTCATTTCCTTTTCCCCAACAGTCATTTGTACCCTAAGATGATGAGGCAATCTCAATCTTGAGGGAATTCTCAGGTTTCATTTCCTAAAAGGATTGTCAGCACTAGAACAGGAGCTCAGAGAAGTCATGGATTCTCCATCTTTGCAGACATTTGAAGCTTGACTGGACATAAGCTATCTAATCCAAAGCTGAAGTTATTCATCCTTTGAAATACAAACAAAACCATATGACTTCCTCATGTCTCCTTCAACCCTAATTTTTCTACTACTTCCTTTAGCAGTTAATGGACAAATGAATAACTGAACTGAATCACACACTGAAGGTCTTGCTCAACATCCAACACCCTTCCACTTAAACTTGGATGTCTGACAGCCATCAAATAATGTTTTCTACTCTCTAGTGATCTTATATTCCCAAAGACTCTTCTGATAAGGACAACATCTACCTTATGAAGTAACTACTTTACTATTAAAATTTGACTGAAAACAGGATCACTTTTCTTTTATGAAACTGTCCAAAAACTGAAGCAATTTAAGAACAGATTCATAGGCAGATAATAAACCCCTATATCAAGAATAGCAATGTGTGCATGGGACAAGTGGAGTACACACAGCATAGGTGCAGGCACTGCATTAGCTGTATCACTTATTTCAGTATCTCACAGCTTCCAGGTACAGTTCACCCACCTGGTCCTGGTTTACCCATCCTGTGAAAACTAAGCACAGAATTGAGTGTCAAAAGTATTAACACAGTATGTGAAATAAGGCTTTTGCCTGCACTGATGAGAAAAGAAGGGATTTATTCCAGGATTCCCCCCCTGGAGTTTGAAGAAGCTGGGTGAAAAATGCCACTGGATGAACTGCTGGCACACAAGACCATCTGCATGTTCCAGGCTGACCTCTCTTTTCTATCCAGACTAGCAACTCCTTCCTGCCTGTCTATTATCTCCCAGTGACACCAAGAAGTGGAAGCCACTGTAGTTATCACAATAAATATTTCTCAACGTTGTGGGACAAAAAAAATACTAAAAGGAATTGGGCTCCACGCTGGATTAGCTAGAAAAAGAAATGTGGTGGAGAATATTAAGTTGTGTTTCTATAGCCACAGCTGAACAGGTGGCAAAGACCCACCACAGGTGCTTGTTCCTTAGAGGATTCCACTCCCTGGTAAAATAGCTACTCCTCAAAGAAACCATGGCTTGAAGATATCCAGGACTCTTCCTGTCAGATGAGCCTTGTGTAAGTTTATGAAGCCTTGGGATCACCATGATTAACTACTTTCCTTAAGCCATTCCCCACCAGGCTTTATGCTTTTAAACCGCTGACCCCTTGAATTAAAGAGGGAGATTTCTCTTTTCACAGCTGTGACTCAACACATGAAGGAATTCAGAGACATCTGAAAACAAAGCCAGGCAGAATTTAAAACAAAATCCTTCAATGACAGATTTAGCAAGTGATGGGCACAGCTGGAGCTTACAAATATAACTAAGCAAATGAGCATGCATTATACAACAACCTTACACAGACAGATCCTATGAAGGGCAATTTCCTCATAAGGAATTGCAAAAACCAAACTGCTATAAATAAATCATCAGAAAAGCTAGATATTGGCTGTTCAAAAGAAATCTAAGTCTTTGGGTCCTTTAGCAAACTAAACCATCCCTAAAATGAGATATGTGACAACCAATTAAGCAACTAAAGCCTTCATTTTTAGTTATCGTCTATTTAAATCACAATACAAAATCAGAATTCCTATGCCTAGAGAAGAATAAAACACTACTAAGGTAGTTTTCAAAACTTACATAATACCTTTCATACATTCCACTTAAAATATACAGTAACTAGTACATACATCATTGGTTCATTGCAAAGGAAATGTATCCCTACTATTTCTGCTGGGGAAGCTGATGCTAAATGTACTCACTAGATATTCTAGGAGGAACTGAAGTGAAAAAAAAAGTGGAATTAGATACTAACAGCTAATTAGTAGTGTCACTATCTTAAACATGACATGCTTCTTTCTACCCAGTCAAATGGGCTACATGATACAGCATACCACTTTTAAGAAGCAAGCACAAGTTTGCAGATGAACTTTATAAAATGCAACAAATATCTTGAAGATAATCAAGCATGAGGAATTGACCACCTCCACACAGTACTGCAAAGCAAAACAACAATGACTACTGAAAATTCTATTTCCCTTGTCTGCCTAGCTGGGGTATGTGACTTGCATTAATGGCACGGGGAATAATGTACTTGCACTCAGACCCTGGACTGAGTGATGTCAAATGAAGTTCAACCATTCATATTAATGGGGATCAGCATTTGTCTGAGGGAATGGAAGCCTCTCAGACCTCAGGGTCATGAATTGACAAGCTATCGAACATTTTCTCTGCAGTGCTGACCATCCTCCCTCCCCACTGAGCTCAGCTGTCTGGACCCTTAGTCCCACTCCAGCTGCTTTGTGCTCCTCCTGAGGCACAGAAAGAGCTCATTACAGATTCTTTCTGTGTAATGTGCAATGAGGGCTGAGGTCTCACAAATCCCTTTCTAGGAAATGCAGAATAGTCACATTTCTCTGGACCCCAAGAAAAACATAGAGACATACATGCAAACTGTGAGTTTTGTTATTCTGAAGATCAGTAATTGACTACGCCAGATGGTGACAGAAGTGCCATTAATGCAAAAAAAAAAACAAACCAAAAAAACAAAACAAAAAAAAACCAACCACTGAAAATATCACCTCAAAAGAACAAAGATGACTAATAACTTGGACCAATAAAATGATTCTTAAATTGCTATTTTCTCATGCCACTAACACGCTGGGAGGATGTAAAAAGCAGTTTTTCTTACAGATGGACTTTCTGGAAAAATACCTTCTCACAGAACTTATTCTTGAATGGTTTCAGACTATCAATAAGCTCATGGGTTGTAGTCATGCTAATGATCAGCAAACAGTAACTTCAGACAGCTGATAAAAGTCCGTAGCTGATATTATCTATCAAAACCTTAAAATACGCAAAAGAAACCAGTGCCTCAGAGTTTTGGTCTTCTTAATATCAAGTAGAGCAATTTTGGGAGTAAGGACAGTTACAATTTTCACCATCATCATTAATCCTAATAATATTAAGAACAGCAATCCTAACAATGATAACCATAACTTTTTTCCTAAATGTTTTTGACAACAAAAAATCTGCCAGATGCAAATTTAAATTTTATGGATGATAAGAAAGTCAGCTTCAGTTTCTAGTGACTTTTAAAAGTTATAACCCAGCTCTGGTAGTCAGGACACGCAGAGTGAGTGAATTCAAAAAGTCCACTCAAGCCCTGGCATCTCTGTTTCTTTAGAGGCATCTCAGCCCCACTTTTGTTTTTCAGAAGTGCTTGTGTAGACATTAAAAACCACAAAACAATAAAAAGATAAGAATTCAGCTTGCAAGGAAACCCCAACAAAGGATGAGACAAATGAAAAAACAAAATTAAAATAAATGCCTTACATGCATAAAAAATTTCAGTATCATGAGTCACTAAACTGACCCGTCAACTATAACTTGACCGTGCCTCTTTTATTTGTTCCACATAAGGATACACTTTCTGAAAATGAAGAATATTTTTAGCAGATACAATTCTACAGCCATTTTTTTTTCTTTATCAGTAGTACATGTGTACGGTAGTGCAAGTTATGGAACTTAAGTTCTGCTACAGAAAGAAGCATGTAGGATGTAGGAGATATGCAGCTAGACCAGAAAATGCCTTCTATATGTACCCGGAGAACTACCAGTAGAAATCACCACAAACAATGAAGATCTATTCCTCATGGTAATGTCAGGTGAAATATAAAAGCTAAAAAGGCAAGACTGCAAACCTATGCAGTCAGTAACTGAGACAGTAACCACATTTGATCTTCCTTCAGCATTCAAGTTGTCTCTCAATTTTCTTTCCTTAGCAATATGGATCATGAATCATATTACTAATTTTCTACATTTAAGCAGTTCTGGGTTTTCTCCACCTTCAACTTTCATTTCCTGTTCCAGAAAAATCCTCTCACAGAACAACTCGTTACGTAAATAAGAATATAAAAATGTTTGTAATGGCAAGACTGAAGGCTCATCCAGTCTAGTAATCTCTTTTCAACAGCACGAAGAATAATTATAAAACATTCATATATGATATTTCCCTACCCTTAGTGCTCCCCCTCCTCTCCATCTATTTTCAGCTCAGGAGATTTCCTGAGCCTATTGTGGCCTGTCTATTTTGCAACCCCCAAGTAGATATCACTTTCAAGTACTTGTCCAGTATCCCTTGGAGCCCTTGTAAAATTCTTGCATCTGTAACACCATCTGGCAAACAAGTTTATATGTCTGCTACCCAATGTGTGAAGAACCATTTCAATACCAACAGTGCAATGTGATAATGTATTAATTTCCCCTCAAACACCACCACCTTCAGAGTATTAGTCAGAAAGCAGCTCCCACTGGGCAATAAAAAAAAGGGAAAACTCTGATTTATTTGTGATGATCGTCCAACATCATCAGTTTCAACATCAGCTGCATTACACATGCTACCTCATTATTTTATTTTGTATAATTGTCTCAGGGAGTGAGTGGTAAATTAAGTGAAAATTGGTCAAGAGAAATTTAAAAAGGTGATAGTAGTCATCATTTCTAATGAGTGTTTGCTGCCAAAGAAAAATTTCTTGCTATGGTCACTGCACAAGATGAGATATAGTATTTCACAACTAAATCTTTGGTGAGAATCCAGGATCAGCTTTGAACAAAGTTCAATTTAACAGAGTAAGTATTTGCCAAGACTGGCAAATACATGAGTGGGGCAAAACCACAGCTGAGATCAGTGAAAGACAACCCTTCAGTTTTGCAGCCATCAGTGACTCAGCATCAGTAGCAGAAGGGTTTCCACACATGACCAGGTGAATACCTGCAGGCAGGTAGGTAGCACCCTGCAGCTGGGGAGATCTGCCACATCTCTCTTTGACAAGGCCCTTTGCCTCTCTCACACTGCAGTAAAATTCACTTTTAGTTTACTAAAATAGCCAGGTTTTCTCATATTCACAACTTTTACTCTGATAAAGGCGGCATGGGGGTGAAGGGTTTTACTTTTGCACCAGTTTATAACGTATCTTTAAAATCTGCTTTTAAAATTACTGAGTAATTTAAGAAATGTACTTTAAGATTTATGCTATAAACTATGAGGAAACAGAGTTATAAGCTCTATTAATCTTCATGTTTTAAGGTGTGAGTGATGTAAGAAACACCATCTTGCAATACAGAACAGTAAAATTGTGAAGATTTATGCCTTCCGTTGAAACATCTGGTCTTACCCACCCCTGGTGCCAGAATGGCAGACTGGATGAGCGGCTTGTTTATTCCAGCCAGGCGTTTCCCTGACTCCTGGACTTTATGTTAAGACATGATGAACATCTTACTCCCACTGGAGAATTTTCACTCTCATGAAGTCAATAGGTCAAAACTTCTGAAATTTACAGCTCATGAAAGGCATTGCTCCTTTGAGTTTGTTAGATTCTAGTGCACCAGTAGACAAATATAAAAACTATCGTACTTTATGTACTCCATATTTGTGCTTCATACAGGCATGGGCATTAATATAAAGGCCTGTCAGAACACAACTTCATTAGCAACAGAGTGAATCATGAGGAGTAGGAAATATCCAAAAGGGTTACATCTCACAGAACTACAACAGCAAGCCCTATCAAATAAGTTCCTTTCATTTTACAACTACAACAAATGTCTCATTTCAGTATTATAAACTGTAATTGTTCTGGAGGATCAAATTAGTTATATTTACTTACTTAGAATTCAGAATAATTTCATTCTTTTTACTATACCTATCAAAAGTCAAATTTCAAGTCAATTTCTGCAGTGGATCACGATAATGTAAAGGCATTTCTGTTACAGCCTAATGAGTCTCAGAATTGTTTCTAAAAATACACACATTCAGAAGTTTCATAACTATCAAAAACTAATGTTGAAACAATGATGAAAAGCATTACACTTTCTGAAAAAAAGTCTTCACTAGGTTTTAAAACAGAAAACTTACACCGCCTTTTTCAATTACAGCTACTTTTAAGATTTTCCAGAGGTAGCTACAGTTTGGCTTTGTACACCCTACTATTCCAAAGTGCCAGAAATACCAAATTATAGCAGGGAAAATGTTGTGTGTGCACACATGTATGTGTTTGTCTACAGTCTGCATAAGCAATTGAAAAACATCCAACATACACACACAGCAAATCGTATAATTAAAACTTACTCTTATGCAGAAGAAATTTGTCATTTAAGTAGAAAATAATGGAAGGACAGCAGAGATTTCTCAGTACTAAACCATAATGCTTCATTTAATGAGTAATCCCTGGAGCATATGGATGTTTACCTCACTCTGGGCAAGCTCAAGTGCATAGACAGACAATTACAATGCTTCAGCTGATGTATGAGAACTTGTTAGGCTGCTGTAATGCAGTCACATTCTTTCATGGCCTTATAGAGTGCATTTCTGTATTTTCTTCCATGCCAATACAACCTTTGTCTTTGCACGATTAAATGGCTGTAAGATATCTGCATGTTCAAAGTTAGAATGCCAGAGTCTGAATACACAAAGCCCTGGAAACTTAAAAACTGGAACCTCTGTCTGCAGTCTCTCTGACTTTGGCAGGTACATCGTCTGCATCCACTCTTCCTTCAGAAAAATATTAATAAATTTAAAAAAAAAAAAGGAAGAGATTTTGCAATAGGAAAACCACAATACAATTTGGTTGAATTGCGTCTTACATGAATAATGGCTGGACAGCAGACTTATTTACATGACCCACTGAATACAATTTAAAAAAAAAATTTAATATGTAGATACAGGCTGGAGATTAATAGTAAATGCTGGCAAATGGCTTCAGAAAGACTCCAAGTTTTGCCTTGGGAGAATGGCAAAAGGAGAAAATATATTGATAAAAGCCTCTCTTCCCACCACTTTTATACTGCTGCCTCTTGTCAGATGTAGGGTGCAAAGTTCTGAGACTGGTATTTGGCAAAAGCACAGCTTAAATTATTTTAAAAAAAGAAAAAAGAGGAAAAAGAAAATCTAATGGAACTGCATTGGTCAACCACACACAGCTATTGAACACCTCCTTTAGTGTCATTAGTCTTCACTTCTCCATGAAATTTGTGAAATATAAAAGCTAAAAAGGCAAGACTGAGAGTCTTGGGTAGGAAATATCTTTGGATATTTCCAACCCGTCTAAAAAGTCAGTAACTGAGAAAGTAATCACATTTGAAAGCTGAAGGCAGTAATTCAAACTATTAATTTTCTACGCTTTTAGAAACTATATAAAAATCTTTTTTTTTCTAGTCCATATTACTGGACAAGGAAAGTTAAAATACAGAGATTGTAAACTCTACTGCTTGGTAATGTGGGGAACTCTAGAATCTCAGAAATGCCCATACTTCTGTATTTCTTTCTATGTATTTGATCCAAAATTCTGGCTGTCAGTGTAAAAGGAATTTTAAAGTGGTTTTGATGTTCTTCTATTCATAACAATATAAAGACATAAAAGATGCACGATTCACAGAAAAATAACCCATGCACACTCAGATACAGACACAGTATAGATAGTTGTGCTTTGTTCCACAAGAAATTCTTGTGATTCACAGCACGAGTATGAGTTTACAGGTCACTATGAACTTATTTCGTAAATATTAAAAACATAATGAATTTAAGAAGTTTTCTTTCTTTTCTTTTCTTTTTTAATGAAGCCAAAAGTAGCAATCAATGGTCATCTATGTTCTGATAGGCATATTTCACACAAGAGACCCTTGATAATAAACTGTGGCTGAAATATCAAAATATCTTCAAATACTTACTTACCTTTGTTAATGATAACTACAGCTGCAGTCAAAACTACTGCTGCCCTTGATATCACTAACATTCCCACAGGAATATAAATCTCCAGGTTTCAAAAAAGGTATTCATCTCAGGGCTCTGGAGAAACACACAGCTTTTTTGTTTGATGCTGCCTGATAGTATTATTGGGTTAACATGATGAAATTGACTTTTTTTTTTTTCCCATGAAGCTTATCTAGTCTCACATTATTAATCTGAAAACAGGCCAAAAGAAAAAACAGGAAGAGAGATACAACAAATTCAGAACTCAAATATGGTCATTTGGGCCATTGCAGATCTTCAATAGAAGCAATTTAGTCCAAGACATGGGAATATTGAAAAAGAAACATTATGAAGAGAGACTACTGAAGGCTGTTTCCTATCTTTTAGAGATCAAAGAAGATCAGAGCAAATACGAAATTGTCTTGTAGGTGAGGTAATAATGTACCTAATAATCTTGAAATGAAATGTTTAAAAAGCTGTATTTCTACCTTTCATTTTAAAAGGTGTGCATTTTAATCCCATGAGTAATCCAACAATGATAATCGTGAAACTGTAACATATAATTAAATTCAAAAACAAGATCTAGTCCATCCTTGAATCAAAATTATTCCTTTCATCATGGTAAAGCTCTGTTGTTTTTAAAACCTAGTGTCTATTTAATTTAATTCATAAGCCCCTGGTTATCACTGTAATTTTACTCATACTTAGGTTATCTAATGTGCACTGCTATAGCTGTTTGAAGTGTATTTCCAAAACCACAACAGAACTAAGACCCAGAGACACATCACCGCCTCTTGCAGAAATGTCACTCATGCTATGAATAAAGCATAAGCTTAGAAAAACATCATCACCCAGCAAACAAATAGCATTTGCTGAACCAAACACATGTGTCTGGAGCTGTGCTCCCAAGCTAATTGGAGGCAGATTCTTGTGCCGTGCCACAAGACACCGCAGTTGAGAAACCCCTCGAGCTGGTCACGGAGAGTTCAGCACGCTGTGCAAGGGCAATTGCCAAACTCTGGGGCAGGAGGCAGGGCCAGAAATCCCAGAAAGCAGGCTAGGAAACAATGCTGTCATCTGTCACGAGCACCCCTGCCAGGGTGAGGAAGGCAGCAAGGACAGGAGCTGGGTGACGCTGCTCTGGAAGCTGCAGTGAGCCACTGCAAGGCTGAGCCCTGGTCTGGGAGATGGCAGGTGACACCAAGGAAGGATGAGAGCTCCTGAGCAAATGAGGCCAGCACCTGTTCCTTCAAGAGTTGCCCCAAACCATCCCTGCATCTGTGTTCAGCTGTGTCCAGCTGGGCTGGAGCAAGATGAAGATGGTGATAATATGGAGACTGCGATGGGTCTCACATTGGTCTTCCTCAAAACTGGTGGAACACTTAGATTACACTGAAATTATTCAGTATGTAAACAGCCAAAGTTGAATGGGAATAGGCATACCTGCAGCTGGCAGACTGCCTTATCCAAGGACACTATCAAGCTCAGTCACAGGAGAGCCAAAACCTCTGTGCTCATGTTAAGCACCTAATTCTAAAGTGATGTTGAATTTAGAAAGTGAGGTAGCTAGGTATGACTTCCTGGTGTATCCAAAGACAGAGGGGAAAAAAAAAATCCAAAAAGCAAAAGAACAACAAAAAAAGTCAACTGAACTCTCAACGAGCCTATTCTAGGAGCAAGCAATGAACTGACGGGTACATTCACTGGGGTCTGGCCCAGCCTCATTTCCAAGTTGGAGGACAGAAAATTTCGAAACTCTGCAACAACCCTTCTCTTCTTTCCTGTGTGTCAGACTAACCCCGACCCAGAGTGTATCCTCTAGCTCAGCGTTGTCCAACATATGGTTCCAGGCAGGATGTTGCCTGTAAAATGCTTTTGCACTAATTCCACAAATTAGAGCATTCAAAATAAAAGCAGAGCTTTCTGAGGGGGACCAAAAGGCAGAGCTGCCTTTCTGACAGAGACATGCCGTCAGCCACAGCCAAGGCTGGGAACCCATGCACGACTGAGGTACTGGGCTAACGTGTCTCCAAAAACAAGAAGTGACCCCATCAGCCAAGCTGTGGATCTTGATTTACCCACCTGACAGCCCTGTTCTGCCCTGCTGGGCTGGACTTTGCAGAGCATCCCTTCAAGAAACACCTGCAAAAGGAGGGGAAGGGAGGAACACTTTGGGCTTGGCAAAATAGGTTTATTAGAGTTGGAAATAGCTGAGGTGATTACCCTGTGAGAACTGACTAATGAACAATACCCAAACAAAAGATAGTCTGACACAACTGTCAAAACAAAGTCAGTTCTGAAAGACATCTGACAAGGCAACATCTACTTTAAAAATCCTCAGGATATTAACTGTGTATTTATGTTTTGTATTAAGAAGACTAAACATCATGAAAACAGCTGAATTTAGCACAAACAACAGGCCAATAAATACAACACTAGCGCTTTAAAATAATTAAAGAACCATTTGTTCTTGCATTTATGTTGCTTCCAAATACTGGCAGAATTCCTTCAAATAAACAAGCTGCCAGGTTTTTTGTTTTGTTTTGAGTTTTTTTTAATTTTTAAAGACTACATGTGGGCAGTAATTTAGGCAAATCTGGACATTTGTTTCATTCATCTGAAGTGAAAAAAAAGCAACACATCTATCATGTTGCATTTTCACTCTTCAGAAGCCAAAACTAGGGCCCTCTAGGGAACGAGAAGTTTAATTACAAACTATCACTGTACAACAAGATAGATTCTCGGACATATCTCTGGGAACACATTCAATACACTAAGCCAACAGAATCTGATATGCTTTTTTTTTTTTTTTTAATGCAAGGTTCTTGCATGGCTCTTTTTTTGGTATAAAAGGAAGAAGTCAGCAAAGCAGTCATCAATTAGAGACCTAATTATTTTGCAAAGTTTGTTGCAAAATAATGTCCATAACAGTTAGTGATTCTTCAGAATCACAAGAATAGAAAAACAAAAGCAGTGTCACTAACTAGCAATCTATTTGTTGTTTAAATAGTGCCTAAATTTGTGCTGTGTAATACTGAGAAAAATATAAAGAGTCACAATGCAAAACCACATTGCAGTTTCCAGTTTCTATAGAGCTTTTTATAATTTTTGTATTAGTTGTGAAAGCAGAAGTGTCTGAACAAAAACCAGAATTTTCCTCACATTATTTTTTCCCTTTTCACACTCCTCATCAAGCAAAAGTAGGGAATTTATTCCATAATCTCCTGTTAGAAATATTTCTAAATTGCACATGATGATAGTAGGAATTTTGTTAATAAACGACATTTACATTTTAAAAAAATTTGAAAGTAGTAGTAATAGTTGTACAACTCAACAATGACTATTTAGCCTCATTAAAGACTATTTAGTAAGGTTGCATTTTATATTTCCGTTGTGCAACAGAGAAGAAAATGAGTTATGTCAATAACACTGTCACCAAGGTCAAGCCCCATAGGAATCCCTATGAATTGCTTCTAAAATCCTGTGTGGATCTGTAAACTATGATCTTACCCACCACATCGGTGAAGTGTGGAGCTTATTTTAAACAACTGCACACTGACAGCCTCGCTCTGTTTTTACAAAGATGAACTGGATCACTACAAAGGCACAGAGATGTGGCATCACACGAGAGGTGTCCGTCAGGTAAACTGATTCTCGTGAGTAAACGAGCTGCAGAAGTAAACATGAAAGCTTTGTACTGAATCTAATTTAGATAAATAAATTCTGAATATCCACACATGACATTAAAAATGAAGACTAATTTATCTTCTCCAAGAGAGATGTCTACTTAGATTGTATCTATAAACTGGTATGAATACTATTACCCGTGGTAATAATAGTGCCCGTGTTCAGTATCTTTGAAGGTTTTCAAGCCTCTTATGATCATGAATTTCTAAACATGATAAAATGAAAATGCAATTATTTGGCCTCAATAACAATGTTCAATACTTTAGAAAAGCTTACAGCTGTGAACAGCAATTATCTAATTACTCATTCTCATTTTCCTTCTTCTTTTCCCAGGAATTAACCTGGTGAATATCTTCACATTTTTAAGGAAAGCAGAAGTGATTTACAATGAATATTCATAACAAAGTCTCCACTATGGAGCTGTATCAGAGTAATGCAGAGAGGAATCAATAAGGTGTGTGTTGGTGCGTGTCCACTGATTTCACTGCAGTTGCACTAAATTAGGTAGAAAAGGACCATGACCATCATGACCCTTTAACACTGGTGATTTGTGGTCACTAGTACACAAATACTCCACTTCTTACCTTAGTTCCAGTTGTAAATTCTTTTGACCGAACAATTAGCAAGCACATTCATTCACATAATTTTAATCAATGTAGAGTTTGTCTTTAGTTACTTTAGTGTAAAAATATTTGATAGTATCACAAAGGCTCAGACTCACCTCCATTTAATTCAGGTACCTGAAAAACAGAAGGTGGCAACCTGATGACTTGAAGCTACACACATAACCAAAATAGAGGAACAGTAACCTCTGGAAAGTGAAACTGCCGACCTGAGCTGCACAGTGCCTTCTCATTACTCTATTTAAGGTTCAGATTCTGTACAGCAGGAAAATGTATAGAAGTGTCAGGTCTACGCTGACACTTGTTTATACCCAGACCAAATAAATGCTTCCAAAGTCAACAAAAACATTACTAGAACAATTTATTTTGTTTCTCCAGTTCCAAGTAGTTACTTCATTACTACATAATGACCTTTACTGAACAATCACAAACATCCCTGACATATCTGAGCATGATCCTCTGCTGTAGGAGGTAAAGAACCCCTCCAATAATTGTGTAATAGGTTCTTAGCCTCCTGCTACTATGTCAGAAAAGTATGTCAGTGATGTTAGATGTACATGTCCTTCCTGTAGTGGTATTCTCACTTGAGGGAATGAACAAAAATGTCAGTTTGCACAACAGGGATTTCATCACAAATGAATTGAGAAGATTATATGGCCAAGAACTGAAAAGCTGCAAAAATTACCACTGGAATGAATGTGATGGAAAACAAAGTGATCCTGCCTCTTACAGTAAAACTGTGAAGCAGAGAAAAAATAAAGGTAATGTTTAACTCAGCTTGTCTAAAAATAAGGAGACAATGTTTCTTCTTCCTTGGTGTGTTTCTCCATCAGTGTCCACCCTCTGCAGGAATAACTCAGGAGTCCTGAGGAACACGTGCTTTCTGACTTGCATGATTGCATGATCCAAAAGTGCAGCCTACTGCATATACATTAGAGAGTGAGAAGGGACGGAAGTGCAGACAGTGCTCTTTTGGGATGCTGATAATGAAAGCACTTGGAAGTTATATCTCATTGTTTCCAGTGGAGGGGAGAATGGTTGCAAACTACTGGAACATGATAGAGCTACATGTCTAGTGATTTGTTATTATTACTATTGAAAATAATAACAGTTTTAGTCAATTATCCATGTATCTATCTATCTATCTATCTATCTATCTATCTATCTATCTATCTATCTATCTATCTATCTATACCTTCTGTGTTCAAGTAGTTCAAAGAGGCTTGATTAGTCCTGTATACTATTGAGTGTTCCCTCTCTGCCTGCTCTTGTCTTCTAAAGCATCCAAGTGTTCTGAGCAGTGTTTATCAAAAAATCAGACTAGACAACAGAATTGCCATGTTAGGTACCAGAAGTCTTCTGAAAAAGTGGCAGAATACTACTGTCCTGGATATACAGGAAATGGGATGGGGAACATGCCCCACTCCTAGATTAAAAACTGAAGGTAAAAAAAAGAAAAAACTCACTTTTTCTTTCTCCTAACCTTTTTCATTTACAAAATTTGTAATTCTGTTCTTTTTATATACATACATTTGCAAATGTAACTGATTTAAAGTGATTCAAGGAACTGAAAACATATCACTACCAGTTTTTTTTAAAGCTCATATTAGTCAAACCATCTGACTAGCTTGTGATACTACTTCTGTCACTGAGGTTTGGGTAAAGAGCAGAGCAGCTTTCTCCTGGAAGGTCCCAGGACATTTCACTTAATCTTCTGCCTCCCACCCTGGGTCGCACTCACATATTTCAGTTTGTCTCCCTGTGTGGCCATACTGGGAGCATTCTCAAGCTAAACCCACAGGAAAGAAACAGAGAAGAACAGGAACCATGCAAGAGCCTGCCTGGACAGATTGAATAATGCTCCCAATTTGTTAAGATGACTGAACTTCCCCAGTGTTATTGTTTTATCATTCCTTTGAAATCATAACTTAATACTTTTATTCTCTGTGAACTAGTACACTAAACACAGTTACTTAATGGTGAAGTATTAGAAAAACATTATTGTAAACATATAATAATAATGTTAATGTACTGACATATGCTTATGATTATTGTTATAAATACCTTTTGGGAAAGCCATATCAAATTTATAAAATTTGGCTTTAACCATGGCCCAAAATTCAAGGTTCTGTTAAACACATTCAGCCTTAATCTTTCTGAGTCTCCATGTGAAGAAAGGATAGGCTTTCAAAACAGACTCAGCCTGGCCATAACACAACAGGATCAGAGACATACTTCTCCTGCAAGGAAAAGCACTTCAAACACCAGGGTGCCAGTCTGTCAGCACTTATCACTCAGTGGGTTATTCTATCTTTCCAGCAGATTCCCCTTCCAAACTTATACTTCATCACACTCCTGACCTTGCTGCATGTGGCCCCTTCAGCAGAGTTCAAGTCTGCCCCGCGTAAGACAGGGAAAGTTTTATTCACCACTTCTCATTATCATCTCAGAGACTTGTTCATTGTAAGCCAAAATTATTTACTCTGCTGCTTTGGGGGCGTTCATGGAGAAGGAAGAGATGAAGAAAAGTCTAACCAAGAAAATGTTACATTGCAAAGAAAATGAGCAAAACCCTTCCCTTTCAGAAGTAAATTATTGCTTCTGCTCTTGTTTGGTGAGCAACTTTCCATCCAAAAATGGGATGGAAACTAAGGTGGCCAGACCATCTTGTGCTCCAGCTAATACAGTGTTTCAGATCAAGAAAAACAGGCAAGGCTGCATCACTCTGGCCTGCCTCCTATGGACTCTTTTTTTTTTTTTTTTTTTCCTATGAAACATTCCATTTGCTCTTCAAGCCAAGACAAGAAAAGAAACATTTTTAACCTTAAGGGTCTGACATAAGCCTACAAAATTAAATAGCCAGGACTAAAGTGAGGCAGGTTTTACAGTTCTTAAGAGGCTATCCTTTGTTCCTTCCTTAACAGTACATTATAGCCAGGGAAAACTTTCCAAGCTGAAAGCAAACAGGCAAGAACAGATTCAACTGCCTTTATTTGAACTGAAATCTATGCAGGTCAGGACCACATGGTACTAAATACTCTACAAATAAAGAGCAAGTATCAATACCTTCCCTGATGAGCTTACATCTAGGAAGATAAAACAAACAGAAGATGGGTGGAGGAAAAGGCTGTGTAATTACAGAAATATGGTACAGTTACCCATAGAGCTGCTCAGACTTGAGCTTCCAGACCCCAAGTCTAAGTTTGGAGCAATAAATAAAATGTGCCAGACACTATTTGCAGACTCTGAGACAAAGCAGCCTGGCAAAGCTTCTGTCTATACAGCTAAGCACTCATTCCCTTCAAAACCAAGTGGTCTCATCCATATTGTCTCCTGGGAGCCCTTGCACCCCCCCAGCTTACAGTCAGGCAGTTTGGAAATGTGCTAGCTGACAGGAGCAGAAACCAGTCCAGTGAACACACTAACAAACACCACAGGCCAGTGCAGGCCAGCACAGTCTTCTGACCTTGTTTAACTTGCAAATACAGATGTAACTCATCTGTCTCCCCTGTGATCGCCTTCAGAGTCCCTACACCCACAAGGGAAATGTGCCACTAAAGCCATCAGCCAGTGACACATCCAGAAAAACATCCCATCAAGTTCTGGCACTTAAAAAGTACTGCCTTTCATTGTGTAATTCCTGTGGAAAATACAAGACGTGGCAAAACCTTGCAAAATACTCCAACAGTGTGAATACACATCAGAATGCGGCCAACACAGCCGTCAGGTAGAAATAAAAAAAGGAAGAGGATTCTAGGTTTTATTAGCTTGTGGACAGATAAATTACAGGTGAACTCTTTGGAAATTTAACTGTTTGGTTTTTTTAAAAAAGGCAGTGCTAGGCTAAAATATCAGCTGTTTTTTTATGATCACTAAAGCCATATTCGGAAAAGCTTAGACAAAACTGGAAAGAAACAGCAGAGAGCTGATATCCACTACAGTGCACACAAGAGTCGTCCTACAAGGTGCTGCTGGCTTTAGAGCAGAAGTTCACTGACTTCCTCACAGCTTAGTTCACCTCCCACGAGATACCAACCTCAAAAGAAGGGGATAAAAGCCATGCAGACAGGACTGTGACAGGGGGACTCTACTGATCTCCAGTGCTTGTCACAGCCCTCATGCCACATGTCACCACCTCCTCCCTTTGCCAGAGGACCCATTCATGGAGTCTGTCTCAGCTGCAGCCAGCACTTTATTTATTCTAAACACCTGACATTCAGTGCTGCTGTGCCTGCTGGAAATGGATCTGCAGGATCCATCTGAGGACAGAAGGCTTATAATGAAATGAGAGTGGAAATGGGAAATAACTTTTTAAGACGGCGGGGTTACAGACAAAGAAAGGTGTGTCATGAGTCTCTTGTCCTCTTCCACCACATGCTCAGAAGAGATTAATAACTGATCAGTTGAGAAACCAGCAAAATTATTGCCAGAATCTCTTGTCATATTCAGATGAGATGCCTATTTTTTTAAAAAATTAATTCATGCGAAAGGAAAACTAAAACAAAAAAAATAATCAGTATGGATCTTGGAAGAAAGAATTTCAGGAAGCATTTTATGTCAAAGAATAGCCTTTCTGCAGCTTCTTTTCTTTTTTCTATTCCAGAAACCTTGGAGATATTTATCTTCTAATTCTGAGCCCACTCATGAGCTGGGAATTCTTTTCCCAATGTGTGAGTGTGAATGATATGAATGGAAACTGCACAACTTCTTACCTCTTTTCTTGCTGCTTGCTATTTGCCTAACTCTTCCTGAAAGCAATGGTAGAAACTTTTTCATGGGTTTACTTGGATCTGTGGAAACCAAAGACTCAGCCTCCCTACACATATTTATAAAGACTTCTGCAGAACAGAAGGACTTTGTTTAGTACACAGAAACCGAAATCAGGAGACACCAGTTTGTCTGATACAGAAAGGAGTCTCACTTGCACAGTTCTTGGCACTTGCACTTCAAGGGATGCTTTAAATAGAAAAGGACTTATACAAAATGATCTTTCAAATTGAAGTGGATCAACGGTTTGAAAATGGTCTCAATTTCTCTTGAAAAACAACTGAGAATTGCTGCTACAGGTCCAGTGCTTTGCTCTCACAAGAAAGTATACTCAGTAGCCATGGACTTGTTCATTTTCTCCTTCCAAACCCCGCTCTGCAATCCCATCAAACTGACTGCAAGGAACTGTTGCCTCTAACTGTACAAGAGCAAATCACTGCACCTTCATGACTCCAAGCTGAATAAAAGTAGTCCTACCACATTTCTGAGGTATACCTTTGGTCTCTAACATACTTGCCAATTTCATTCATCAGTTTCAACTCATGTTCTTTAAACAGAGCAAACATTCTAGCCCTGAGTGCAGATGAAATTTAGCAGTGCAGGTGATAATAATACCTATTTTTGTTGTGTACTGCATTTGAACACCTCAAAAGCTGCCTGCATCACTTAGTTGTTTTGGTTAATGTAATCTCACCTGGTGCAACATAAGCAGTTGGTGCTGTGCCACAAGAGAAGGAATTTTTGCAAATGCTCGGGCTATTGCAGTTATTGCTGCAGCTGAAATCTGGTTTGATTGCTTCACTTCCAAATTTTTGGTTGCTTTTCGGCTATTAAATCTTGGAAAGCCTCCAAAATAAAAATGATAAAATACTGAACATCACAAAAGATGCATTCTTACACATACTTGTAGATCATCTTTGGCCCACTTCCTGATTTTAGCAATTACAGCATTCCCCCAAGCTCCCTGCACACTGCCCATAGATACAAGGCTTTGTATGGTCTGTCATTTAATTCAGAAAACTACAGCAAGTTAGTGCAGGAATGCTATGGTAGACAGTAGAGCAATTCAATACTAAAGCACTGTCAAGTCTCTGTATGGTTTTCTTGATCGATGTTACACTGCTGATCTATTTTTATATATTATTTACACTGGGACAGTGCCTGGAGGCCCCAGCCAGGGCAGGACCCCATAATACTGCACATACTATCAAGTAGGATGCAAGGGCCTCTCCTCCTTGCAGCCTGTAGTCTAAATACATACTGAATGAGACCAGATGGAGAAAACAGTCAGAGGGAGAAAAAAGTGACAGAGAAAAAAGTTGTCTGTAAAAGTGGCAAGGCAGAGCACAACAGCTACTTGGCAATATATAGGCAATGTACAGTTCCTGTCACTGTTTCTTTTCTCTCTGTCCTTGGTATCATGTTTTACAATCTGCAGTGACCTATGGACAAACACTCATATACAGACCTGTCCTCTGCATGTCTGAAGCCCTGGGCACTTGAAAACATCTTTCACTGCCCGCTGAATTAGGGTACAAAGTAGGTGAAATCACAGGTTTGGAGAGGCCCATGGGAGGATTATGACTTTGGGATGTTAAGGGAGCCCAGAGGGCAGCTGATCTCAGTGCAATTCATGTAATCTCTGTCTTTATTCCCTTACACATTGCCTGCAGTAGGAACAGCCAAGAGTCCTTATGCTGTCCAGGAATACAAGTCTTAATTCAAGCCCAGGCTGCCCAGGGAACCAGCAATGGGTGCACCTCCCACCTAACTCACTAAGTCTAACTTTGGCTGAAGATGGGCTTTTAAGCTCATAGTCTTGAGACACAAATGCATTTCTTAAATTAGGAAGTACTTATTTCACCTCCTGATCAGAGTCATGACTGCTTTACACACAGATAAAATCCCCACTGTGTATAGGTCCTCTGTGCAAATCCTCAATGTCCCTCCAAGTTCTTAGGAGTGTTCAGCTCTGATTTCCAAAACAATAGTGTTGGGTCTGCAAGGTCAAGCAAAAACAATAAACAGCAATTCCTGCAAACACTTCCAAATGAGCATATTTTAGACATTCTCACGTGTAAGTCTAGTACCATAAGTCCAGTACCATACTGGAAATCCACAGGCTCTCTGACACCAGGTCCCTGTCCCTGAAGTGACTGATTGCTCACATATCCCTGTCTCTTCATGACAAGATGAGTCAGAGGACAAGGGCTGAATAGCACAGGGACTCTCCTGTTCCCTGCAGAGCCAGGCAAGTAGGGAAGTGATCAGCAGTTGTGAGTGAAGTCAGATACCAGCTCTGTGAAGGTGAGCTCTGGAGAGGCTGGAGGTGGGAGCTATCAAAACAAGATGGACAAAGCCTGAAAGCAGCCCGCTTCTTTCAAGAGTGCAAATCAGAAAGAGTCAACTACTCACACAGTCACTGCAGGGTAATAATGAATATGATCGTACAAGGGGGGAAGGACTCTCTCACCAAGTCACACCAACAACAGGACAGACTAATTAAGCTGCTCTTTCTTTGAAGTGAGAATTTGTGCCACTGCATGGGTCAGCAGAGACCTCAGATGAGTCATCCTGGTCTTCCTCATGAATCTGTATTGCCTAACTTTCCTTCAGATCCCCAGCATCCTACAGCTGCTTTACACATGGCACCCACAGAAGCTCTCAAAATTTCTGAACTCTTCTCTGAGTAACTTTAATTTTCCCACTCTTTTTTTGCTTTAAATTCACAATGTCCATAACTGCATTTCTTCTGAGGATCAGTCCTTTTCAAGGAGACAGCAACCACCTAGAGCTAACACAGTATCTCCAACCACTTAGGCTGTTGTATGAAAGCAAGAGCCATCAGAAGTAGGTTGCCAAAAGAGCTCATCTCTCATTTAGTTATTAAGGTCTGGATTTCCAAGTGTAGTGTCAGGTAACATGGGACATGCAGGCTGTACATAATACAACATTTTTAGTAATACATAGCACAGTAGCACTTCTTAGGATGCTGCTAGTGTGCATAAGGACTGCTTCAAGGAAATTGGAGAAATGGGAGCTCTATCATGCAGTTAGATATTAATAAAAGATTTCCTGAATGTTTTACAACAAATGGATGAAAACAGAAGTTCATTGAGGTGGTTTATGTAATTGTTTTAAAAGGACATTTCAGCAAACACATTCAGTAAAGACATTTTTTCCACCTTAAAATCAAGCTGAGTTGATTTTATTTGATCCTTATATTCTTAAGATAACATTCATCTTGCCTAATTCCAGCCATCTAAAATTCAGGCATTATCTTGGCTCCCTCCAGAGAAGGTAGAGACAGGCACTGCCAAGTTAATTCATCCCCTGGCTCAGATACTGCTTTGCCCCTGGGAGCACCTCATCCTGTACAGAAAACAGACAAAGATTAGGTGACCATCTCACACTTCAGACAAGTGAAATAAATCCCATCTTAATTAGCATTTCCACTAACTGTACTTACATTGTTACAATATCTGAACATCCATACTTTCCAAACCTGTAATTCTCACACTTTTTCTGTGATAAATGGTAATTTTTACTCATTTACACATACAGCTGAGGCAGGTACAGGCCAAGTTCTAGCCCTACAAAGTTATTTACCAAGTTAATTGCCTAAATTAGGTGTTTTTCAATCAGCTGACTAATACTCAGTGATGTAGACAAAGCAGAGGCAGTTGGGTGCCCTTAGGAATTTGCTAGGATGTAAGCAGAATTGACTTGCCTTAAGGACATATGTCATGGAATTAACCCCAGGTCTACTGAGCTGCTGTCCTAACCTTTGGAATGTCCTTAACATCAAGCAAATCCTCTGCTGTTTTTTGAACAAAACTTTTGAAGTATTTACAGTCATGTCTTCTTCTTTGTCAAACTCTAACAAGCTCTGCACACTCAAAGCCTTTCATTCTTCCTCATAAATCAAACCTGACTCCAAGCCTCCCTTCTCACTTTTATTGGCCTTCTCTAAGCTATCCTTAGATCTTAACTTAGCAGTAAGAGCACAGTGAGGCAAGAATTCCAGGATTTTTTAGGTGTTACTGTGATACAACTAAACACAGGAACACCAGCACAGAGTTGGATCTTGCACTAAAATCATGGAAAACACTACATTCTCTTCAGAGTTCTACTCTGGTGTGCAGCTTCTGAGCACTCTGCATCAGAGCACAGTGCATTGACACCACGTCTCTTGCACTTAGAGAAGTAATTGACCAAGACCTTAAAATGTAAATACTTGGGGCATGTCAACATGAGAGTCCAGACACAGTCAGATGTGAATGAGCAGCACGCTGGCTGCTCTGCAATCACATCACACAGAAGAGTGAATTAGAAGGAAGCAACTTACTTAATTTGGAAGCAACTTACTTAATTTGAACAGCCTTAGGGCAGACAGCCTGTGACAGGCCATGCAGAGTCAGTGTGAGGAAGATACCACTCTGCACACTGTTATTCCAGTTGAATAGTAGCTGACTCCCACATGTAGACAACCTTTATCAGCCCAGAGCAGGCTTCAGCACTGGGTGATACGTGCTTCTCAGAATAATCTTGGGGAGAACTGCTGGATGCTGAGCATGTCCTCTGACTTGCCTAGAACTTGCACCTGGGTTGCAATATGGGTCAATTTATAAAACAGATTCTGTTCCTTTCATCTGGAAAGACTTTTTTTGGCAATTATCTCATTAAAGTGAAACAGAGAAGCCAGCTTCTGTAAAGAAAGAGGTGTCAGCCCCATATAATTCAAGCAAACGACAAAATAAAAACACTGTTTCTGGTACTATACAAGTGCAGTTCTCCCCTTCTAGGATAGCTGCCTTGATCCCTAACTAATCAAAACAATCCTGTATCAACCCTGAATTATCAAAGTCTAACCACGTTCTGTTTTCAGAAACCATGAGCACAGAGTATGGACAGCTCATGGGAAACACACAGGTAAAGTACCATGCATCTTTCAAGAAAGCTACTGAAATAATTACAAAAGGTTTTTCAGACTTCTGGTTATTAGAGGGATATTTGATCATCTCCTGTATTAACTAGACCCCCAAAGCCTTACACAGTTACCCTTATATTGAATCCAGTAGTTTATTTGTGGACTAGCTCTTATTGTCCAAATAAGATTCAGTTTCTGGGGATATCAAGAAAGCAAGATTCTGCAACATCTTTGCATGAGACTGCTTTGTCCACCTTCTGAAACAGAAAAAGTTAAATCTCCCACACCAATAAGAGAAAGTTCTGCCCAATCAGCCAGCTTCAGAACAAGGAAACATGTTTGTTTTGTGTCAGGGTTTCCAACCTGTCTTGCAAACCACCAGAGAAACAAATTACTTCAGAGTTATACACACACCAGAGAATCCCAAGCAGCACCCTATCTCTGTAGGGGAATGAAGGGTAAGTGCTTCGGCAGCAAACACTGCCAAAAACTCAAATGCCTATTTTGGAACTTTCTCCCAGCCTAACAGAAAAGCAGGAGGTGAAAATGACTGCTACACAAGGAAAGAATAGGACTGAGGTCACATCTTCAACTTGAGATGTCCAAAAAGAGCTCTGAGCAATTGCTGCAGCCTCCACAGCATAGCTGGGTTTTCGTTCTGATCAGCGGCACACCCAGGCTAAGCCTGGGAAGATTTCCATAACATAATGTAAGGACAGCTCAGACCAGATCCCATCAGGGAGATCTAGTAGAACAAGTTGGAAAAAAGCTACTGATCTTCTAGGAGAGAGTACTGGAGACACCGACTGCGGATTCAGAATCCTGAGCACAAGGCCCACAGTCTTGGCTCTTCAGAACAATCTGTTTGCTCATGGTCAGTCACTAATTTATCCATCCTCCATCAGCACCTTTTCAACTTTTCTAACTGCTTGTGCTCACACCTCTTCTCCCATGTGCCTCAAACCAAAATGAAGAGAGTCAGCACAATTTAAACAGGGTCATGTTTTCCAAGCATCAAACCACTATTTTGCTGAGAAAAGAATGAAAACAAATTGTACACTGCTTACTGCAAGGCCTTGTGAGATTCCCCCAGGGCCACCACAACAGACCACTGTAATCTCTGCTGATGCTTGCACTGAAGATAACAACGCTGCTTGTTATCAAAGCCACCGTGTCCCAGTTATTCTGGCCTTACACACTATTTATCTTATAAAGTTGAGTGCTGCACTTTATAGACTGTCTAATAGTTTATCTTGGAGATGTCAAATCCTACTTTCCATTGTGTCATGTTGAATTCCTGGATGGAAAATAAAACACAACAAATCCACACACATTCCAAAATGCTTTTCTCACATCACTTCAGTGGTATTTACCTTGTTTGTAGGGAAAGGAAGGAAGGAAAGCACAGAAAGGATAGAAAGTACTTTTTTTTTTTTTTAACACCATTTACTGGAACAGATTTCATTATCCATAAATAATGGTGGTAACCTAGGATAAAAATAGAAGTAAAGCCTGTCTTCACTAAGAAAATTACTATCTATATTTCATCACTGACCAACTGCAGAACAGCTGTGCCTGTGATATCAATGTTATCACAAAGGAATTTCTACCATTGTCGTGAAAACCTGGCACAAGACCCGAAATCTGTCTGAATTCTCTCCCTTTAACAGTTTAACACCCCACATGTCAGATTGCTAGAGCAGAGTACCCCTGGGGAGTGAGAGATTTTCATCATGTCAGGGCCATTTCTGGGAACTGACAGGATACAGGAAAACGATGCCTGAAGCTTTTACAAAAGCACAAAAGAGAGTTTAACTGTAGGAAGGAGATTAAATTTCAGAGGGGAGTTTGGAAGCAGGAGCAGATTGTCCTGTGACTTGAAACCACCTGGAGAACTGCTGCTACTAAAAGGTAAGGATGGTCAACTCCTCTTAGGAAAGACCAAGCCCTTGTGCCACAGGACATGCTGGCAATACCACAGATACAGCACAGTAGAAAAAAAAAAAAAGGATAAACCACACAGAATCTAACCTCGGCTTTTAAATGGAAGACAACAATTGCATTCTGCTTTTTTCTTTTTTCTCTTGCTTTGAAAGCAGATGTTTAGATTGAGGCAAACTCCCTGCACTGTTTGCTGCACACACCTTCTGCTTTTCTGTCAGGCTGTGAAAAGCCAGAGAAATTGGCACTGGAGCTTTCAGTAGTGTATTGTGCCTCAGTACTCATTCTTCATCCTTACACATCAATGTACAACAGCAACAAATAGAGAAAAAAAACAATCCTTCCATCATTCCATCACTTAAGGAGCCAAAGCACAGTAACTCATCTTTCACCAAGTAGGAAGGATTTGATTTTAAGTACCATTGAGGAGATAACTGTCTGTGTTACGAGTTTCATAATAGTGCTCGTGTTGCCATTTAGGAAAGTAATGAGCTGTAGCAAAGTCACAGGAAGCAAAGGACACAGGAGCTTCAGTCTCCTGGGGATAGCACAGCAATTTATCTGTACTCAGACGTGTAAAACTCTTGAGGGAAATAATAAAAAAAAAAAAAACCACTAACCTAAAAAACAAATCACAGACATATGAATTTGTAGACAGATACCTTAAGAAAATCAGCCCATTTCCCCCTTCACATAAAGTGTGAGTTTAACCAATCTTCAGCCTAAGCAGTTTATAATTATTTCATCTAAGGACAGAAAATCTTTCCATGTGAAAACATCCTTAACTTCACTGGAAGTTGCACAGGTTGTTGGGATGTTATACTGGGGAAGATATTTCTTTGCAATAAATCCAGTTTTTACTTTTGTTTCAATGTGAGGCAGCTTTATGAGATGAAATAAATCTGCTTTTTGTAGATGTCACTAGAGGACTCTAAACACCAAATCGTAACTCCAAAACAAACCTGTACACTGCAAACAGTATTACCCAGGACATTCATCTTAAATAGACAGCACAGAGAAGCACAGCTAAATGCACCTTTTTTTTTTTTTTCTAGAAAGAGCACCTAAAAGACCCTTGGGTCTGAGCAATGTTAGTAACTTCCTTAGGTGCACCAATTCTCTTACTTTTTTTTCCTCAGTTATGTGGAGGTGACATTCCAAAAATTACATCAAGTCAGCTTTTCCTTAAAGCCTTCAAAGCTTTGACTTCAATTTGCAAAATAATAAATTGAGTCTTAAAATAAACACCTTGGATTTCATGAGGTCTGAGAAAACCTCACTTCTGACAAGACTGCAGATTGTATAAAACATCAGATCAACTGACCACAATGATTCAGACTGTAGTTATGTAAAGCATCCTTGCCTATTAAAATAGTTTTAGGAAAAAATCAGATTAATAACAGAGATTTATTATATTAACTGACTCTTCAGTCAGCCAAGTTTAGCCTTAAAGATCAGGATAAAACTCTCTTTTGCTGTTTCCAGCCTTTACATGTAGCCACCCCTGCTCACAGCACCTGGGCCACAGGGTGCACACACAACAGAGCTGTGACTGCTCAGTGCCTGTGGTGCTCAGAAACAGGCAGAGGAGCTCAGAAACAGGCTCAGAAACACCTGCAGAGCTGGGGTGGGCTCCAAGTGTGCCCAGCTCTCCCAGAGACTGAAAGGAAAAGATCCACCTCTCCCAACATCTTCCATTCAGCAGCTCCAGGCTTGGCATGCTCCTTCGGGAACAAGTAGGATTGTTCTCCTTATGATTCATCCAGTGGTGTAGCTCAGTACCAGGTGGGAAATATCAAAACTCATACCAAAACATTAATTGGAGCAGATCCAGTAAAAGAAGTCTTATCCCTGGAAGATGGTGCAGCAACTGTGCAAAGCCAGTCTCCTTCTGTTGGGCCTGACAACAGAGCGCTCCCAAAAATGTGGAACTGAGGTAGCTGAGAAAGCCACGCTCCTGAACATCAGCAACACCACTGCTCTGGCCCACAGCTGGGAAACTTCCCTTCCAGGCCACCTCAGCACCTGAGTCACTGAAATATTCTTATACAATTTAGTTTTTATTTCAAATATTGGCAGAAGTAAAAGACTGACCCTACTCATATCAGTCTGCTGTGAGAGCTCATTGCTGGGGACCCCAAATGAGTCCCATGGAAGGGGGCTTGGAAATTGATGATCTTCAAAGTCCCTTCCAACCCAAACCATTTTATGATTCTATGATGTCTCACAGGCCCCTCCTGATGCTATTGAAACATAGCTAATAAATTAATAAAAGCTTCCTGAATGAGAAAAGGCCACTGCTTGTAACTATTGACTATATAAACACAAGTGCCAAATTTGTTCCTGAGTCTTCTCTGATTTCTATTGAACAAATAATGGATCTTCAGAGAGATATAACAAATGATCACCCTATTACTAAGACACAGTATAGTAGCAGCTTTGAAGATTTATTTATGTTCTTAATAAAGGTTTTCAAGCACCCGCTAAAAAAAAAGGAAATAACACATGAAATTAAGTAAAGGATTTATTTAAAGGTAATTTATATGCAGGTGGAACCTTTCTTTCACAAGGTAAGAGAATGGATATGAGAATGCTACATTCTGCAAAGCTATAGATTTGCAGAGAACTTTACAGTTATAGCTGGTTCTTACTATAAATCTTGGAGAAAAGGAACTGCTCTTGCAACAGCCTATTACTACTTGTCATTGCCCTTTATTTTATTTCCCTCTCTCAAAGTGGAGCTCTCTGGATACTTAAAGATGTTATGAGCATTTTTCCCTTAATACACTGTTCTAAAGCCTTTTAGTATAAGTCTTCATAAAACCTCACACATATGCATTATAAAATTACAGGGAATAAGTTCCATATGAAAAATTCATCATATTTCTTCTTACTATTTTTTAGCAGAGATTCTGACATTAAGCATGAGAGCAACAGACATTGTTTTAATTCTTCGTTGTGGAAGGGGAAAAAATCAACTTTTTGCTTTTGGTTAAGAAAGAATTTTTTACATACTCCCTCTTCGCAGGCTGCCCCTTGCAAAACCAAAAAAGGACTTTAGACAGACAAAAAGTAACCACAATTATATGGAGTGTGTCATTGATAAATTCCAGGGGAATACAACAGGCTAGGTAGGCACATACCATTAGATTTAGCTTTTCAAAATCTTAAAATTCTAGCCAAGATTAAGCTGGACTATTTGACCACACCAGCCCTCAAGACTGCATTTAACTTTTAAAAGGCTCAATCTCACTCTAGGCTTAGACTAAGAAAGTGACTCTTTCAAAAGAGCATGTTACACAGCAGCCTATCTTTAAACATGTGCTTAAGTCTCTTGAAGTCACTAAGGACAGATCGACTGAGAACAGGCCCAAGTCTTTCATTTTATGACAGCCTTAGATTTGTATAATTTCAGTTAATCCTAGGCTTTCTGTTCCCAGTGCATTTAGGGATGAGTTATGCTGACACAAGATGAGATCAGACTTGGTGCTGCACTGTCTTCAGGAATTTTGGAAGAGGATGTTCCAGGAAAATTGGTAACTTCTCTTCTGCCCACCCCCTTGGAGAAAAAAAACAAGAAAGCAACAGCAGCCCAGCACGTCACTGGAGTATGTTTAGATGTTACAGAGGTTTTAGCCTCTCTTCTGCTGCATGATGTCTGCTTCCTGCAAGTCTCCTGATTCCCTGACCAACAAAATTGGAAACAGTTTAATTATGGTTATTTATTTTGCTTTTAAACTGACCACATTATAAGAAAAAGCTCACACAACTCTTCTGTTTATAGTAGCACAGGAAGAAAAATATGCAAAGATGTACAAAAAAAGGATAAGTGTTACTGAAAGCTGAGTAATACATACAGTGTGAAACTCATGCAGAGCAGAATTACAGGTCTCCATGCACATATAAGCTCTAAAGTATGGATTTGTCTCTAGCCACATATGTTCTGAGCTGTTTAGGATTTGTCCTGAAAAATTAAGTTTAACAATAAATGTCTCCAATGTCCTGTGCTGAGTCTGACCAGGGAAACTGTTAGGGAAACTCTCAGGTACCAACAGAGCTCTGACCATTAATCACATTTTCCAGTTACGGTGTGGGGAATTGCAATGACTTAGTGAAGGCCAGTATAATGTCCCAGGCTTAACCTACCACACCCATCACACTGATAGTCAATTGAGTCAATGATTCAACCCAGATGGGAATCCAGGTTCTCCTTGGCTTACTGTTATCTCTTCTGCCCATTAGGTTATGTGACTTCCATAAGTTATTTTGCAGTTCCCGTTAAAAGAAAATAAATCCACATGATGCTGAACGCTGCCTCCCAGCTGTAACGCAAAGTGGAATTTTGGACCACAGCGCTGCTTCCTGACTCATCCTGGATCCCCTCCATGTGACGTGGGATCCATCTAAGCTGGGGAGAGCAGAATAGAAGGGCTGTGCTTTTTTTTTTTTTCTTTTTTCTTTTTTTCTATCACCCACTGTCAGATAACACGTGCATGTTCTCGCAGCATGTTTCCAGAATGTGGAAAAAGACCAACAATACCAGAGAGGGGCCTTTCTGAATACACAAGGATAGAAATAAGAAGATAAAAGGGCTCAAGATTTATACAGGGATTATTTAAATAATGACTCACTGCCATTGCTAAGTTTATAAAATACATAAAGCCCAGACAGAAATGTTGGGGCAGGGGGAAACTGTTCAGAAGTGCAACAGAGGTGCAGGACTATAAAAAGTTAAAAATAGCACACCCATGGAGCAAAATTTCCTTCACACCTAAATACAGCCACTACACTTCACATCTCAGCACATGGCTTTACTGTGAGCTTCTCTGTTGCTTGTTTGCAGCTGGAGAGAATCCAGAAAGCAAGGAAAACAAACACAGGGCACGTTCCTTGCGTCTGTCTGATTTAATGACATTTAGCACACACCTGTGGCTCTTTCCAGGGGTTAAAAAGACAAAGGGCCAAACACAAGCTCCGGCAATCCCGCAGGCTGCCCTGCCAAGAGCGCGCGGTGGGAAAGCCTGCTTAACCAGCCCCAAAGGATTCCCTCATGGAGGAAACCTCAAAGAGTACAGAGGTGGCTCAGTGGCCAATTCCAGCACCAGGGGTTTTAGCCAAAGAAATCCTGGCATGTGCTGGGAATTCAGCTGAATCCCAGCGGATGAATCAGCCTCTCTGGATCCACAGGTGACCGGTGTGTCAGTGGCACGCAGTGAAGCGACATCTGAGATTACAGCTGCTGGATTTTTAACAGGAAAAAGAATGAGAGGAAAAGCAAAACAGGGATCAAAAAAGAATTCAGAAAGACATCATTATTTTGGCCACCCTGAGCTAATAGCAGGCTCACAGGGTGACTCCAATGTTTATGGCTTTCTGCCAGTTAAACTGTAAAGATCCTGACAGTGTGGCACATTCACTCTTCTGCTTGTTTTGTGACATGGAAAAGAAGTTGAGCATATATATCCCTTCTGCTAGGATCAAAATAAGGACAGGTGCTGTTGGGAGCATTTCATCCTTTGCCTTTGCTTTTCAATATCTTCCTGTTTACATGGTTTGCTGCTTAATTATCATTACTTAATCTCTGACTAATAAAGATGCAGTATCCTCAAACACTTTAAAGGGCTCTTTTCCAATGAACAACATCTATTTCCTTTTAACACTCTAGTTTAATTAAAACTTTTTCCCCCCCAGGGCCTTGTTTCATTTAATTCAATTGCAAAATCCCAGTAGAATGTCCAGGCTGCAGCACAATTTGCGAAATGAACACACACAGTGGCATGTGCTGTGAAAATATCACCTCTCAAAAAA
>VZRH01004681.1:49894-89776 GCA_013397555.1 Urocynchramus pylzowi | reverse complement strand
AAAAAAAAAAAATTGGCAAGCAGATTAAGATCAGAGCAATTGCAGTGTTTTGTAAGGTTGGTTGATGGCACAACCTGCAGTTGGGAAAGCAGGCAGAGGCCAGTACTCGGGAGTGGGGTCAAAAAAAGGTATCAGTCTTCTGGGGATCTGGCCATAGCTATTCACCAAGATAAAGCTGAAGGCAGGAATACAACTTGAAATTATATCTTTTTCATACTAGTCAGCTTACTCAGTACTACTGAAATGCACTGCTCCCTTCTTGGGATTATTGTCCTGAAAGCACCTACTAGCTTTTGTAATAGAAGTCATTCTTGTATTTTCAGACACAGCAGAGACTGGTGAAGCTGCTATTTCCATTTCTGGTTAAAGCACTCAACGGGCAGAGCCCACACACTGACTCTAGGAGACTTGGAATCACAGCACTTCTGCCTGGTCTAGAGCACAACTCTCAGTGCTTCAGCACTGCACCTAATGGGAGCCTGTTCTGCTGCCCACACCCTGAGAATCCCTGCTGGATCAATCCAGTCCTAAGGACTAAGGAGAGGGAAAGCAAATTTAGTTCCTGGATCTCAGGCTAGTCTGGATGTCTAAGCCAAAATAAAGTTCAACTAAAAGTGAAGCCAAGCTGCTCAGCCTGATCAAGGCGAAAATGCTTCAATTTATGAGACATCTCAGAGCAGGACATGTCTTGGAAATTTTAAGAAAAAGAGGTGTGGTACCTGCAGAATTTGGATATCTCCGTTTGACAGTAGGTTTACAATTACAGATTAAAATACCCCAATTTCTCTTTAGAAGACTATTTAGACACCCAACTTTCACAGAAGACTTTGGCCCTTACACTTTGCAGGAGATGATATGCTTTTCTAGATCAAGCCCATAATAACCTAAATAAACTAATTAAAAGGCAAAGATGAAAAATCACATCAATTATACTAATGAGGACTTGAAAAACACTATAGAGGTGGTGTGCCACTAGCATTAAACACCTCCAAATGGTAAACAGTGAAATCAAGTCTCTTTACTTGTCCCCAGATTTGCAAGTAAAAGAGAGAAAGTGACATGCTACAATTCTTTAAGTGCTTGCCTGCATCTTCCTGGCCTCTGTCAGAGACACAGACACAGTGTGAACTGCTGCTTTCTCAGCCTCTGGTCCCATTTATCTCTATTATTCTTGGACAAGTTGCCCCAATTCAAATCAAAGTGAAGCTCTTTTGGAGGAAACATAGGTGGCTGCTCTGTGCTCCTGCAGCACAGTCACCGATTACCTAACGCGCTCAGGAATGTTTCCCTTCTACAAGCAACAGCTTTCATTTTGCAATATTCGCTGCAAAACAAGGAGCTTTCCCACCCTGGGAGTTCCTTCACGAAGTGAAGTGGAGGTGGTCCCTGTGAGCAGGCTGTGAAAGAATGATCTCCTTTCAGCTGCAGCCCGGCCAGCCAGGTGCTCTGCGCTCCCAGGGATGGACGCGCTCAGCAGTCGCGCTGGCGGCGATGCTGGAGGACCGTGTAAAAAGGAAGAAATTCTGCCACCGCTCCAGCAAGCAACAGTTCTGCTGAGGAGCAGGGGCTGATCGTGCCCTGCTGCCTTCCCAGAGCCCGGGGCCACCTCTGCGGAGCAGGAGCAGGAGCAGGAGCAGGAGCAGGGGTGCCGGGCTGAGGGCACGAACTCCTCTCCCACCTCACAGCCTCTACGCCCCGCTCCCCAAAACTAGCTCCTTCACTCCCTTCACCCCCAAGCCCACCCCTGGCAGAGCCTAGCCCTTTCCCAAGCCAGCCCCATCTCCCCGCTGACAGCGAGGCAGGTGGCCCGGGGGCCGCCAGGTGCCGGCACCGCTCCGCAGCCCCGGCGGCGCCCGGGGCAGAGACGAGCGGAGCGTCCGGGACAGGCAGAGGGGACCGCACGCACCTTCCCACACCGCCCTGCCCCTTCCCCGCGGCGGCGNCACTCCTTCTGCGCCGAGTGTCAGACTTTCCCTCGGCCGCCCTCCCTCCATCCCGCCACCCCTTTCCACTCCCTCACACGCACATGCACACCCCTCCAGCAAATGGGCTGCCGCCGGAGAGTGCGCCTGTGTGTCCGGGTGTCTGTCAGCCGGCGCAGGCACACCCCCTGCTCGCCCCGCCGGACCGGCGCTGCCGGCGAGTGTCGGGGTGCGCGCCCCAGCACCGACCGTGGCAGCGATGTGTCCAGCCGTGGACCCTGAGCCCTGTGCCTTCCCTGGGCCACGGCCCTCTCCGGCACCGCCGGGTCACACACCTGCGAGCCCGCACAGGAGCATCCCGACCCTGGGATCGCCGTGCGCGGCTGCTGCTCCTCATCCGCGTGGCTAAAGCAGCTTCAGGTCCAGTCACGGTGTTCCCGTGACACATTCCTTCTGGGACGGACCTGCAGGGCACTGGTTGTAGACTGATTGAGTAAACAAAGCCAGCTCGCCACACTCACGAGAAGTGGCCCGGAGCTGAGGGCTGGTGCGCATTTAAAGAGTTTGCCTGTGTGCAGGACTGTAGCTGCCAGGGACACATCTGCCTTGGCATTTGTTTGTTTTGCCCCCGGAATGTGCTACACTGGTGGTTTTCCAGCTTTCGCATGCTGCAGACCACTTCCTAAGAGAGAATTTCTCTCCTGGACCAGCCCACTCCCACACGAAACCATTCTCTCCAGCATATTTCCTTCTGTGGCTGCCCGAGGAAGAGCCTTCCTGCCCGCAGGCTGAGAGCCACTGCACACATGGCACAGGCAGTATCAGACACTTCCAGACAAGACACACTGGGGCTCTTTCAAGAGCTGTGTTTCCCTCAGTGAAGGGCTCAGATTGAAAGTCTTCAGCTGGCAGCTCAGTTGTGGAACAGACCTCGACTGTTGCTCCCGTGAAATAACAGCAGAACCAAGGAAGTCCAGAGAAATAGATCAGAGTTTCCACCATCTAACTCACCTCAGCAGAACTTCATCCTCACCTACCATTCACACAGAAGTCAGATGGGTGGTCTGGGTATACAGGACAGGAGCTAAATAGGAGGAGGTTTTTAGGTTCACCAAAAGTCAACTTTACACCTTTTTTACCTATGTTTTTTAAATAGTTCATTGCTACAGTACGAAACTGACATTGTTTTTATAAATTCCCCACATGCAAATGCAGACTGTACTTATCTACATGAGTTTTATATTCCCAAAAGACAAAGGGAGGAATTTAGAGATAGGTTGACTGTTGACTTCTACTGCTTAAGGCCTTCAGAAGAAATGAAAGGAGATTTTATACTGAATTTCCACATTTGTATCATTATTACTGGTAAAACTTTGCATTGCTTTAATCCCCACATGGCACTACTTAACACAAATATAATTGGGATGAGTATGATGCAGATTTGAGCCCAGTTTGTGTTTTGAATTTCTGCAGAATAATTCTTGCACTTTACCTGTTCCCACTCACTGAAGATCACAGGCACTCTGCTGATAACCCCCTTCTGCAACTGTAGAAGCTCAACAAATAGAAAATGAGGAACAGGTTGGTGGAAGAAAAATCCTTGTGGGTTTTTTGGTTTTTATCAAACATTTATTAGAACTATGGACTAGGGGTTTGAGGTACTCTGAAAAAAAAGAAAATATGCTGCAAAATTCTGGGGTTTTTTTTCATGTTCTGGAGATGTTTCAGACTCCTGTGAAAAAGAAATCAGCATGAATGTTTCCTTTCCTCATTTGTGGAACAAGTCTACAGACTCTGTGAAAGGTAGGGGGGGGAAAGAAATGTTTTGAAAATGGTTTTATTTTAGCAGCTGGGGGTGTGTGGAATAAATAGGAGAAGATTTGTCTTTCAAGAGTTATCAAACCTAATTTGTGAAATAGAAGCTCTTCATGAAGGGGAGGAAAGCAGGAAAAAATCCGCCCTCTTGTGGCTGCTGGCTAAAGGAAAGCCGATAAAATAACATTTTTCTGCAGACAGCAGGGAAGGAGCACGCTTTTGTGTGCCTCGCTGGGAAGGCTCTCCCGCAAGGTTACACGAGGTCATGCCATGGACACAGGCTGAGCAGGCATTCGCCATCTGCACAGCATCATTGTAAATGATCACTCGATGTATTCCTTGGCATTGTATTTTAAACCACTGTTCAGAAATCCCAGAGCAGATAAGTGTAGTTTACTGGGAGACTCAGAAGGAATTTTACCTTTTTCAGCATCTGTGTTATTGCCACCTCTTTGAGTGACCTTTTTGGTCAGGACTGCATTTGCTCTTAACAGGGTGTTGGAAATGCCCCCTGAAACAGGAATTTCTGCCAAATTTACAGAAATAGTCTAAAGTTTCCATAGAAGAGAAAGGTTCCATCCCACCTTTTGAAGATGTGATGATTGTAATGATGGTTAGGATGACACCATTATTTTTTGTGCAGAAAGGACACTGACTATTGGATGGAAGAAGCATTCAACAGGTCCTTTTAAACACGAATTTCAAAAGTGAGGGGTTTTTCTCTCCCCTTTTTTTTTTTTTTTTTTTCCTTTAGTAGCTAATTTGGGGCTTCCCTAAGGCCAAATTCCACACCCAGTGCCGAGAGCAACTGTGTTCAGATTTCCTGTAAAGTTGAGTGGTTCGTGAAAGAGCAGAAGTTGAACATCAAATACCTGCATTTTTGTTTTCTCATCGGGCAATAATACAAGCATGAATTAAATGACCAAACAGATCTTTCATAAATAACTAAAATGAGGAAGAGAGGTCAGCTATTTTTGTTACTTCCCATTTGCTTAATTTTGTGCTTGATCATTAATCTCAACAATGTCCAGACGCTGTAATGCCAAACTGGCATATTTCAGGCAAAACTATGTTAAATTAATTGTCATGGTAAAATAGACAGTCCTTTAGTAAGACTGTGGGAGAAACACGAGACAGCAGCCTGCTGCCACACTTTAAGTGTTTATCTTGATGCTGAGTACTATTATTCCTTCTGTTAGCAGTGACAGAAATGCCTGCAGCATGATGCAATGCAATGGTGTTGCTTAAATCTCTTAAGGAGAGGGATTGTTTTCCAAATGTTGGGCTAAGTTGTGCCTAGTGAATCACTCCAAGTTGAAGACTATGCATCTGGTAACTCTGAGGTCCTTCATGAGAAGGTCTCATCATTCATGTCCAACTCTGAAAATTTTCCAAGGAACCTCCCACTCTTTACAAGCCCAAGGAATAAGGTGTTGATTTACACTGCTTGTTCCCAGCCAGCCATCCCTGCATTTGCTTCCAGCAAAACAAGAAAATGCTAAACATGATAGATAAAGCCACTAAAGACCAGAACTGATTTACCTTCATCTGTTGGAAAACCAGATGAGCAGTGAAGGATCCAGAAGTGGGGCAGCCTTTGTAAGGATGAAGAGGGAGCAATCTGCTGGGCACAGAAATACAGAAATCTCCTCATCCAGTCAGCCTCAAGTGCCTGTGTTTGTGACTCAGCCACCAAATTTGCTTCCCTGGGGAGGCTTGGGTCACTAAATTCTTACAGTTACTGTGCAAGCACATTGGCAGACTGAGTTCCCTACTTGTAATAAAGACAAATCCAACTCAAACGCCATCCAAGAATCTGGATCAATATTCTCTGAAGACAGTAAGTTGTATTCCAACTCCCAGTAATGGCACCTACATTGATTGATGGACTGTCTAGAGAAGATTGTATTTACATACATATATATATACACACACGTACCAGAGAGTTACTAGAAGGCAGGTGTTTTAAAGAGGATGAGTAAGAAAAAGAATAATACTGGTAAGGTATTAAATTTCCACCTTGCAGTCCATCAGGAGATAAAGGCTCTTTCTCTGCACTCTTTCTCCACAGGAATAGCCAGAGTTTGTCAATTTCCCTGTGCTGATGCAGCTAGGCTGACTCTGACTCTTGGGGGGTGTCTAAAGAAAGACAAAGGACTCTGCTCTCTTCCTCTCCCACCACTTGAGAAGAGGAGAATCTGCTTTACTCCAGTCTTGGTAATCATAATGCAACCCCTGCACAGTAATGCTGATTTTATGTCTCTGGAAAAAAAACAAACAAACAAACAAACAAACTGGAAAACACCCCACCTGATCCCTGAGCATGGCTGTGAGGTGGTATTAATAATCCCAGGGTCCTGGCCATGTCCCTCCTGACTGCTGCAAAAATTAACCCTGTCCTGGCCAGGACCTTGACAGGTATATAGTGCATGTAAGATCTGGACCAAATATGATCAAAAGAACAAAAATTTTGTCTACAGATCACAAATAGTATGTCAAAAAAAAAAAAAAAAAAATTGTGGCATTTCCACTTATGTCCAGGATAGGAAAGAAAATCAGCTTCTGAGAGTCCACAATTCTATGAAAAATTAACTGAAGTTCATTTTCCTGCTTTGTATAATAAACTTCTATAGTTCCACTTCCAATGAAATCATCTGTTGAACTAATTGGTTTAAGGCATTATCCTGGTCTCCCTAAATGGCAATGATTGCTGTATTGATTTAGGGGCTTCAGCACCAAGCAGGGGAGGGTAAGAATAAAATCAGCTCTGAGCTGTGTCCAGAGAACTCCACTTCCCCTCAGTGGCGGCTGAAGAAATATGAATTAAAATACCCTCATTTTAATAAAACATGAGTGCTATTACATGAAATAGTACCATGTATTTTCTTATCTCAGAATACAGGATATCTAGTTCTATTTATCCTTAGCATGAACAAATCTTTGTGAATGCCTGAATGTCACATTTTTCCAGTGAAAATATGTACTTGTGGTTAACAGAAGACAAACATCCAAGCAATGGTGCTATAGATAGAAATGTTCTTTCCTCTAAATGGCTCTAAAAGATAGCTTTGTCCAAAACACACCCTATTTATTACTTATTCTTGAATATTTTTGTTTCCTACCCAACTTAGGGCAAACCTTACCTCTGAGTGATCACTTTTCAAGCAAAATAGTGTTAAATGGAACCACATGCCTTAGTGATTTACAGCATACATTATGTGGGCTCATGTTCACTGTCCTCAATAAATAACTATTTTGATTGTATTATAAGATCACCTCCCTTAAACTCTTAAACATTCAATTTGTTATAGCCTCCTCAGTGAGAACAGATTGCTGTCAGTAGCTAAAGACAGTATGCTACTGGCCAAGTCAGTATGAAATTTGTCTGGAAGATGGGAATTTTCAGCACTTTCAGAAGGATGAAAGCAGTAAGTTGGTATAGCAGGTTTGTTTACATGCTTCCTCTGTTCTATGTTTCTGTTTAAATCCTTTCATTAAATATCTGCAACAGGTTTGAAGGAAAGGAGCACTTAACTTGAAGATCACCCCTACTAATCGTAGGCAGGCATATATTTATTGAAGTTGTGGATTTCGAGAGCTCTAGAAGAGAACTTCAAAGGTTTAAGTTTGTGTTTCTCTGTACAAGAAACCTAGCCTAGCCAAAAGAGGTTAGTGAGACATCTGAATCCCAATGAATGGAAGCCAAA
Organism: Urocynchramus pylzowi; assembly: GCA_013397555.1. Classification (NCBI taxonomy): domain Eukaryota; kingdom Metazoa; phylum Chordata; class Aves; order Passeriformes; family Fringillidae; genus Urocynchramus; species Urocynchramus pylzowi. The sequence continues at coordinate 82,332 of VZRH01004681.1, read as the reverse complement.
TCCCAGAAGCTTAGCAAAATCCCTGCATCATCGTATTTTGAGTATCTCAACCATCCACAGCAAGCTACATTTTGAATTAGAAAAGTATTTTGTGGGGAGCTGTCGGGAAAACACCACTACTATTTTTTTCCGCTTTTATTTTTAATTTATTTACAATTCAATAGAACTTTTTATGGGAGCATCACTCATTCTTCCCACATGGCCAGATGTGGATTTATAGTACATGAGCCCAACACCCCAACAACTGTGGTTCTGGCCCGTTTGATGAACTGGTTTCTTCTTGCACACTACTCCCATTTGCATCACAACTGCATCTAGGTCTGATTGTCCTGCAGCATCTACAGCCTGTAGAGTGCCACTTTCCTGCCACAGGAGACATCAGCCATTACCAACACATGCTTTGCACTAAATGCAGTGATAAATGTTGCACTGATTGTCTCCACAAGTAGCTCAGCTGACTGCTGTAAGGACCCCAGACTTCCCTCACCAAAAACAAATGCACTCAAATTTTCAAATAAGCTTATTGCATAAAAATGAGATTTTGAATTGTAGCTGCTCTTTATGCAGTCAACAGAGATCAGTGCCAGTCTCCCTCTGTGGTGAGCTACCCCATCTTTTAAAAAAAATAATTAAAAATACTTCAGGCAAGGAGCACAACCTGTTCCTTAGTGTTTTCCATATCTCTCCCTTGACTGCAGAGGGAGCCTCCATGTCTGCTTCTAAATGTCTAATGTTAAATGAATGAAACCCACCCTGAAGTAGTGCAGCTGAAGCCAACATAATTACATACAAAGTGTTTTCAGGATCAAGTCCAGAGGTTATTGAGGACTCTGTTATGAAAGGTGCTATTCATCTCAGCATTACAACCTGGAAACAGAGCTGCCACATGTTGGTGTTCCTTGTTGAACAGAATTGCCGTCAGAGTTTGATGGAAAGTTATTTTATTCAAACTAAACTAACAGCTTATTAATTGATTTTGTATATTTCTGCTTTCAGGATAAATCATTGATTCAGCTTTATACTAGATTTTATTCAGTTTACATCAGCAGCATTTCTAGAAGTGGCTATGCCTGGCTGCCATTCAGTCTTCAGGGCTAGGGCTTAAAAAAATGAAATAACAACAACAAAAAATATCTAAGAAGTTTAGCATCATTGAAACCATGTGCATCTATATAAAATGCTGATATATTCTGTGGCTCTATCAGCTGAGAAGATTGTAACCTGACCCGAAATGGGAAGGATCCCAGTGCATTCAAGAGCCAGCATTTGATACTTTGGTTTGGAGAGATAACTTCTGTCTTAGCAAACAGACATGAACTGCAATGTGGAATTGGTTTGGTTTGCTGGGTTTTAACATTATCTCTTTCAAATCTTCTTCTTTCAGTAAAGGAAGACTTGGGACATTGCAGTGAGAGCAGAACCTGAGGCCATAGAAAAGAAGCTGCACTGCAGTTGCTGCACTCACAAAATGCTTTTGGAAACAGACATTTACACCAAGGGCATTTACATGCAAAAAGATGCTTCATCTACCAAGTCAATGCAAAGCTCCAGGTGCTTTCAGATCACTGACAAACTTAAATAAACCACAGCTTTAGATTAAAAAGAAAGAATGCAATTTCTATAAATTGTACTTTTCAACAGTTTTGTTCAGCACAGAAAAAATATTATCAGCTTAATTTTTTCCTAGTTAAATAATTATATTGGAAGTAGGAAAAAAAATGAAATTAAGCTAGTAACTTATATATTCTTTCATTGATATTTCTAGACATATTTCCATAATATACTATTATTTATTAATTATTTCAGTCTCAGCTACTTGGCAGCTACACATTATTGTCAGTTCGATGAGAAGACTTCATTTATGTAGAGAAGTACTTTAAGGCCAAATCTATGATTTGATCACTTATCTCTGACTTGACTCAGGAATTTCAGTGGATGATCCCCAAGTTCAACCTTCAACCTCAGGTTGAGCTAGAACAGATACATAAGAAAAAGTGCCAGTCCTGAGCTAAGTAACTGGGAGGAAGAGAAATAGCCAAGGAACTACAAAGAAGATAAATCACTGGAGAAATCATTCCCATAGCTAAAAAACATGATCATTATCAGGATAACTGATTTTTAGGTAGTGTTAGAGTAAATCCCATTGTAGCAGCACGTTTCATCATCCTGATTTTTGGAAGGCAAAGGTTCAACAGCAAATTATTTTGGTACTTGAAGGTCTCTGAATGCATGAGACCCAATAGACTATTTACCAGACATAAATGTATTGTTGGCAAAACTGAAAAGCAGAGCAGATCCAGATGTATGTTAGGGATTTCTGGGTTATGTCTAAACAGGCTAAAAATACCTGATAACTTTAGAGTTTACCTGGGAGTAATTACATGGGAGTACTTACATCTATTCTATATTTGGATGTCGTAAGACATGAAAGAATCACACTGTTCTATTTGTGAAGCTCTTGGTTGAGAAATAAAAAAAAAAAAAAAAAACCATGATTAAAAATGTATTTCAATAGAAAATAATAAAACACAAATAAAATAGAATGAGGGAGACAAATGAAGTGACTGGTCACAATAGAAGCATCTGCAAGGCCATAAAAAGCTCAAATATATAACTGAGCTGTAACTTATGTGACCAAGGGACAGAGGCTGATCCAGCTTCCTACATTCTTCCAAGATGTATCTTGTAACACTGAGGATTGCTGCCAGAATCCCTCTGTATTACAGCAGCCCTCTTCTAGAGAAGACCAAAAATAAGATAAAGACGGAATAAAACATACTGGTGAAAGTACACTTTTGTTTCCTCGCTTCCTATTTTTCAGCTTGTGACCTCTTCTGTTCCTCTCTTTGGGATGTGCCTTGGTCATGCAGAAAGATCAACCATGCAAGTACAAACCAAAAGTAAGACATTAATTATGATCCAGTCACCTGAGACTCCCAATTAGTCCAAGAAGGGAAACAGGCACCTCCAAAGAATACGTGATCCTGCTCTAGAAGGTCAGATGACTTCTCCTTTGGAGAAGCCCCCCAAAGGCAGAGCATGGTGACTAGTTCATTGTCTGAACTTTAATCTGCAGATAAGTCAGGTGAGGTGACTCTCACCCATAACTAACCCACAGGGGATGTTTGTCTGTATAGAGCCATTCTTCTTATCACCTTTGATGGTCAGTTGATAGTTTCTGATTAAAATCTGGTGTAGCCTAGGAAAAGAATGGGTTTTTCTGTGCATTTGTATAATATCTGATAAATAGATCTAACTCTTTCTGAAGTCGTTAGTTGTGGTTCCATATTCATGTTTTACCAATATTCATTTTTTTATATAAATAACTGAACACAGATTGAACTGGCAATTGCTTTGAAGGACAGAGAGGAAGTTTTCACCTGCATATTTTACTGGCATGAGAAAGTTAAGAAGCAGTGTGTACCATTGTTGATTAATGTTATGTTCAATCCTTTCATTAACATAAATCAGGGAATTTTTTAATTTAAATTGTACACTAATACATAATTTTGGAGATCACTGATGAATTACATTCATGCTACTTCATTATTAGGTGCTAACTCAAGCATAAGTTGGGAGGGGTTAATGCAATTCTATCATTTAACATTTTGAAGGCTGTCAGTCTAACTTACCAAAATCTTCTGGTTTTAGTCAGAATGAAATCCAGTCTTCTGACATTGATGGCAAAAGGTTCATCCTAAATTCAAAAGCCAGACTACAAGAGCATGACTCGGAATACTATCAACATCAAAGAACAATAAGGATACCCACTTACCAAAAAACTTTCATAAAAGGCTTACACCTTTATTATCAATGAACAAACCCAGAGTAGAAATGTGTCTAAAACCTTAGGAAGTTTCACTGCAAAAAGAGGGATCAATCTGCCTCAGGAATATTCACAAGCCTTTAGCTTCTGGAGCAGAACTAAGTGCCCAGGTTGGTCCCAATGTTATTTGCTTTTATTTTCTATGGAATGAATTTTAATACCATTTTCTTGGCCTGCAAAGCCTGTTTGGAACTTCAGTCTTTGATATTTTTATTCATCCCTTACACATAACACCATTCATCTGCCTGGTTTTATAAGATGTTGGCTGTCTGAAAGCACAAAAGCTGTTTCTTTTGGCAACATTGTTCAGGATCTCCGTTTCAAAAGAGGACCATAGCTAAGGAATATGTACTTTGTGTACATGTAATGCAGTATTTTACTTTTCTAAAAACCCAGCAAATTTATATTGCAGGTGCAAGTTGTCAAAACTTGTGGTTCTTTCCATTCAGCCCAGAGACATAACTGTATCCATATTTTTATGATATACCAGTTGCATGTTCTGATTGTAAATTACATGCATACTGTTCATTTGATGGCCTTTTCTTTGTGTTTATTGACTCTAGAATTAAACTATAAAGGCAAACAGACTTGGCAAGGATCTGGGTGGTTTTTGGAGTGATCTGAAGCAACTCACTCCCGGTTTTTGTGGTGCTTGTGGCAGAAATGGGCTCTGTGCTCATGGCTTTATGGCATATCTTTGGATGCCTATGCAAGAACACATTCTTCATATTCCATAACTGTTAGCTTGAAATTCACTGAAAAATATCTAAGCCTTGTTTTGTGATACCACACCACTGACGAGGCAGAATCCAAACCATGAATCAAAATGGTATTTTTGTAATGGACAATGCCCATTAGTTCTGCTCCTTTCATATGTGGCCATCAGAATCAAGTCCTGTGCATCAAGAGAAGCAGCTCATGCACGTCAGACTTATTTCTGGGATAGAACAATGAGAGGTTTTGCAAACCCTACAGACAAAAAAAAAAAAAAAAAAAAAAAAGTAGCAGCAGAAGTTATTATAATAATATTTCAATGCAAAACCAAACATGCACAAAAATAACAAAGGAAAATCACTCTGGGAACAGAATTTTATGTTTTACTTTCATCTGGAGACAATCAGGAGATCCAGATTTTCATCCTAATCCACAGGAAAAACCACCAGAAAACCAGAACAATTACAGAGATACAATCTTAAGCAATCTGTAGTTTTTCAATCTAGGACATGGGTTTTTTTTTTCCTTAACTCCATTTCTGAAAGATCTATGCTGCAGCAGGGGCTGCAATGGGAAAAGTGACAAATAGCAGTGAAGGTGAGGAAGGAGGACGTGTGGGAGAACAGACTGTGTGGAAAGGAGGTAAACTGGGGATGCACAAACACCTCAGGCAAATTTAGAAGGACTAGCTGAGGAGCCCAGCTGTGGCAGGAGCAGCTGGACAGAGATGAAGGTGGGAATTTCTGCCTTTAGTCACCACCATAAGCCCCTCTCAAGGCTGCTGCAGAAATTTGTCTGTGTCAAGACCTCTACATGGCACTCACTCACCAAAGGGCCTCAAGATTTTTTATTTTTTTAAGCAGGAAACACCATAGCCCCAGAATGTCACTGTTATTGCTGTGCAGTCCAAAGGGGAAGATGGGCAGGTTAGAAATCTGCAAAGCAATTAAGGCAAGATAGAAACCACCAGGGGAAATTTCCAGAGCCAGCTAAATTTCATTACTCCTCTGCAAAACAAGGGAGGTTTGACTTGTGAATCTCAGATCCCATGAGTCACAGGATGGGTTCTTCAACTGCTAATCTCAACTTTGGGGAATGAGTCTTAAAGTTTTGAGTAGTCTCATCTTCAGGTTAGGAGAAACAGCAGATACTTTTCTCAGGATCAGCCACTTCATTAAATACAGAATATCTACTCAGTTACAGACATCCAGACCCACTGACCTCAAATTTTCAGTCTCACAGAATTCCTTTAAAGTGCAGCATCCTGTCCATGAACACTCAAGAAGAAAAATGTGATAGAATTTACAACTGTCATATTACATATGTTCTCCAAAGAACAGATAATCTTCTGGCAGACATAAACTCACCAATTTGTGAAGGAAACTGTGATACAAAAACCTCCCCTATTTTTCTTAACTGATACCCCACAATGGCACTAACATTTTTCATAACATGATATATATGAGATATATGCATATATATACATATATATATATATAAACATTTTATAAATGTATTGAAAGATAATGTATGAAAGTAGACTTAAGGTTCAGTTCTACCATTTTTCAAAGAGAGCACCATTTAAAAATGGCATATATTTTTCTAAGCAGATCTTCCCTTCTAGTAGATGATTTTGCATGTGGTCTTTAGAGGAATCTTTGCACCTTCCTCCGATACTTGAATAAAAAGTAGCATTTGCAGGAGCAAGGATGAGGAAAGGAAAATATTTTATTTTGCTTTGAATGATTGTGCTCTTTTTTCATTTCTGAAACCAGAAAGAAGGATTTTAAGTAGGTGCTTTAGATTTTCATATTTGCTAAAGCTAATATACTTTTTAATTAAAAAAAAGGCAAATATTTGTAATTTGTCTTTCTTTTTTCATCTCAAGTCTTTCTGCTGACATAAACAATAGACTTCTCAGAAAAGGTTTTTTTGTTGTATTTTTGGTATCCCATGTAGCTCTGCTGATTTCTCTATGTCTGTGTTTCATTATGTCACTTTGCCCTGTCCATGACTTTTAAGCTGTGTTATTTTCTATATCTAGTATAGAAAAATCCTGCAAAACAAATACAGGTGTGGCTTAGTGACGAGTGAATTGTGAGCCATTGAAATTAAGAATAACTGTGATATTTTTTGGTTATGGGGGTTTTTTTGACTAAGGACTCAAGCCTTCATTCCTGCTTTTTCTTTATGAATAGGGTTCTTTTTTTTTTTCCTGTCTCTGTGTGTTACACCCTAAATTTGCAGCTCAGTTCAATAGCAGACCTTGGCTGATGTAGCAGCACTGACCTCGGTGAAGCTGTGCTGAAACATTGCAAATATGGACTGAAAATATGAACTCTGTTGTGAATTGCACAATATCCTACCACTTACGCCAAGTAACACAGTCTGTTTTCTCAAAAAAGAACAAGTAGTGAAATAATTTATTAAAATAAAATTATATATTGCTCATTTTCCATTGGAGGAGTGGGTTAGAGCTGAAGTATATTACACATGTTGGTCTTCTATGTATAGCAGCCATAACTTCAGAATCTTGCTTTCAATGCAGAATGGCTAATTTGTGCTAGGTGTGGGCAGGCCCCACTTGACATGTCAAGTGAAAGCAGTAAAATCCTTTAAAAGTGTCAGCATTTTGCAGTGAGAGGGGTTTTGGCTGGAGTTCGTTTGGGGTCTGGTTTCAGAATAAATTAAAACATGAATTTCAAAAGCATTTTTACCTTGACAAACATTAATTTCCCCAGGATGAATTTTTTGCCTTTGGCTTTTAATCCTCATTATTGAATTGGAATTCTACACAGACCCTCACGAAGCTATGAGCAGAGACAGTTAATTGTGAAATATCAGCGGTACTTACAACATATTACATCTCCCTATAAAAGCATTTCTGAAGTGTTCACAGACATAGTGGTTTTTTGTTCCATACCAGTTTGATCCTATCTTAGCTTTTCTTCTTTTTGTCAGACAAACCCACACCATCATCTCAGTTTTGCCTTTTGTCATTTTATTTTTCTGCTATCAAACACTCACATGTGTGTAAGGCTCAGTATTTCTGCTGTACATTATGAAAGACATCATTAATGAGAATATAATTCTATGTAACATACAAAAGTTTTCTAAAATATTTTATGACACTTAAACCACTGTCCTGATTGATAATCCTGATTGGACAAGCAGCTGTGAGAGGGAAGGACAAATACAACACACCCTGCACGTTATGGTCATCACAATCAGGTGTTATCAGCTGCTGACCTGCCTGACTAAAGGAGTTGCACCAAGCACTTTTCATAGATATATATGTTTCCATTCCACTGTCTGTCTCCATTATTTAAAGGGAGAAAGAATTGCTGCATATATTTATCCTGCTGTGCTCTACCAAAATGCAGAAATTCAAGTAGAGACTTGCTGAGAAGCCTTGCAAACTTGTGTCTTTCATTCCAAATAAAATAATGGGTAAAATTATACAAAACAAATTAAATTATATATGGATGGTTTGTCATTTTTCAGCCAGTGAGAGATCTTTTCTTTATAGCAAAAGATGGAGTTAAAAAGGTTTCTTGAATATCTCAACATATACATTTTGAAATGTTCTAAATAGCCCTCCCTAGTGCCTCACCAATTTTAAGATTTTCTTACCCTTTAAGTGACCTGATCGTAATCACTTATGCAGCCAACTAATTCCCTGACTTGTTCATTAAGATTATTATTGAAAATATTCATTATGTGTGAGCACAATGAGAACAGGACAAGTTCTTGGCTCACTGCTAATAAAAGATAAGTTTATTTTTTACCTTGAAAGGGAAAAAGAAAAGATTACTATTTCTCAATGTAAGTTGGTAAGAAAGATGATTTTTGAATATCTTAAATGTATGCACACAAAAACCATGTAATTCCTCCATATGAAAAGGAATCTGTGAAGGGATTGTACTCTAGGGCATGAGTTGTTGAGTATATCAACTAAATTAAAATAAACCATAGGAAAATTATGGGATAAAAGACAAAGCAAGCTCTTCAACATTTGGGAAACTGAGAAAATCAGGCAGGAAGTTTTGTATAAACAAAACTATAAAAGATATAGTTTAAATCACTATAATTACAGGAGTTGATGCCCTGTGGAATAAACTTCTTCAGGAAGTTTGTTTTTAAGACTTAAACCTGATATTAATGAATTCAATTGAAGTTTTCAAGGTTCAAGCAATAACTGAAAGGTGAAAAATCCATGGTAGAAGGCTTGGCTATCATTATAAGGATAGCTATGTATCTACCTGCATATAGGTGTAGTTATGAGGGTAACTATGCACTAAATGTGTTAAAGGGTGTTGCTGGACCTGAACAGAACTTTGACCAGCCCTGAATTCAGTTTCCAGATTCCTTGCATTTTTATTATTGCTTTTTATGTGATTACATATTTGCTAGTTACAAAATTCTGTGAAATGCTGTGCCAAAACTAACATACAAGATGAAAAATCATAGCAGCTTACAGAGGACATTTTTTAATGTATTGATAAATGAAATGTTAGTTTCTTTAGATCAAAGAATCTCCTGCTGGAAGCAACATAACATTGTATTTAAATATATCACTGTTGCTAAAACAGCCTTTTTAGATGAAAAGGTGCTGACAACATTTTTTGTAACCATTTCTACACATGATGAACAGCTCTCATATGCAAATCATCCCCATCATTTTCTTTTGTCAAGGAGGAGAATGAGTTGCCCTGTGCAATGTTTTGCAAAGTGATTTCTTGGATTGATTTTGCTTGTTCTGTTTGTTGAATAGGTAAGTAAAATGTTTCCATTTTCAGAACAAGCAATGTTTGTGGTGTTGCTCAGTTCTTTTCTCATCAGGTTTGCACTTGGTAACAGCAGGAGCTGAGTTGTCACTGGATGGAGTAACAGGTTAAGATTGGAGTATTTCTATGAGAAAGTGTTTGGGGGAGGTTTGAGGGTAGTGGGAATAGCACTGGCATCCAGAAAGTGTGAGAGAAAGGAGAGAGTTGGCTGCTAGTTTTGCCCCTTCTAATTTCTTAGTGTAGTTTCAGGATTTCAGGAAACTCTCTGTTTTTGGGGAAAAAAAAAAAAATTAAAAAGACCCTATGTTTTGTTAGAAATAATTTTAGAAAAACTTTCTCCATGTTTCCAATTGGCAGGAAGTTTTGAAAAGAAATCTTTCCATTTGATTTAAGAAAGATAACAGATTTTCTTTAAGAAAAGCCTCTAACATTCATCTCCCCATGATTTAATTAACCTTATAGATAATTATAACAAAAACAGGAACAGGTTGTACAGAAAATTACATTCCACTTGCTGCTCAAATACATAGTGCTGTATTTCATACAAAATCAGTTTTAATCTCAGAAGAAGGGAATCTTTGCAACCTAGAAAATATGGAGTGTGTGGGCAGGCACCAATATTGCACTTATTGATCTGTTGTGGAGTTAGACAAGCTGTAAGCAAGTCTGTTGGGTCAGACCATGCAGGTGAGGCAGGCAAAAGAAGAGGATGAAGTCATGCTGAAGGGTGTAGGCCTGAGTTCAGCACCTTGCTCCTGGACATCCTCAAAATAGACATTTCCTGACACAGAATTGCAAATTCTTGGACTGCTCCTGTGCAGCTCTGCAGCAGAGAAGACACTGCAGTGTTTCAAAACAAAGAGCCCTGAACAGTTCACCATAGATGACAGTCAGCCTGGGCCTCAGTTATCTTTCCCCAGTAAACAAGATTTGGGAGATGTCTGGGGGGTGTTTAAATCCCACTCTCACGTGGAGTTAGGACAGGCTAAGATTTACATTCAGTTCAGGAACCTTCTTCTCTGGAGTTTCTCAGTTCAGATGTCACATGGGGAGTTATGTGAAATAATCACAAAGGATAACATGTGGGAGACTAATGTCCATCTTTTCATTCCCTGCTGAGAAAAAGGATCTGCTCTGAAGGGCATTTCAGAGCAAAGGCCTCATGCAGCCACTTGGACTCAGCCTGTAGGAGTTATTTTCTGTCCATTAATAACAGAAAAAGCAGCTTGGTGCTGTAGTTTTGTCACTGACACCTTAATCTGTTAACCTAGGCTCTTAAATTACCTACAGGGTTTGGTGGCATTTTGATGAATGTCAGTGGCACCTAAAAGATGGCTTGGGTTCCCTAATGCAGATCCCTGCCATTTCTGTGTAGCTGTGAATACTAATTTAAGGCAAACTCTTCCTGTTTCAAGTAGCATAGGCACTTTCCTGGCACAGTTTTTCAATCTGAGTATGTGCTTCCTTATATTCATTTATTGATAAAATAACCTGCTCTTAGAATTTTGGTATAAAGTTGTGAAGCTTGAATGGTTCATAAATGTGGTTAGAAATAAGACTTGGAAAAAATAGAGGAGAAATTATTAACATCTGAAATTAAGTCATATTTATCACACAGAAAACTTCCTATAGAGCTGGATTAGGTCAAGCCTGGGGCAGCTGTACTCAAGTTTAAGGAGAAGGGAATACTGCTTGTAGAAGAATGCAATCTGTTTTTAGCAAGAGATCAGTTTGTAGCTTTACAAATGTGCTTAACTTCAGAAATGTTACATGTGGGTACTTTATAGCACCACACTCTCAAGACACTTTCTTTTGTTCTTGCCTTCAAAGCTGAATGCACTTTTATAGCTCTGAGATTCAAACACCAGGTGAGGTGGCTCATGCTGGAGCACTGGACCCATAAACTATTATAGTTCAGTGATCAGAGCAAGCCAGTTGTTCCAGAGATGCAAAAGTGGGACTTCAGAAGGCCTACTCCCTTTGACACATGCTAGCAAGTTTGGGAAGGAAAGGAGGAAACTTTTCTAAAGGACCAGCTTCCTGCACTGGCATCAATGCGCAGTGGCCATCTGTGCAGCCTGGCTCCCAAGGACACGTGTGCCCAAAGGACCCACACCCAGGCTTTGTTCTGCTGAACTCACAGGCTGGGTTAAACTACCATATAAACTACCAGGGAGTCAGGGTTTGAAGTCTGCTTTTGAATTTTTCCCTGCTTAAGTTTCATCCTTCATACCTTATCTGAATAGGAAGGCACCTTCTGGTTTAAGACATTGAACACCACGTCCAAATTAAAAATCCAACTTCACAGGAGCTCAGAACAAGCAGTCCTGGAACAGCCCAAGGGCCCATCTGTATCAGTGTCTGGTCTCCAACAGTGGTGACCACAGCAAAATAAGTGCAGGCAAGTGGTATTTTTATGGAGGAATACACTTGAACAAACCCTGCCAAAGCCTTCATTTGAAGCTAAAATGGCCCCCCCAAGTTGGAGGCAGTGTCTTCGTGTGAGAAAACCTCCCACGGTCCCTTCCTTTCATGAATTGGTCAGTTGTGCCTTTTGATCCGTTTCTCCACAACATTTCATGAGTTCCATTGTTTAATTATATCTTGATAGATACCTCCCTTTGGTTGCTTGAGCACTCATCCTGCATAGTATTTGATGCCCATGCACCACGAAGCTCATGTATCATGATAACTTGCCAGCAGTCATTCCCTGTTCTTCTTTTCTCATGCTACTTATATTTTGGGGGTTTTCTGCAGTTTTTAACTGTATGAGTAGCAGGTATGTATCTCCAAAAAAAAAAAAAAAAAATTTTATTGTATTTATTACACCTTACAGACATAAAGCATTCTTTCAGACATTTTCAAGTAGACAATATATCAGACTATACGCAAGTAAGCAGTGATCATGGAAAAGGAACTTAAAAAACACTAGATTTTTTTTCAGATAAGATAGGTTTACAAATGGATCTAGAACGTGCAGAATGTGCACTTTGCAGATGGATTTAAGACAGAGATACTTTTAAATATTTAAAAAAAAAATCTTTCCTTCACAGTAAATAAATACATTAAATTGTCACATCAGCAAAACCTTTCAGTGATGCTTATTTCTCCTAAGTCAGTGAAGTTTGGGCCAGATTCCTAATTATATATTCGTCTGGTACAAAATTTTAAGAACACATTTTTGTCAGATTAAAACTAATACAATGGTTATTACTCTCCGTATCTATTTTTAAGTCATATAAATTTAATCTAACCAGTGTGTACTGAGGTCATGATTTCTCTGTATTTAATTCACTATTCTCTTATGGTGCTCTTGTGAGACCCCATGTGGAGTGCTGCATCCAGCTCTGGGGTTCTCAGTACAACCAAGACATGGTCCTGTTGGAATGGGTCCAGAGGAGAGCCATGGAAATGGTCAGAAGGAGGGAACACCTCTGCTGTGCAGAAAGGCTGGGGCTGTTCAGGCTGGAGAAGAAGAGGCTCAAGGAAGACCTTAGTGCAGGTCTGTGGTGACAGGATAAAGGGAAATGGCTTTAAGATGACAGAGAGTAGATATAGATTAGGTATTAAGAATAAATTATTTCCAGAGAGGGTGGTGACAGGCTGCCCAGAGAAGTTGTGGATGCACCATCCTGGAAGTGTCTGAGGCCAGGTTGGATGAGGGTTTGAGCAGCCTGGTCTAGTGAAAGGTGTCCCTGCCCATGGCAGGGGGTTAGAATGAGATGATCTTTAAGGTCATTTCCAACCCAAACCATTCTGTGATTCTGAGGTCTCTGTTTTCTCCAGTGAAGAGGGAATGGTTCAGAGAACTGCTAAATAAAAGCCTGCCTTGCATTTATTCTTGACAAAAGTAATTGGAAGTCTAAACAACTATTTATGTGTTTTAAAGGGTATGGACAGTTACTCCTCTTTCAGACTTACCTAGTGAAACCTCCTGTTATGTGCTCATCATCCAAATAACCCAGTGAAGCAAATGACAGTTTTACCTAGGGGTTTGAAGGCAGAATTTTAGCCTTAGAAATGTGTTTATTTTAGGAGTTCCATAGAAAAGCTAAATTGTTTTATTTCTAGCACTGGATATGCAAAAGTAAGAAAGAGAGAGAATTTAGTTTAGAAATTCAGATGCCTGAAAGAAATACAACTACCTTTCTGTAATATAGTCCATTACATCATCTGAAAATTTGTTTTTCCTTCACATAATGTGTTCTTGCAAAAAACACTTGGTATACACAGCTTTTGCATGCATATGTCTATTAAATCTTCATAAAACAGGTTTGTTTGTGGAGTGCCTTTGAATCTCTGTTTAATTACAAAGCTTGTCAATCTCTGTTCCAGCACAGCCTTAGCCTCAGGAGTAATGGCATTAGCTCTAATTATTACAAAATAAATCCTTATCAATCTTTTCAAGAACTAATTAACAGCTTTGTTATGTAAAAAATGTCTGCTTCCATCAGATAAAGGGAGAATGCAGATAAAGCTGTGAAATGCAGAAGTCATGCTGCAGCATGGGAGGGTTATCTGTTTTAGTGAGGATGATTGCTACAGCCTGAAAGTCTTCGTGGAGAGGATTATGTGTGTCCAAACCCACTGCCTTTGCAGTGTCACACATCAACAGAGAACATACTGTGAGGTGCAAAGGGAACCGGACCATTTTATGAAAGGAACATACCTTTGTTAACTTCTTCCACTCAAGAAGTTTCAGGTTTATAAATAGTGTTGTCTGTCAGTGCTATAAAATAAACTATTGAAACAGATTGGAGGGCATGTTTTTACTTATTCAACCTAGTGTTTTTTAATTTAATGTTCTTAAAATGCTCCAAGAGTTGCTATGTTGCAGTGCACCACTGTGTTGGCACACTCTCATTTTCAGATGCTAAAAGAAGTATCAAAATAATGGGAAACAATGCTTATTCCCTAAAATGTTCTTTTAAACTCTGTTGCCATCTTGTAAACAAGCTGTAATTGGGGGATTTTCATGCTTCCTCCTAATCTTACTAATCTTTCTCATTTGAACTGACAGGTTTCATGCTTATTAGTTTTGTAAAATTAAATATAGGCCTCTCTTCTAGGTTGGTTTTTTTGGGTTTTTTTTAGTACTCTGGACTCAAAGCAGTAGCTTAAATGTAGGAATTTAGGTGTTATCTGAGTTGCTCTAATACATATCTGCATATGCTGCCACCACAATGGCAACCTCAGCACATAGTTTCACAAGCAGGGATATACATATAGATGTCCAAATTTAGGTTTAGTCCATGAGCTGAATCTCATTCTGAAAGATAAAACAATTAGTTTTGCTTAGATTTTATCCAACGTTTTCCAGCTTGTAAATAAAACTACTCAATTTTCCTAAACCCATAAGTATAGGACATGAAGTAAGGATATTAAACGAGCATCCCAACAGTTTAGATAGCACATAAGACCACATAAGTGGTCATGTTCTTTATTTATCACAGATAGTTGCCACTGAATTGTCTGCTACAGAAGGGGAGAGTTTCATTTATAGTGGAAAAAACAGTGGATTCCTCAGCAATCAACAAGGACATGGAATGGGAAACATGCAGCTTAGATAATAGTTTAGCTCCTGGCTAGAATGCCAAACTAAAACATTTTGTAACCATTCTCATGGCAAACTGGCATCTCTACATGTTTCACAATGGCAGGGTGTTTTGCTAGCAAGAACTCTACTGTTGCCAAAGTAGCCTGATCAGTGAATAATAAACAGATTGGGAAACGTGTGAAGAAAATTTGATCCTATTAACAGATGCATATTGAACATTTCCAGGGAAAGCCAATGCTGCTGTTTACATATTGCAGCATATGTGCAGATTTGTCACAGGAAACCTGTGAGACATATTCACCTGAGGAACAGCAGGGCTGTTGTCAGGCACACAAAACTCTCAGAAATGAAAATGGCAGGGAGATGTTTGCTATGACTGAATGCTACTCAGCATCTCTTTGCCAGGCTGGACAATCTGGAAACAATTCTGAGTGTACATCCATGGAAATGAGTGCTCTGCCTGCCGTGCTGACCCAGCTGGCATGGGGTTCTGTGAGAGGAATACCCAAGCTCTGTCCCTGACACCATCCAGGTGGTACTGCCAAAACATCCACCTGCCTTTTCTCTGCCACACACTTCAAAATCATTCCATGTGTTTTACAGAATTTTCCTTCTCAGTGTGCAGAAGATCCAATATTCCAGCTCTTTTGGCCACTGTGATGCAATTTCAGAGTGATGATGCTAAAGAACAGGCTTTTCCTGACAAGTAAAAGAACTCACAGAGCAACTGGAAGTGGAGGTCATGAATAAAGTTGTAGGATCCTGAATAGTTTGAACAAAGAGTATTTCTGGGAGAGGTTGCTGATACGAAGGAAAGTGTTGATGTAGCCTATATTCTTTGTTAGCTACTTTTGTGATAGTAGCAGTCTTTTTGGTTCTTTATCACATCTGTACTTCATGCAGTTTATCTCTGCTATTCCTGATCACATCATATTGGAAATGGCTGTTTGTTTTTTTTCCTGTGATGCAAGAAATAGTTACATTTCAAAAAAATTACCCAGTGTTAGGTCCCAGGAAAACATCTGCTCACACAGTGTTAAACTGTGGCATCATGGTGTTAGACTGTGGTGGATGTCAAAAGCTGTGGTGGATGTCAAAAGCCTCCAAGAATTAAAGATTAAACAAATGGGGAAAAAATCATAAAAATCAGGTTTATATTAGGAAGTCTATTACAGAAAAGGGATATCACAGTAAAGAAGTTCTTTGTCATGTTCAGGTGGAACTTTCTGTGTTGTAGTTTCTGCCTGTTGCCTCTTGTCCTATTGTTTGGAACCACTGAGGAGAGCCTGACTTCATTCTCTTCATCCCTTCAGATACAGACACTGATGAGGTCATGTTTCAGTCATCTCTCCTCCAGCCTGAACAAGCCCATCTCCCTCAGCCTTTCCTTAAGCTTTGCTCCCTTTCCACAGCCACTGGTGACATGAGATGCATCCAGAGGTGGTGAGAAAGGCTGTCCAGGTGATGATGGAGCAGTTCTACACCCACCTCCCACAGCAGCAGTGTGACTGTGGGGACATTGTCATCATCCCCACAGGGCAACAAGAACATGGGGTCAGACCCACCTGAGGTGCTGCAGGAAATGCTGGAGATAGATTTGTACTTCCACACAACACTCATGATGCAGTTAGAACAATTCCCTGATTTATTCTTCAGTCTATTCCCACAGGGGGAGAAATAAGGAAAAGTACTTTGCAGACAGAATGATTGCTATGAGGATATGGGTTTGTCAGTGGGATCCCAATGCACACTTGGGATTTTCTGTAGCAACACAAACAACAAACATAGAATTTAAATTCAAATTCACCCTCCCTAGGCTCTTCTTCCAACAGAAGCTCCAATACAAAACAGAATTTTACTGAAATATTTAGTGTCTGCCCTGTTTTATTTAAAAAATGCAAGTATGAACTGTTCAGTCCCAAGGGAATGATTTTTGTGATGAAACTTTCCCATGTGCTCACAAACAAATCCGGTAACTCTCATGTCTCATTTCATGCTTCCCAAAAGTGACAGTGCAACAAACTGCTGTGTTAATACCATTATAAATTAAAATCATGTTTAGCAACCCAGGACATACTTGCAAAGAACAATTAAAACAAACCACTTTGTACAAGCCAGTGGCAGCTTTAATGTTCAAAGAATTCAGTCGTCATCAAAATTAATCCTTCACTGTTCAACAGTTTTCTTACTAGCCTCAAATGCTAGAGGATGAGATGCCTTCCTCTTTTAAAAATGTATACAACTATATATTGCTGCTCATAATGCATATTAGAGATTCTCTTTCTTTTGGTAGATATGTACATCCAGAATGTGCTTGAGTGAAAAAAAAAAAACAAACAATTATTTAAGCTATTACATTAATACTGAAATTTTTCATATCAGTACTTTTTTGTCAGCTTCATAAAAACTGGTATCTACATTACCATGAAGACTTTCATCACATTCAATTGTTTAACCTTTTCTCACTATTCCTAGTGATGGACTGAAATACAAAGAAATAGCAAAGGACTTCTGGGAAAGATTAAATAAATCACTAATTTTAAATCCTTTTTCTTTCTCTCTGCTTGATTTGATAAAAAGCATGGAAAAACCAAAACAATTTAGTGGGCTATAAAAACTATTTGAATGTGAAAACTGTCACTGCAGGAACATCAGTAAAATTATCAAAGTTAGATGCAGAAATATGGGAGCTCACATTAGATTTCAAGCTGGCTCATTCAGAAATTTGAATCTAATGTCTAGGGGCTATAATGTACTTTTAAGCATTTTTGACTATTCACAGAGGACTGGTTCTCTGCAACTTTTCTTGCTTCCACATAATAACAGAGTCAGCAGAAATACTCATATGTGCAAGCAGCCAGAGAAAATGTTTTTAAAAATGACATTATTTTGATGTGAAGAGAAAATAGAAAAGTAATAATGCCCCCTCCCCAACATAGTCACATGTGAAAATATTCATAGATCACCAAGTGTTGGTGCAAGGGTAGGAGATGTTCAACCAAGAAAACTTTTATAGTGAAATGACTTATTTTTAATAAATTACTTCTGCATAGAATTTCCTCTTATAAGTTGTAGAGGCTGCCCAAAAAGATTGAAATTGCAAGTAAAGCTAAGTTGTGCCAGCAGAATGAGGGGAAAAAAAGGTGTAAGGAATTGACTGTAAGCTCTTGTAAATCTCTTTAGTTCCACTCAGCTCAACTGACCCAAGTGAGTGCATGCCAGTCAAGGGAGCTGCTCTGTGCTTATAAAAAGTGTGAAGAGATAATGAAAGTCAATCTATCTGGTGTCTAAGTCTCTTTGTTACTCTTCAAAAATCCATCTGCTGCCTCTGTATGATGTCCTGTTATAGTGGCTATTATGTATTCTGCATGGCTAATTGATTAGCTCTAATCTAACACCAGTTGCCCTAAAGCAGATTAATGTAATTATTTCATTTTCACCACAGCACTGGTTTTGTTCAGTTTTTAATTCTTGCATATGGCTCCTGTGAAACCAAGTATCTATATATTCCACCCAGGTGACCTCATACCTCATACACATTTCAAGGGCAGTGAAGGTGGGTGATGTCCTTAAATCCTTTCTGTCTTCCACTAAAATGGACTTTTATAATAAATTTATTCCATATGAACACTGATGTTTAGAATCAGAAATGAAAGACGATATTCATCTAATCTGGCTCTGGGATCCAAACAGCAGGAGTTAAAATGGCCAGGAGTGTGTTGCAGTTCCTGATTCCCCAGTGCAAGAAGACATGTGCTCTGCTCTCCTAGAGCAGATCAGGAGATGAGCCATCATCAGGAGAAAAACAAACTGAATAAATCAAAGTTACTATTGTGATGGCTTGGAAAGTGCCTCCCTGGTCTGTTGTTTTATCTACATCTGTCCTCATGGTTTTGAGTGGGCTCAAAGAACTGAATCAGAAATTTTCTAAGAAAATAACTTAGGATATTTTGAGGGGAAAACAATGTCTCTACATTGATACCAAATGCTTGTGAACATGTATCATTTTCAGCAATGTATTTGTAAGGAGGGTGAAGTATCTGATTAGAAGAATGCAGCCTGTCATGGTTAGGGCATCCATCAGAGGTGATGGTCTAAAGTAATTCCATAGTTAAACCATCAGAGGTCCATCAGTGTAAACAAAAGTAAAAATATCACAAGTGGGCTTTATTCTATGTGTTGTAAAAGGAGAACATCTATGGTCCTCTTCTGAATGTAATTTGCTCATCTTGCATTTTCACCAATGCCCACATCTAATTTAGGTCATCTTTTGCATCCCTGCTGACAGTGATCTAAAGACCTCTTTTGTGATATAGCTGACTACACAATTTCCAGTTTTGTATGACAAGAATCCTTCATCTTCCAATTCACTAACTTTTGGTTTTTGTCAATTTATGGTATCATTTTAGTCTTACTTATACCAGATTGGAAATTCAGGAATGCCCTATAACAAATATATGCCAAGGCTAATGGAATCTGAGTCACAAAAAGAGTTTGTTTTCCACCAAGGTTTCACATAAAGATTTGTTGTATTGATTGCTTCTTAAAACAAACTAGTTATCTGGGAATCCTGTCATTCTCTGCTGTTAAAAAAAATAAATAGAAGAAAAGGCCATTATACTCTTAATGGCATTACTTAAGGCTTGAAGAAAGTTTTGAAGAAAAGGAGTAATAAATTCAAAACTAAGTTAATTAAGGAAAAAAGGCAAATGAAACTATGACTAAAACACAGATTGTCCCACATGTTTCTATTAAAGATACTCAATCTCCCTTTGATAAAACACTTCAACTTCTCATGAGGAAAAATGCAGTAAATATCTGGATTTCAGTAAAGTATTTGGGACTAGGTCACAGGAAATTTCTTGGGCTGGAGACAACTAATACAAGAACTGGAACTTGGCTAAAGGATTGTTTAGATGGAAGATGACAAGCTGTACCTAAACAAGGAGGCTTGGATCTCATGGACATTGCAGTGGGATTTCTCAAGGATCAGACCTGGACTAACTTAATGTAATGTTTTCATTATGACTTTGGCACAGAAACCCATAAGTGAGCTAATAAAACATGACAGCACAGCATTTGAAGTCATTGTCACTGTAGTGAAAGATGGAGATGCCGTAAAGAAAGAACTGGAAAGCCTTTTGCTAGAGAGACAGAAATGGGAGAAAATCCCATGCCATGAAAAGTGAGAAGACAGATTTAGGCAGTGATAAAACTTTCTACTGGAGGGGTTGGATGCTGAGGGTTTGAAAGCAACAAGGAAGAGAAGCAGACTGCAGAGCAGAAACTCACATCATGACTGTGAGCTGCTGGTGTTGCAGAGCTGTGTGAAGGCATATGGGATCCACAGAGAATGGGGGGAAAGTGCCTGGGTGCAAGGTCATGGTCAGACTTCATCTGGTGCAGTGCATGCCTTCAGACACTGGAAAGAGGGATTAATTGGGAGAAAATGCCAGGCAGCACCATAATATGGAAGTAATTTGAATACTTCTAAGTACTAATTATAGAATAATAGAATCTTAGAATAATAATCTTAGAAAGGTTTAGGTTGGAAGGTTTTTCTTAAAGATCATCTAGCTCCAACCACCCTGACACGGACAGGGACAGTTGTGGTTTGTTCTTTATTGTGACTGCCTGTGGCAGAGCCCAGTCCTGTGGTTTAGCCTTGCTGCCTGTGCAGAGCCATGGCCAGGTGAGAGCACTTCCAATAGCACAGAAAGCCTGACCATTAACCTTTCTTCAAGATACCACATTGTGCTGAAAAATAAGCAGGCAAAGCTGCAAAAAAAAAATAATGGTAGTGTTTGAATAGCTTTCACTGGGAGATTTTCTGTACAAGCTACTTCACAACCTCATTGTGTCTGTGTGTTTTCTATACACAGCATCATGCTCTGTTGTGATCTGACTCCATAAAGTTAAGTAAATTAATGTGGTAGCAGTGCATTCCAGAATTGCCTGAAAGCTCAGCCATCTCTGTGCTCCTATTAGAGCTGCTTCTAGTTCATTCCCAAGCCAGGTAGACAAACTCAAGTATCTTAGTTGTCCTGTGGATGGAAAATGTTGAGAGCCACCTTGCCCATCTCAGTTACAAAGACTGTAAAAGATTTCTATTCCAAATGACCTGCTTTTTCTATAATATAAGAAGCAAATAATTTTACCTTCAGCTGCTGGTACCCTGTCTGCTCAATCCATAAAACTCTTGTCCCTGGATTAGGAAGTTAAAGCAGCCTAGTATTAAAAATAATAAAAATAATAAAAAATTACAGCAGAGGCTGTAATGTAAAATTTAAGTGTCTGAGGGAACGCAGTGAACCAGGACTTCAGCATTTCTTACATCCTTCTTTTCACTAAAGGACACAAAGCCCTTAGTCAGCCTGATTATTAGATTAGGTTGTTATGAGGAATTGATCTGTCTAATGAAGTCTATATTTTTTTCATATTCCTGTTCATCTTGCAGTAGGATGTTTGTTGGTTCTTTTTCAGTGTTTTCTTTGAGAACATTTTTCATTATATTTCCTTCCAAAGTGATTTTCCAGCGCTGGGTGATGCTTTTCAATAAATACTTTATTTCTAAAATTGCTTAAAAATAAATAAAAATTTTAAAACCCCAAACTTCAGAGTTACCAAATTAGGAAAAATAAGCTGAAAAATAGTTTCAACTTCAACAAAAAACTGGAGGGGAAAAAACCCATTAATTTATCTATTTGAGTCATAAGCAAATATGTTTCTAATTTCAGCTTGAAATTATATACTACATTTCAAAAGTTGAATTAAATTTAGAGAAAACAAGCATGTTTTGAAAAGGACTCAAGGGCTAAACAGAGCCTTCCTGGGTGCCCCACGGTAGAGATTTTTGATCTGAGCACTTTTCCTACTTAGCCTAAATCTCAGATCCTGGATGTATATTTTGATTTGTTTTTACATTTGGCTACTAACACCAGGAGCCCAGAGTTAGTCTGGCTCCAGTGACTTGGAGGCTCTTCAGCTGAGCAGAGTCAGTAAATACCTGGGAGCATTTCAGCCAGGGGGATTACAGCCCTGCCAGTCTTTCCCAGAACAGCTGCTGCAAGGAGCTCGTTTAATACCTGCTGCCTGTAAAAAGAATTAAGCAGTAAATGAGGGCTTGCCACAGGACCTGTGTCCAGGTTTGCTGGAGAAGCAAAAGCACAGACATTTTGCTTTCTTCAGGCATGTATAAGCCCCTTAGCTGGAGTTAGCTGTTGCTGGGATAAGAGGTGTTTAAGGGTTTAAAAGAGGAGAGCAGAAGAAAACCTGCTCACACCACTGGTGTTTCTGTAACCTGGGCATGAACTTTTAAATCAAGTAGCTTTGTTCATAAGCCTTAGTTATCTGGCATAGAACAGCTTCATCACTAATGCCAAAAGAACCCCATGAGGTTTAGAAAAAGCAGTCAGTACCCTCAGCTCCTCACTCAGCTCCTTAAATACACTAATCCAATAAATAAATATATAAATGTGTTATAAAAACTCATATTATCAAAAGATTGTTTTTAAAGGCCCAATTGCTGAATAGTAAGGCTTGAGGATCCATTTCATCAAAATGTTTTGGAGGGATAAAAGAAAAACAGCTTTTGCATGTAAAAAGAAAATACCATGCAGGGTGTTTCAAAAAAGCTAAGTATTTTGGTTTTAATAAAAACCTTTTGTGTTTTTCCTCAAATCAGAAATCACAGCAGGTTGGTTAAAAAGTCAAGCTACTTGCCTGATCGAAATAAAAGGCAGAATAATCTGCTGCAACTCTACTGTCTTCCTTGTGAGGAAGTAACAGTGCAGTTGAAACTCCAAGTGTAATTATAGGGAGATCTATTTCTGTGAAAGGGAAGCAAAGAGTGAATTCCACCTGTTTGGGTTAGGAGCAAGTGTGTGGTCTGGTGATGGCCCAGGTTCAGCTCTTTTGAAGAATTGTCCAAGATAATCTATCTCTGTGTCCTGTCTCCCAGCTTATAGGAAAGTCTAATACCAGTTCCCTGGAAATTGTTGAGAAGACAAAAAGACTGTTGTAAGGAAGACATCATGCAATTACTTTAGGTTCCCAATTCTTACAATGCAGTGAAGGACATGCAATGCATTTCATAGATAATGATCTTTTTAAGCATCAGTCTTGCAGTGCTGTGCTCTGGGGTTTATTTCACGCATTCTGGGGATTATTTCTTCTCTTACAGAGAGACAGCAAGTGGGGCTATCAGCTTCACTGCACCACACAATGAAGAATTGCACAGGTGTGATAAAAAACTCGCAAGGGATGAATTCTTGGACCCTGACAAACTGGTATGGTCCTCTCTTTGGAGCAAGATTTTTACGGAACAGGTCTTATGTTGGGGTCTTCTCTGTTCTCTGAGATGACCTCAGGTGTTGGTGGAAGCTGTTTTTCTTAACCCAGCTGTCTAAGAAGGAGTCAGGAGTTTTCTGCTTGTGTTCCTAGTGATGTTTATTGTCTCTTATCTAAAATATTTTTTGTTTGACCCACTGAGCTCTGGCTAGTAGGTCAGTCTAAGGTGCACTACCCTCTAAGGGGGCTGGTGTTATCTTTTATACTATAAACTACATATTAGATATTTACAATTGTGTATCAATCCCTAACACCTATGTTAGACAGTGACTTTCTACTCTGAACCAATCTAAAAATGCCAGCATCGCCTAAAAGATGGATGTCAGGAAGAAGAAGGAAGAAGGACAGGGCACGCCCAAATCCCTCCATCTTAGGGTTTTAGACCCCTCTGTACCAAATCCCAAATTTTTTCCTTTCACCCTCTAACTACTGCTACTGTGTTGTCTAAACTTTCGTGACTTGTGACTCCTCATATAAGGTTGGTAATTTGTCCCATGGGCTGAAATCAAAGCCCCAAGTGTTTTTGGCTTCCTGCCAGGGCTGCCCAGACCCCTGTCCGGGGTTTGGGGCACAGAGAGGAATGTCTTGGATTTCGACAGTCTTAGGTTTTACATTAACACATTTAGGTCTTTTGGGAAGGGGACTTCTCAAGGGATCTCCAAATCACAGAAGCAAAATGCCATAAGGTGGTTTCTTACCTGCCTCTGTAACTCCAAGACTCATCATATTATTTTAGGACTTGAAATAGCTGACAGATTTCTGAAAATTCAGCTCCAAGCTGTATGCTCATATAAGATCAGTTTCCATTAAACATAGATAAAACATCAGCTTACAGGCTGTGGCAGAGAAAAGCTTGGAAATTCAAACCATAGCAACTTCAGCAATAAAAACCAAATAGAAGATAGCTGAAAAACATGCTTGAAAAACGTTATAGATTTTGAGTCTCGTGTAAGCCAATGACTGATTTTTCAAGTGTTTGGGAATGTAACAATTAATGTTGCCTACAGAATTCCTGATAATATTACTCAATATATGTTCCTTTGAAACTCCTGAGGGATATCTTCTCAACCTTGGAATTTGTTCCTGTTCATTTTTAAAGAATTCTTCTTTGTTTCTAGGCCTTGACCGAGCAAAGCACACATTAAATGAAGACTGTAAAAAGATTTCTGCAGGTGATGTAGCAGAACCACTCAAATGAAATCCAAATATTCATATTAAAAGCAATTGGTGATGCAGAAATATTTAGACCAATCCAACAAGAAGCTGGCAGAGTAGTTAATTTTCAGTCTGCATATAGGTGCCTATGATATTTTTTCTTTATTTGTTTTAGCGAGGTTCTTTCAAATAGTCCCTTAAATTCACATGCAAAAATGAATTTGGTTGTGTTGTCTTGGTTGCTACTTAAAAGGTATGTCCCAGATTAATATCAGCCAGAAAAGCTAACTTGTGACTTCAGGGAGAAAAACTGGTTGATGGCTGATAATCAACTTGAAATCTGCTATCATGGACCTCTGCTAACACAGAGAATGGGAAATCACTGCATGCAAGAACTCACATAATCAAATCTTTTCTAGGAGTAGAGCAACCAACTAATTTGGTAATAGAATTTGCCCTGATACAAATCCTGGTAGTGTCTGAATTTAGAGTTAACAATGAAGTTTATACCTGTTACACCTCAAGGATGGAGAGAACTAAACATAGAGGCCTAAGCCAGAGGCCAGTGTTGGAGTGAGCATCCTTTTCTAACACATGTGGTTTCCAGGTGCAGCACTCTCTTGTCTTTTTTCATTTGGTATTTATGAGTGAATTGCTAAATCAATCCTTTTCCATCACAATTCATGATTTTTTTTTTTCTTCAAAATATAGTCTGTAATTCCATTTGTGGATAGTCTAAAAGAATTTCTAGCACTAATGAGCTTTTTAGACATGAAAATATTCCATGTTTTCTAAATTGAGTAGTTACATTTCTTTAACAGGATATTTGAACTAGGTGACTCATATGATCCAGAAACATTTTTATTACGAAAACTTAATTATGAAAATAAAATATAAAGCCTACATCTGTATATGGCAAATATGAATAGATAAAAATCCATATCTGTCAGATACCTTGTTATAAGCCATGTAGTATATTGCTAAATACTAAAGCCTGGACTTGGCTAAATTTAGGCTGTGCTCCCACTTTTAAATGATTAATTTTTGGCATGTAAAGTGTCCTGTTGAGCTTCTCAGGTTTACAGAATGATGACATTTTTGAGGGAATATCTGATCCAGGCTTGTCCATTTAACTTTCCTGGGATTTTTATTATTATACATCACTCTGTAGTGAAAGACATGCATCAGTTCTCTTGCCATTCAAAGTTACTAAGAGAGTGACCTGAAGATTACATTTATTCGCTTTAATGAGACTTTACCATGCTTAAATGTACATTGTATTGAGCAAAAAGTGAAGAGCTGTAATCTAAATCAAGTATACTGCAGTAAGTGAACAAGGGTATCATGTAAGAGGGGAAAAAAGATGACAAGGGTTAAACATTACTTTGAATATTTGAACTGAAAATATGTTAACAAAGTGAGTTTGTTTTAAAAAGCAAGGATTTTCAGTCTGAGTGGGTCCTTTTGTGGCTGCAAAGATTTATATAGTTTTAAAGCTATTTTCTAGCTTAAATGCCTTCTTTCTTAGCATGACAAGAAGCAAATAAAGGCTGTCTGATGTGCTCAGCAAGAACTTAATCCAGCTGGACAGAATGAGGTACAAATGCAATTAATATCTCCTTACCAGAAAATATATTAAGTTTTATAGGGTCATATTTTTCAGAAATTATTCAAGTAAAGCATCCTGATCAGTATCTAGCCTACAAGACAAGATATTTTTTAACCATTAGGAATTCTCTGACCAATCAGATTTGCATTTTGTAGGCTCAGCTGCTAAAACTAACTGGACATTTTTGGTTCTAGCTCTTAGATATCTCAGTTAGAAACTGATTTTCCAGGTCAGTGCTCACCACTCCTTCAAATTATGTCTCCATTAAAATTACACAAGCTGGACTGAAAACCTCCTTCTCTTGTGATCTTGGTTTTAGCAGCTTTCTCTGCACTAGGATAGCTCTTCTAAAGTTAGTGAGGATGTTGCTGGCCTTTCTTTTTCACTGTTTTGAACAAAACCCAAGAACTGGCATGATTTCCACCTCTAGGGATATGCCAGAGGATGCCAAAGATCAGCTCTTCATGAATAGTCTTCTATTTGTTATTCTTCTACTGCCTGTCCTGTCTCTATGGCCCCTGGAATATGCCTTTTTCTGTCTGGACTTTCTCTGTTCCTAATGCTACTTCCTGGAGGAAGAAAGTTTAAGGATACTGAAGGGCTTGAGAAGAAAGTTAATTCTGAGAAAGAAAGAAAAAGGAAAGATGGTCTCTACTCTAAAGTTTTGAGTATTTTCCACTTCTTTCAAAGGTCTGAATGAGATCCTGGCAAAGCAAAAAGACCATGAAAGGAGAAAAGCCACTTCGTTTTTGTACTGTTTCTCTGTGTGGGCTTTTTTTGTTGTTGGTGGTTTTTTTCACTTGTTTCAGACAATAGTCTCTGGATAGGAAGGGTTGATGGACTTTTTGTCTGGTTGCATTGTTCAGGTTCAACACTCTGGTTCAGGTACCAACTCCACCACCTGTGGAGAAGGAGAGTAATTTTTGCGAGTCAGCAGTGAACGCTTTCATTTTTTTTTGTTAAATACATTTTTAACAGTATGTCATATCTTCAGCAGACATCAACAACATAAATCCAGGAACAAATGTAACTTCAGGAATTTATATCAGACCAGAATTCAGGCATCTTTCCTTCTCCATCATTTTTCCCAGAAGCATCTAGGCATGTGGCTATAAAACTAGGAGCCAGGGGATTATAAGGACTAATTTTCACTCTTTTCCTCTGCAACTGTGGGTATTTGGAGGCAAGCAAGCCTCTAAAATCATCAGTAACTTTCAGATGTTATTCCTACAACACAGAATATCAAAATATGACTTTAATTCCCATGCTGTTTAGTTATCAAGCAAACAAAGGAAAATTGTTATAGAAGTTGTTATACCTTCCAGCCTGAATTTAACATTCATAAACTACAGATTACAACTATACATGAGAAAAAAAAAAATTATATCCACACATTGCATGTTATATTATGTGCACTTTCCATTTTTTCCACTACCCACTTAAGATAGGATTTCAAAGTCACATCTAACCCTTCATTCACAGGGCTTATGCAATCTTGCATTGATGGATGAAACTCATACTCACCATGTGTATGGGAAAAAGCTCTTTGTGTAATCCTCATAAATCCTGTAGTGATGTGAGTGCAGTTTCAGCTGGGATATTCCAAAGGAAAACGGAAGATCAAATTCCAACTGCATGTGTTAATTAGATAATATTCCTTTTTGTGCAACTGTTATCTCATGGGATTCATATAAGGATAGACAAATGTGCAGTTGATTGGGATATTCACTGACTGTCTCTGGAGGCCCAAGTCCTACCAAGAGTCACATGGGTTAAGTTATCCCTCTTAATTTGCTATTAGACAAAACCATGACTTAATGTGGCCAAACTGGTTCTTTTGTTCAAGGAGAGGTCACAGGCTGTACTGACAGGGATGCTGTAGGTCAGGCCTGAGATCCAGCAATCCAGCAGAGCTTCTTCCCCTACTATGCCCTGCTTAAGCAAATGCATCTCCATGGGGTAGTGAGGAGGAAAACTGGAAGAGCACCAGGAGCTATTTACACAACTGGAACCATTCCTTCCTCAGTCAAGTGAAGCAAATAGCTGTTAAAGCCTTCTCTATTCCAGCCATCCAAGAACAACACCACAAAGTGGACATCACGAGAAGTCAGTTGCCATGGGCACACAAGTGTCCAACTGGGAGAACACCCACAGACACTGAACTTTGGTTCAGCAAATCCCAGCTCCAGCTCTCTCTAGTGCCAATGTTGCTGTCACTCAGCTTTGAAAGCAACCTAGGAGCTTCAGGGGAAATATGTGGAGGCACTGGACAGGTCCAGCTCTGAGGTGAGACAGGAAAGAGAGAAATACAAGGGGCATTTTAGACAGAGGTGGGATGTCTTGTTTTCTCACCCCAGGCTCCAGACACTGGTTTCACTTGATGAGCTCTTCAAATCAGTGTGTCTAACCTGACACAACCTGTCTAGTGTTCAGGTCTCAGGGAGTCCTTAGTTGAATTCTGATCGGGATGGATAATTGTTGTGATTAATTCAAGAATCAGAACCAAAAGCCTGAGTGACACAATCTCTGAAAGCACAACAACCTTTTAAAATTTTATCCATGTTTTTTCAGTTTTGAACATGGCTAGCAGATTCTTCCTCTGCTTGACTAACTATAAAGCCCAAGGGGAACCAAACAGAATTTGACCAAACCAGCTGGACAGTAAATTTCTACTTTTACACATTATTAAAGCTGGACTAAATGAAAGAGATCATTTTCCTTGCAGATGCTCCTGCATATTCTTTTTATTTTAGAAACAAATTGTTAATTCCTTTTTTTGCCATTTGAATGAGGCATGAACATAAATTCCTATAACGACACAGCCATTTGGTGCCAAATGCAATAAAATGTCATGAAAACAAAAGAAATTATTATTCATAAGTCATAATTTAGCTGTGTTACCTCCCTTCCTCCCAAGTAAGCTTCCCTCTCTCTCTGCCTCCAGCCTTCCTTTCTACCCCTCATAAAAGAATTGACTGGAAAAGAGTTGGAAGAGAGATTCTTAATCCATGGGCAATGCCTTTCCCCAGGTTGTTTTTTTGTCATTGTTTTTGGAGTTTTTTGGGGTTTTTTGGTTTGTGGGGTTTTTTTGTTTGTTTGTTTGTTTTTGGGTTTTTTTGTTGAGTGTGGGTTTTTTTTCTTTTTTTTTTTTCTTTGGGCTTGCATGGACTTTCTGAAGAGCCCAAACCTTTACAAACTGCCAAAGGAGAGGTTTTATCTCAGAGTCCAATGACCTGAACTAAAACACACTCACCTAAGGAACGTGCTCCACAATAGCCTCCCACAACAATTTTATGACCCAGCCAACAGAGGTCAAGACTGTTACTCTTTGGAAAGCATGACCTGCATCTATGTTAGTTTGAGAAGAGATCTCCAAAATGAGCAGTTTAAGTATTTAATCTAGGAATACCTACTTATTGTAGGTCATTTTTTTTGTTCAGCTTCTCTCTAAGTGAATTCTACATGTGTATTCAATTTTGGCTTTGGGAAACACTGTACCATGGGAGTTGTATTTCTTCAAATAAAGTATATCACAGCAGATGCAGTGCAGAACACAGTCTGTCTGTGATGTCACCAGGCAGTAAAAACAATATCTTCTACCCAATATTACCCAATATATATTTTGTCACTCTCTGATTGGGCTTCCTCAGATTTCTCACTTCTTGCATTCCCAAAAAATCCTCCTGTGCCGTCCATCAGGAATTATTGTCTCATTGTATCAGGAAGCCCATACATCAATAGATACAATAAGAATTAGAAGGTGAAGAAAATTTTCAGAATAAATAAATGGCAAAATACTGATGTGTGAACACAGTAATGAGACCCTGAACTGTGTGGTGCATCTGAGAAAATTGAGAAGCTTGGATTAGGTTAGGTTAGATTAAATCTAAGAATAAGATTTATTCTGAAAGCTGGGTAATTTTGAATATTTTTTTTCCTTTTTTTTTGAAATGGTATCACTCTTGAGTTCTGTGTCAGGGAAATTTTATTAATTTGTAAGGAAAAAGGCTAGTTTCTTAAGTCTGCCTTAAAACAAAGCATGATTTTGAGTATGACAATCTTATGTCAGAAATGTTGGAGGTTCCTTCAGTCTCTCCTTTGAGAACTTTGATTTAAATATACATCATTCCATATAAAAATATCACCACTGGTTATCCCACAGACTTTTTTTTAGGTGTTCACTTGGGGAGTGATTGTTATGCTCCAATTTTTTGAATCTCAATCTATGGAAAGAGAAAGAGCTGAACTATAATGCTGCACTTATGGCATTCTTCTAAGGTTCAAATGTCCTCAGCAGAGTGATGCACTGAACCTCGCTCTAAAATCCTGTTAAGTCCTAAATAACTTGAATCTGCCCAGGGTTTGATAGCCTATACTAACAGGATATTGAGCCAGAATGGCATGAGGCTGTTTTCCAGGAGCAGCTTTTTTCAGGACTGTCTTTTAGGTTGTGTTGCTGGACAAAGGAACAGGTTTTCAATTTTTAACCTTTTCTGACCTGAATGGATTTACCTTTTGCACGTTGTCAAACACTGCCTTCTTTTTCCCCTCTTTGGTTGTGGAACTAAAATAAACAAATTTACAGGTCTGCTGTTTTTACAGCCCCTTCACAATCTATGCCAGCTTAGTAATTGCTATCAGCCTTTCGTGGGCCTCACGCTTGAGGCAACTGCAGAAAAGTCTGGAAGAAGGAGAAGACAAAGACTAGCTGTGTCCATCAACACACAAGGGTGGCACAGAGAATACCCTGGGCTGTGTCACTCAGGATTGGAGTGACAGGCAGCAGGAACCCAAAGGGAGCAGGGATGCAGCTGATTCTTTGAGAGCAGGAAAGAGATACCAGGCACAGGATGACCTACCAGTGCTCGGGCTTGGCGGGACGAAAGAAGACCCCTCCACTGCTGCCGGTCAAGTCAGCTTCAAGACAAGGGATGTCATTTTCTTGTCAATTATGTATTAAACAGGACCTTGGAGAAGCAATCCAGTACCTCTGAAGAGGCTGCACTGTTCAAGAATAATATATGTTTTACTGGTTTGGATGCTTTGGGGTATGTCTGTAACTCAATTCCCCTCCTGTTTTTATGTAACATTTACTGGTTGTTTTCCCTTTCCAAACACCAGAATGATTCACATGAGAAGGCCAGCCAATTTTTTCTCTATTAAAAAAGAATCAAGATTATAAGGACTGTAAAATTATGCATAATGCTCAAAATGTCTCTCAGTGATCAGTTTAAAATCATCCACACAGTAAGAAAAGACATATCTTCAGTTCAAAGGAGACAAGGGACCATCTTGTACTACACCTTAAGGAGCTGCTAAATTAGACTGGCTTGTGATATTAACATAATGTTCACATTTAACAGAGATGCTGCAGTAATTCCCACGAGTTGGCCTTTAAATCGCCTCAGCTACTGTAGCAGAACAAACTAGTACAGAAACAATGAATAATTTTCACATACTGCACTTCCAATGACTGTGGCAGTTGTCTCATCACAATAAACACAGCGAGGGTCACAGTCTCAGTCTGAACAAATTTGCTGGTTAATACCACTGCAACTATCTCTGCCAGAGAAGGTTAAATGGTTATTTTTTATTTTATTTATTTCTTACATTTTATTTTATTTGAAAGTCACTGGGAAGACTGTGACAAGTCCTATTCCATTGTTACACTGCCATTAAGTCACATTAATTCCCTGGGGAATTTTTAAGAGCTTTGCTGATTCTGCATGCCCAGCTGTGTGAACAGAGCTTAAGAACTTGGGCTTCATGTGGAAAAAAATGCTTTTCTCCCATAGCTTTGTGGTAATTGACTTTGGGAAAAAGAGAACTTCAACTTTGCACATTTTAAGTCATATAAGAATGCTGCAATAATTATATTGAGTGAAATTATCTGCTTCTGATAGCTGCAATCTGGGCATGTTCTTAAAATACCCACAGTTTGAGTAACTGTGCTGATCATGTATTAAGCTGTGTAGAATCTTCAAGCTATGTTTACATTTTAATTGACAAAAAAGTCAATATTCACATTGTATATAGTCAAGACATAATGAAATAGTCTGCACTTTCCCTGCTTCATTACAAAAGTCTCAAGACACAGCAAAAAAANAGTTTATTCTATTGTTGGAGCTTTCTCATATTAGAAAAAAAATACAAAAAAAAAAAAAAAAAAAAAAAAAAAAAAAAAAAAAAAAAAAAGATTCAGTGTATTATTCTTTTTTCTCAGAAAAAAATATCTCTAGGGGAAGCCATATTGTATTGTCTTAAGACCCAGCTTTAATGAGTGGAAGTTCAGGATATTTGTAGCCTACTGGGATTGTGCTGTTTGTTTGTGATCTTACCCACATTGCTGGTTTGGAGCAGCAGGAGATGGTGCTGCAGACAGTTCTGGCATTCATGTTACAGTTGCCTTCTTCACCAGAGTAACTTAAAAGAAAAAAAAAA
>VZRH01004681.1:8846-49866 GCA_013397555.1 Urocynchramus pylzowi | reverse complement strand
AAAGGAAAGGAAAGAAAACTTACTGTAGGTCCATGTTAAGAAAAAAAAAAGAAGAAAAAGAGAAAGAAAAATAAAACCATGAAAAACTCCATGAGTTCACTTAGAGACTTTTGGTCACAAGTACCCAGTTTGTTTAAAATAATTAAGGTGGGACAGTTTTGATCTCTTTGCAGAAGAACATTGCAATACTAATATCACAATGAAAGTGACTTTGCTGGAGGTAGATTTATTTCACATTTATTTTCACATTAAGGAGATCTGATCCTTCTCTTTAATTGTTTTGTCATTCAAGTTATTACTCTGTTGAGATCACTTGTCTAAATTCAATTGACATATTTGAATTACTATTTTGTACTCTTTTTTTCTGGTTTTATTCCCTTTGTGGATGCCTTTTCAGAAGGACATCAAGTACAACTTGCTTGTCCATATTTTCAAACTCTTAGAAGTCTACTTCTACAGTTTCTCACATACCAAAGGAGATACTAATCTCAACTGTATGGCTGTTATATGGTAACTAATTTAACAGTAGTCATCTTTGCAAAATTACCTTTAAGGCATTTTTTTTTTAGATTTTCCTAACCCATGGCAGAATAATTAACATAATAGAGAGTATTGAACATTTTATGGGGTGTGTTAGAATGAGTCTCTGGGAAAGGTCAGGCTTCCACAAGGCAGATCAGCCACCACTGGAGTAGGAGAAATGTGCTCTGCTTCATTCATGTCCCACCTCATCACTCTCTTCTTTTGGATGAGAGCAGAATTAGCTTGACTGTCCTCTCTCCAAGGGAAATTGTGAAAGCCACCAGTATGGGCAGGGGATAATAACAGTGTGGCCAATGGTACTTTCATATAATTTTTTAAACTAATGTCTATTTCTGCCTAAAAAGCAAAACCAAACAATCCTACTCTATTATCTATTCTCAGCATTTAAGCCAGACTTCATTATTTATTTCATCTTGACCAACAGATTCTAGAAAAGCTCCTTTTAAATACAGTTGAGACTATGCCAGTATAGACCATGTTTCTCCAGGTGATGCCTCACAAAATTTCCTTCCCCTGGGCTGATACTCCACTGTCTTCTTGTGCTGCTGCTTTCCTTGTGCTTCAGCTGCAGACTCTCTGGCTGTGTCTGAGTTGTAAAAATGGACAAAGACCATTCTGTGCCCCTCACCCCTGATGATATGGCATCGCCTGACTTGTGACACTGGTTCTTGCTTCTCTCCAAAAAACACCGGGATGAAAACACCCAAACTGCCCATGGGAAACAGGCATGTGCAGTCTCTTGAACTGCACCCAGCTATTGTCTGGATAACACTAAATGGCACAAGGCAAAACAGGGATCATGGCAATATTAAATAAAAGAGATATTGGTGTGCTCATGCTCTGGCCTGTTCCCTGGTCATGGTTCTGTACACTTCTGGTGTATAGACATAATCTCTGGGGCTGGGGCCAGCTTTTATTTTTGTTGGTGAATCAGAGTTAGCCCAACAGGTTCTTTATTACTGACGAAAGCTCTTTGGAATGATGGAAAAGGTATCCTGTTACTATAGTGCACTTCAAATTTTCCTGGGAAACTTAGCTTGTGAAATTAGAGTAAGATGAAAACGACTTTGCAGTGATATTTTCCTGCATTTTTTAAAAAAATTATTACTTTTATTTCTGTAACCTGAAACAAAAAGTCTTGGAGTCTTCTGAGTGAAACTACTAAAACCATCTGTAATATTTTCTGTTCAGCTGGAAAACAGAGAATCATTTTTCTTTCTGAGTACCGTCGAAAGTGTGGCTGTCCACACAGCCTCTGTCAAGGAATAATATGGATGATCTAAGAGAAAGAAAAGCAAATCAGGAAACTGCCTGCAGAGATAAGAGGGAGGAGGATTTAAAAGGATAGTGTTTCCATAAATCAAGGCAACCGGTGACAGCTTTAAAGTAAGGGTCAAAAACATTGCGAGAGGTGTCACTTGGCTAAGAAGTTAATCCAAGTTTCCATCTCTCTGCCTTTAGTGCTTGTTCAAGTGGAAGTTAAAGATCTCATGGCATTATTTTGGGATCATAAGAGATTGATATCCTGCCCAAATTCTCTCTTTCAGGAGCATCAGAGACCTTTGCACCAGTATCAATACACGGATTTATGCGATTGCAATAAACAAAGGGACACATTTGTCTGCATACCACTGCTACAGTTTATTCTGTTCACATGGCAGCAGGAGAATTTTAAATTGGCACAAGAATTCTGGGTAGTGTACACTGCAAAACCCATCAGGATGGGTTTGCAATATAAGAAAAAATATATATAATATAACTCTCTATCACAGAGGATTCCAAGCAACCATGAGAACTGACCATCAGAGAGTCTCCCAATACCAACTGAACCAAATAAGAGGTTTGGCACAAATTTCTCAAAAATTCCCTGAGATACACTGTCTATGGAAAGATGCTGTCACATCTTAATAGAAATTACTGTTTCCACCTCAAAAAGGTGGAAATAGCTCTTGGGAGTCTGAAACTAAAGAGCTGAAATGCCAACATTATAATTTAAGGACTGTGATTTTTTTTCATTGCTTTACACAGAGTAAGTAGCCTTTACTCCTGGGACATCCTTTAATGTAGGACTATTTCCTTGCAAATGAATTCAGTTGGTAGGTTTTGAAATGGAAAGTGCATGAGATAATTGGCCTGAGGAGGTGGAAAATGGTTCTTGTGTGTCAATGAAGCAGAAGTCAAAACCTGTGCTGCTCCCACAGCAGATCATCAACAGCAAAGATATGACTGTAAAAATGCAATTTAAAAAAAATCTTTAAAATAATATGCTGTAAGTCAACTAAACTGTAGTAAGTTCAGGTATGACCCAATCCTGAATCATCCTTCCTTAATTTACTGGCAGTCAGTTCAACTGCTAAAGAGCTTTAATGAATAAGAGATCTATCCAGTGAGTAATTTTGAAAGTAAAGACCTGATTTAATATTTAATGTTTAAAAATAGGGGGAAAAAATGGTTCCATGTTCAGAAAAAATAGATATGTAGAAACTCAGTAGGGAAGCATGGTGCTCAGGAAGGGGAAACTGAAGGCAGTGATAATATGATTTCATTGCTGTAATGCTGCCACGAGTCTTTCCTTCTATTTTCATTACCCAAATGGAAATGGGGGAATGAAAAAGGTTGAGGAAGTGACATTTTTCAGTATTAATAGCAAAAAAGGAAATTAACTGAAAGGCACTTAATAGCTGGAAAAAATTGAAAATTCTGAGTCTGATTTTCCTCTTACACCAGTCTTATACCAGTCGACTGCTGGAAAAGTCTCAGGGCTTGATTCCCAGAATGATGATGAAGTGGAAAGGAGTTTCTTTAGGTGGCTGAGTTCCTGTTTAAATGATTATTTGAATGCTAAAGAGATTTTGGTTTAAGTGGACTTTTGTAATCTGCAGTCTTGCAGAGAAGCCTTTATTATTCAAATCCAAATATAATAAGTCTTTTTTCGAAGACTCCTTTGGCTTCCACCAGCTATATTCTGAAATATCCCTGTGGAGTAAAAGCAGTTCTTTCTAAAGGGAACAATATTGCAGGTGTAAGGTGGAATTTAAGTGGCTGCTCTCAGGGAACACACAAGCTGGAGAGGTTACGATGGGGGATGCCAATTCACACAATCCCTGGGGAGGCAACAAGGCGATTTGCATCTGTATGAGATGATTTCAGTTTTAAAGTGAAACACATGTGCTAGTGAGTTTGAGGCAAACTGACAGTATCTTTGTAATAGAACTGGAAATTATGAGCAGCAGGAGTGGCCTGACCCTACAGAGTGCTAATGTTTAATCTACTTATCGAGATAGCAATCAAGGAAGAATCAATAACATAAAAACAGTGGGGTTTCTTCCTAGGTAACAAGCAAATAAAGGAGAAAAAAGGCTTCCTGATTGATGATTCAGTGATTCCCCAGACCATGGTAACTGCCTTTGCTTTGATGGCTAATTCCTGGTGGGCACTGGGAGGTGGCTTTTCTAAAAAGGTGTTGAGGTAGCAGAAGGGCTTAAACATTTGAAGAGTGTTCAGCTGCAGTCATGACAACTAAATGCAGATTCAAGACTATGACTGAAATCCATGCAACACTACCACGAAATCAATGATTTCTTACAGTGAGAAAGCTGTCAGGATTAATTCAGAAAGAAAGCAGAACACAGTCCAAAGGGTCATTACTGAAACACTGCATGGTTGGAGTCATTAGAAGACAAATTAAGCATAAAATGATATTTTAAAATATGCAAATCGCTGCCATTAATAACAATTTTGAATTGTAATGGAAAATTGCTAGTTTAGTCAGGGAACTTTACATTGCATGGTGATTGTAAGTCTGCTGTTACATGAGTATTGTTAATGATCTTTAAAATAGTCATGAGCAGCACAGCTGGAGAGAGAAGGCATCACAGCTGTTTGGGAATTTATTTAAGCTCATATGATTGCAATGAGTACCAGAGTGGCTATTGCCACCTCACTGATGAATGTCTCACTGTAAATAAATCCCCTGTAATTTCTTAAGTGTTGTTTTCTGTTATCCAAGAACAGAGGGAAGCAGAAGAGTGTCAAAACGTCAGTGGGATGCCAGAAAGAAAATATTGCCTGTCTTGTCTAAAGAAATAAATTACGTTTTATAGAAATACTGTGTTAAAAAGTGACTCTTCAGATAAATTATATTTATTTTAAAAGGTTTTGGAAAAGCATTGTAAAAGATTTAATAAGATGATTCACATGTTTGAATAAATGAAAATTAATATAATAATATTTTTTTTTTTAAGAAATTTGGGATAAAGAAAAAAAATTACTGTTCTGAGAAAAAAAAAGTTTTATTCTTAAATGGAAGCAACAGCTCTTTTGAGCAGGGAACAAAGAAATCAATAGTTCACAGTTAGCTGCAGATGACAGAGCACTTTAAACAAGAACCATAATTCCCATACTGCAGGTAGGGTAAATTGACCTCACTGCAACTTCTCTGCAAGTCCAGGATTAGGGTGGGGGCAGAACTGGAACATGTTTGGTCTCTCCAGGAGATTGAGGCCAAGCTGGCTTAACAAAGCTGCTTTCAGTACACCCAGGTGTCTGTTCTCTTTGATGACAGGGACATCTCTGGGTTGAGGCACCTGGCAGGTTGGAGATCTCCCCATTACACTGCAGATCACAGCACTGACTTCAGGTTCCACATGGAAAACTACGGCTCCAAATCACAGCCTGGGGCTCCGTGTGTCTTCCCACACTGCTGCTCTGGAGTGTTTGGTGCAAATTTGGGTTCTTGGTCGTGAAGCTGTTCCATTTTCAGCTTTACACTTGAGTTTGTATCCCCAAGCCTCTGTGTGCTCCTGCCTCACATCTGATGGGCACAGACCACGCCTGCTGTCCTGCAGGAGGACACAGGTCAGTGTCCCTCATGGGGACAATTGCATTTCTGGATGATGTTCAGTCTTTGTGATGAAGGAAGGTCAAAATTTGCCTCCCTCATCACCAGGTGGGTGGGAATGGATGGCAGGCAGCTCTCATCTCTACTAGCCAGAGCTAAGCAGAAAGCAATGCATGCCTGTAAGAAAGATGGCATCAATCATTTTCATGCTCTCAGGGAAAATGTGAACCAGTTTGATTCCTGCCCTGCCCTGGGAGCTGCTATGCACTGCTCCCTGCTCAGGCTCACATTGGCTTTAAAACTGAGCTCAATTCAAACCTTTTTTTTGCTTCTGTTGTGTGGTTTGTTTTTTGTTTGGCTTTTTTTGTTTTGTTTTGTTTTGTTTTTTTTTTCCCTTTAATAGTATCTTTTGTAAAATTCAATTCCATTACTCCAGTTCCTATTTTCCAGGACAGTTCAAGTCTGCTGGCTGCATTACTCAAATCAGGCTTTGGTTGGTTGGCATTTCTGTCCCTGGGGCGTTTTGCTGGATTACTCCTCTAGTGCCTGTGCTGCTGCACTGGGGACTGAAAAGTGCCAGAACAAATGCAGGAAGATGTGCCAGCTCTTGGTACACACCAGAGAATCCTGAAGCAACAACAACATTTGGCAGAAACAGAGACATTGTTAATAAAGCAAGCCACTAAAATCTGTGTTTAATCACCAGAGCACCATCTCCCCACTTGCAAGAGAATTTTCAAATGAGAGGAAAACTGAAAAGCCAGCTTAAAATGTCACACAGAGTGGGAACAAAGTATGTGATCAGAGGTTTAATTCCTTAAAGCAGAATTTTGCTTCCTAAGTCACTTTCCTTCTACAAGCTGAAAAGGATCATGCTCAGATGTACGTGTTTTACCACGATGTGAGTGAATAGACATATTTCAGTTAAGTCCCCAGATACCACTCTTTTTGTGTTGAAAGATTTTTTTTTTTTAATATGGAAGTAAAAAAGACCTATTAATGCTATTTCTGCTGGTTGCCAGCACAGATTTCTTTCCTACAGATCATTATCTAGTATTTTGGGTGGGATGGCAGAGTCACTGACAGCTCTGGTAAAGACAGCTCCTTCTTTTGCTGTGGATAATCCACACTAACGTTCTGTCTCAGATTTGTATTTGTCTATAGGTCTAATTTATAACTTCCCACCACACACACCATTGAAAAGGAAGTTTCATACTTAGAAATTGCTGCAATAGCACAGGAATGCAAAATAGTCAGCAAGATATGACAGACATAAAGGTCATACTGGCAAGTTTCTAATCTTCCTCATTTCACAAGAGTGTTTTGTGGGGGTATTGTTTTGTTTTGCTTTATTCATTCCAGG
Organism: Urocynchramus pylzowi; assembly: GCA_013397555.1. Taxonomy (NCBI): domain Eukaryota; kingdom Metazoa; phylum Chordata; class Aves; order Passeriformes; family Fringillidae; genus Urocynchramus; species Urocynchramus pylzowi. The sequence goes on along the minus strand of VZRH01004681.1, from coordinate 43,120 downwards.
TTAGGTAAGTCAGTTGTTGATTTTAAGGTATGCAAAACACAAGACAGCCAGAGATGTGAATGTGCCACTCTAAACAGAAATGTGACCCCTCGTTTTCCATCCCAGATCTGCAACGCTGTGACCATGGCTTTTGAGAATCACGTACTCATCTGGGATCAATCAGTGTTGCTCACTGAAGATTGGTAAATTTACAACTGAGGATGGAGACCCTCTTCTAAGCCACTGGCAGTACAATGATTACTTTCCACTGAAACATGGTGTGCAGTTGTGAAATGTTTGCCAGGTAGAGTTGAAAAGAGTAAATAAAGTTATATATGTGTAATCCTTCAGCTAGACAGTTTTATAGGCCAGGTTAGGTTTCTAGGACCACTAATAAAAACAAATTATATCTCCCAATGAGTATCTTGGTAAAATTATAGTGAACTGTCTAGGTGTTCCTTTAATCAAGGAGATACCATTTTTTGAATGTGGACTTAGAAATGCACAGCAATAAAAACCAGCATTATATACAATCAGAAGTTATTCTTTGCCCAAAGTACTTCCGAAAACATTTTAAGTCTCCTTTAATTTATTGGGAAGCAACTGCATGGGCAACTGGCTCCTTCCCAGACTCTCTATATTAATGCTCCATTCACAATTTACAATTTCCAAGGCTTTGACAAGTCATGAAATTTAGTAAGGACACATCTAAGATCCAGCTGACCCAGAAATGTGAGCTGCCATTCACTGTGCTGAGTTCTCTTGCTCCACTAATCATCTTTATTTTCCAGTGATTTCTGCATTTTACTGAGAGTACATGTAGGATGAAGGACCACACACAGTTCTTCCTGCTAGGAGGAGACTTAATAGTCTCTTCTATGTTTCCTTATGGTTTGTGACTATTGCACTGCTAAGCCACAAAATGTTGCCTTAAATTAGGGTAACACCTCAGCCCAGGCATGCTGAAACATAATTAGTTTGTTCAGATTTTCACAGATGAATATTATTAAAGCTGTGATTTCTTCCAGGTTACAACAAGCTAACTCAAACAGAAATGTTCTTAAACATTCCCGAGAAAAATCCAAATAGAACGAGATTCAAGGTTTCTCCTCAGAGTTGTTAATGTAGGTCCCATCTTCATCACTAGATTCCAACAGAGTTCCTCCATGCTTTGTTTTCCTTCTCTCTGAATGTGTTCTACTGTTGGCTTTTTTTGGTTTTTTTTTTTTTGGTTTTGGTTTGGTTTTTTTTTTTTTTTTGGTTGTTTTTTTTTTGTTTGTTTGGTTTTTTTTGTTTTGTTTTGTTTTGTTTTGTTTTGTTTTTATTAGCATTCTGTTTTCAAACACCAGAAGTACATACACTGGAAATATCAAGCACTATTTCAAGGAAGACAGAAAGAGGCACAGAGTATTTCCAAAAACCTCTCTGTGTCAGAAAGTAAAAACACTGTGCTCATGCTGCTCAAAGAAAAGCTTGTAGTTCCTAAACATAAAAAACAGAGGAGCAAGAACAAATTCTTGGCCAATTTCTGTATTTTTCCCCCAAAGGATTCTGTGACCTTGCTGATTGAAAGCGGAGATTTTGGGGAATAGGGTAAAAAAAAAAAAAAAAAAAAGGACAGAATCCTGACCCTTATAAGCACCCCATGCAGCTGTAAAAATGGGACTGCAAGGGATAAATCCTGTTCAGTTACAACAACAAGATTGTTCATTGATTTTACTGAGTTGCCTTCGCATTAGAAAAAATCCAACTGGGCCTTGATGTGAACAGTTGTCTCCCAAACACACACTTTGCTTTCCAAAAGTTGCATTATGTTCTTTTACATAATATTAGCTTTTCTCTTCAGTTGCATAAATGCACATGGACAGAAAAGGTTTCATGCAAATGAAACTAAGAACACATGTTGCATTAACACAAAAATTGCGCTGGCCCATTTTGTTTCCAAAGGGATCTCTCCACACCTGCTATTACTTCCATCAGACTAAGAACAGACTCCCATCATGGACAGCATTCCATTTGGAACTGCTGCCTAACAAGTCTTTAGGCAGCAAAATACAGCACTTTAGAACTGAGCACCTTCAGGGATGTTTTTTGACTGTGGAGCACAAAGCCAAAACCACGGGTCAGCTGGTCTCGAGGGTGTGAGCGTGGAGTGCTACCAGCTACCACTGTCCACTGCTGACTCACATGGATACACTCCCAGCTGTTCTCCTGGATCTCTGTATTTGAACAAGGGTAGGTGAAAAGCCTGTCCCTCTGTAGGGCTATTTGTAACTATCAAAAGACTGGCATAAATAAAATTTAATGTAGTGCAGATTTTGGTTGTATAAAATGTGTCTAAATCTAGGAACATATATGCATACTTTCATATATTCAGTAGGTGTCTAAGATCTCATAATTATCAACAGAGATTTTGACAGAATACTATTGACAGCCTATGAAAAAGCCATTCAGCTCCTCTGAGAGCAGACATCTATGGCAGGATTCACTTGCATGATGTATATGCATCTCGTGCCACACAAGACATGCTGCTTATCAGATGATACAGAACAATGGGGAGATGTATGACAGTGACAACTGGAGCCTGGCTGAGATTCTGAGAAATATTTCAAATGGGATTAGATTAGATTAGATTAGATTAGATTAGATTAGATTAGATTAGATTAGATTAGATTAGGCAACCTGGCTTTTGGGCAGCTGTGATCTCTAGCTTTTACTGTATTCAATTAATTTATCTAAATGTAGGTGTCTGACACCAGTTGAAATGCTGTAGGGAGTCTGAGCTTTTCACAGGACTGGGAGATGCAACAAAAGGCTCACAGGGGAGCCATGTCCTTCTTAATTGGCAGGGGGAGGCCAAGCAGCTGCCACAAGGAACCTGAAATGCCACCAGACATCAAACCAGGCTAAATCCTGTGCTAGGTCTTCAATAACTATTATGAGAGAGAGAACAAAGTCTCTCACTCACCTGAAGATATTTACATCATAGTCTCCTAAACTTAGGCATCCAGATTTAGACCTGAGACCTACAAATTGCTAATTGCCTAGTTGTAAACAGTTTTTGTTTCCTCCCATTTTTAAATTCAAAGTAAAAATTTGACTTTTTTTTTTTTATTTGAGGTTGTATGGCACAACATTATCCTGGTTTAGGTCATGGAAGTAACAGTAAGGAAACTTCTGTGATTTCTATTCAGAATATCTATCTATTAGTCCCTTTTAATATAATTTCATCTTGTTCTGGTATATATTTTCTTCTCTAGTTTTTAGCTCGATATAAGTAATACAATGATTTTTAAGGTGCTAAAGTAAAAGGATAATATCAAGATAATCATTCAACATTCTAATTAAAAATGAAGGATGGTAAAATGTGGCAGATGACAGCTGACAGATTGCCCATAAGAAAGGGCAAACATGGTGATCATTGATAGGTGGTGGATCTCACACACAGGGCTATGAATTAAACTGAACAGAAGAATGAGATCTGGAAAGGAATGAAAGAGAATATTGTGCTGCTTGTCTCTAATGTGATGAAGAACACTGGTTTAGTAGTTTCCCTGAAAGGGTCATCACCAGTGGAAAGAGAGATCTAAAACCATGAAACTTTGCTCAGGATTTAGTGGTCATAATGGCTACAAGCCAGAATAGTCTGGAATCACTATATCTAATTACAAAAGAGAATGTGACTTAAGTTTAAATTATTCTACATTAGCTATAAACCTACAGTACAGTCAGATGTTTTCTATGAATATTCTTTTCTTTGCTGAAGCTCCTTTGCTTATTCCCTTATACATTCTTGTTACAAAGCAAAGTTTTCTGCTAAAGAACTCTTTCTAGTTATGGTATTGTAAAACTGCTGTGAGACTTTCTACTTGCATGAAGTAAAAGTGTTGTTTACCACAACAATTTCAGCTTTATAGAAATGATTGTCTGTGTTTTTGCAGCAGATGGCTTTATGTCCATGATACAAAAATGAACATGAAATTATAGATGAGAAGAAAAGAAATTGGCTAGAGTTCTCAGCTTTTTATCTGAAATATTCAGCATAGCAAGCCTGCAGATGCTGTACATCCCATGGAACACTTCTCCAATTCCCATTTGTTTGTTTCCATTTTTCTAAAGTTTCATTTTGTTTTGTTTACCTTAGATTGGTTTGTATGGAGTTTTATCCATGTACCAGATAACAAAACTTTAGAGTGACCAGACATAAAAAAGTCAGCCAAACTCTAGTCATCACCACTGAGTGAAAAAAATTCTCCAAGTGAAAAGACCAAAATATTTTTTTCAGGCAAATGAAGCACAAAGCTATTAGCTTGGCTTGCTGTGCTAGATTTCTGAGGACCACATGAAACAATCTTAATTTAAGGAAAACAAGTCCTAGACAGTGGAACTGCTTATCCAGTGACTGATAAGGGGCATTGGTTGACTCTAGGGATGTACAGTAAGATGATGTGTTTCCAATACTTAGATCTCCAAGACTTTCAGGTGTCAGTATTCATTAACCCTACACATTTCTCTGTGAACAGAAAATATTTCATTACAAAATAAATTAATTGAAGCCTTCCAGAGCCTCCACACTCAGAGAACCATCACTAAAAATGCTTTCTTTTATGTTTTAAAGACACCTGCAGCATTGTTCAACTCCCTTCATGTGTAACAGACTGTACTCAATGGATGATATTGTAATGAGTGATTTGAGTCATCTTCTGGACCTGTCACTGCACAGAGGGAGTCTGGACTACAGCACCTATAAAATCACACTATGTATCTGACATGAACAAGGTAAACCTTCTCACATCCAGCCTGGAATTCAGGGTCTCTCAGCTCTAAAGAAAGCCCTTCATAGCTGACACACCTTAAAAACACTGGGGTTCTTTTGTTGGTTTTTGTTTGTTTGTTTGTTTGTTTGTTTGTTTTGTTTGGTTTGGTTTGGTTTTGGTTTTGTTTTTTTTTAATAAGGCACAGAATATTAAAGTACTGATTTTACTGTGGGTGCATTTGTGGTGCAGAGCCATACCCTTAGGATTGTGCATGGAGGCAATGTTCTACTGCTAGTGACCATGTTACCAGTGCTAAATATTTAAAAATACTAAGCTAAAGGTAAACAAAAATACAGAAATGTGATAGCCATCATGATATGCAAAAAGTAGGTTATACAGTCACTCCAAAATGAGAAACTGTATCAATGCTATTGGGTAAACATTTAGATGATAGACTGTAACCGCAAAAGACGGAAAAATCAACTTCCAGATTAAAAAAAACCAAGTTCCAGTTAAATGGCTTACACATAGATTTCAATTAATGTGACCTTTGTAGGGTTTAATAGTTCAGGCTCTCCTCATTAAATTGTGTAGCATTTTGTTGTTACAACAGAGAATTCAAACTGCTGTGTTGCCATTGGAAGTACCTAAAGAGGCATTACCATTTTTATTCCAAACATTTAAATAACCTCTGTAATGGGTCATTTGTTAGCTCACTGCTCAGATATCAGTCTGTTCCATGCTCTAGTTACAATGAGCTAGGATCTGTTTTCCAAGCTTTTTCTGAGGTTTTACTGGGCCTTTGCAATGCACAAATCTTGTGACCAACACAGTGTTAAAAGCATGCACTTTACAAATTACCCATGACAAATGTACTTGATCACATCATGTGGGAAAAAAAAAAAAAAAAAGAGAGATTTTCTTTCTTTTAGAATTATTTTATTGGACAAAAGTTTTTGCTTTCAGTAAAGAAGTTTTTTTGTCTCTTATTATGTGGAAGAATCAGCTATTACAGAACTTTGAATTTTTCATTTAAGCCTGCTTTTCACATTCTTGAAGAAGTGCCAAATGGACATCCCAGAGTCTGAAATACCCTTTTTATACACAATGTATACAAAAGCTTCACAGGCCTCCACAACCACATGACTCAGACTTGAGCCCTTCTCTACCTCAGATGTGCCTATGGTGAAACAGAAATGTATGACTACTTTCTGGAAGTACTTTGGATGCCAGTGGTAGAGTCTCTGGTATCTTAACACCATCCTCCTGAGGATTTACCCAGTGTGCTAGGCCAATTTACATCAATTTGAAGCCAAGTTTGCTGCACTGATCCTTTTACTGGAACTATTTAATTTAGGGTATGCATCCTTGTATCAAAATTGGCACTTCAGAGAAAAAAGTTCCATGACCCATTAAAATGTCTGCTAAAACAGTAGAGGGCCATCTGATTTTCACTGCTTTAAAATAGGGACACAAAGAGAGTGTGAGATGTCACTAATGCTGCTAAACCTAGAACCTGAAATATCAGCTAGGTAGGTGATGATCACTTTGGTAATTAGACAGAGGACAAGCTCTGTCTAATAAAGATTGAAGCTGCTCAATCTCAGAGATCTTTTATCTAAATCAGTTAATTTATATATATATATGGAACTGTGAAAGTCTCATGAAAGTCCCTGAGTAGATGAAGGTTTTAATAATTCTGGAGAATATGTAACAGCCTAAACATGGTCATCCAAATTCCTGACTATTGTTCCAAGTCCTACCCATGTTCCAAAAACTTTGTAGAAGAAATTGTGTCATTGGCCAACCTGATGAAAGGGAAGGATTGTAAAACTCCTCCACAATGATGGGAAGAGAGAGGAATACTTCTAAATGGTTCTATAAATACTGAGTATTATCAGTGACCTTTATAGTCACTTCTGCTCATTACAGTAAAAGCACATCTAGTTGTATACATTAAGGAGAAAAAAAGCATCTTTATCCTTTAAGATAATATTGTTCAGTCACTGAATCTCTTCTCTGAGACTTTTATAGTGCTTGGGGCACATTAAGACCCTTAACCTTTCTCCACTGATGATTATATGAGCATTGTCCTCAGTGATTAAGACTCACAGTGATGCAGGGAAATGGACAAATAACATCTGACAGATTGGAAGAGAAAAAGTCTGGGTTGGAGGAAGTGCCTTATCACCCAGCTCACAGTCCCTGCCTGGATACAGGCATGGAGTGCCAACACCATATTCCAAAAGAGTTCTGCTTTGGGAGAAGCATCCTAGTCAAGAAATGCATTGTGGTATTTTGCTGGTTTTTCCACTTCCAAGTGGTTTTTATACCCTTAATATTTAGTTTGGCTTATGAAGAAAGACAAGGCAAGACCAAATGAAGTAAAAAAGGAGCAAACTTCCCTCATTTGCTCCTACTTTCAGACACAGGTAATGTGTCTGGGACACTACCTTGCTGGGCAGATCTGCATTTGCAAGTAAATGCACTGCGACAATGGGTGTGATTTGCCTTTTTCTTTATGCAAAGCATCTTCAATCCCACATTATACTAGAAATCCTTAAATTACATTTAACATTAGACATGGTGGACTTTCACAACCTACTTCTCTTGCAATATGTTAAATTTTGCTCTGTGCCCCCTCAATGTAAATAGGACCTTTTTTACAATTTATGGAAGATAAAGGATGCAATTGTTCCTGTTGATTAGAAATTCCATCAGTGGTTGAAAGAATATTTAAAAATAAAAATACCCTTTGATTCACAAAGTAACACAGTAATGATGCTTTAGGCACTCAAATACAACTGCAATCAAACTAGAGCATTTGTATGGTTTTTTAGAGAATTCTTGTATCCTCTTTTAATATTTCCTACCAGGACTTTTGTGTGAAAACAGAACGTGCATGCTTACTGTGGATTTGGACATGCTTGAATGACAGAACAGGTTTTCCTCAGTTAAACTTAAATGGAAAATATTTTAACACATTGCACTTAAGGCTCATTTAAATGGTTGTGTGCAACTCTGTTTATTCTTTTGAAGATAAAAAAGAGAGAGGTGGGTGATGATTTCAGATCTGTATCAACCCAGGAATTCAAAGCAGTTGTCTTCTATGAAAATCCTCTGAGAGCAGGTAATCATCACCAAACCAAGTCTCTAGGGCTGAATTGAGTAAGGTGGGAATCAAGCTCACTTCCCCCATTTCTTTGGGGCAATTTCAATGAAGATAAGAGGATTTAGAAAGTTTACCTGCAGGCCCATCTTAGCAATATATAAAATATAATAATTTTCCATGAAAAAAAATAAAAACAATCAGTTCAGACCAAATACATGTTGTAGTCCATTTAGAAAAAGCAGCAAGTATGAATGCTATGAGAACAGTGACTATTTGGCAGAAGCATGGGAAACAGTCATGTATATTCTTCATCAGTTACAATACAATTCAGTCATTGTAGCAAAATTCTGGTTCAATTCAGGAACTATGGTAATCAATTTAAACACAGTCATTTAAACCTTGTTATTTAAATCCTCTTCAACACTAAACTTTTGAAATTCCCAGTTGGGGCATTTTTGTTCCTCAGTGCACATGTTGCCATTCTTGGGACTCAGGCATCAAGAGCCCTTGTATCACAGGATGGACTTCACCTTGTTGAATTCATTTCCTGCACAACTTCACCGACATATTGTCATTTCTCCAGCTCCAGTTGTCTGGGTTTTTTCCATCCCAGTCTTCCAGCTGCAGCACTTTTCAATGCAATGAGTAGTTCAGGATTTACTTCCCTGTGACAGTATAATTTTAAGTCATGAATTGCCTATTACCATCCAGGAGCAATTCCTGTTTCCTTCAGACCTTGATCCAAGCATTTGAATTTAGCAAGAGCATACCATTGCTTTCAATCCCCTAATTCCTCTCAAAGTATAGACCCTGCAATGAACTTACTTGCAACACTGATTTATTTGGGTTTTTTTGCTTGAACATGTGTTATGTACTCCCCCAGATTTATCTAATCACTTTGAACTCTGGACTTAATAGGAAGATTAATTGTATTCCAGCTAAGGAAAAGAGTAAGATACTTAATTACAGAACTGGAAGCATCTACAAAATAAATTTATAAAAATAAGGAAACAATCTTAAAATGTGTGTTATCCTAGCTGTCATATGGGAGGGTATTTCTAAATTAGTGAACTGAGGAGTTTCTGAATGAATTTATTCTTCCACTGCATTTCTGCTTTTCACTTACATTTGAGGATTTTCTGCTGAGTGCTGACAAAGTTACAATCTATGTCTTAGGAATTCTTTTATTTCTCTGCTTTTTGAGAGCCCCAGGAATAGCATGGCCTTTCTTCAATCTGTTTGCTGTCCATCAGAATGCAGAAGGAATGTCCCTAAGCTTATTTGAGAATAAATCTCTTTAGGTACAGAGGAATCATGGTGTGCTGATTCTTCTGTCCTGTTTATCTTTTCTGTCAGGAAATCAGCTGAATCGCAGTGATAAAAATGAATTACAGTAGTAAACCTACAATGTACCATTCTGTAAGCTACATATCATGAGATGTTTTTGGCACAAGCAGCCATTTTATTTCTGGTTTTCTGGCATATTATAGAGACTGCATATAATACATTAATACACTTTTGGGGCTGGGTCACTGTGTCACAGTCCTATTCAGGGAAGTACTTAAGCATCTGTCTAATATGAATCATGTGCTTAGGTCCCACAGGTGCCAATGGAAATTAAGTAACTACTCCAGTGCTGACTTGAACAGAGATTTATTCTTAAACCATGTTTCTATAATAAAATATTTTCCTTTAAACTAATCAAGGATGGAATAAACTAAAATGAAATGCTTCCCATACAGGATTTTAGTTGGTTTTTCTGCTGTTTGTTTTGAGTTTGGGGCTGGTTTTCTTTTAAGAAGCTTTTTCAGAACATGTCAAAGTTTCCTATTCATTAAATATGTTTGTCTGCAATTATGCAAATATTAACATTTACTTAAAGCCTCTGAGATAGATAACAGTTGCTATTTGTACAGAGATGAATCTGATAATCTTTCACTGAAAGATTTTCACCTTCATTTCTGAAAAATGTTGATTATCAGCTCACAGCAAGTGACTTTGTGTATCTACAAATCATAACAGCATAGCCAAGGTCCCTAATTCAGATGCTCTTTAAAGCCTTACACAACTTCTTGTTTTTCTTTAAAAACCTGGGCTTTTTGGAGTTCATCCCTATTCCATGCTCAAGCCTGTCTCCAATCTTGTTTCATCTCCACTGTAAAATTGTTTACAGCTCAGCCAAGCTGCTCTGAAAGGTTAGGCCAGAAACCATTTCTGCCTCTACTTGCTTTCCCAAATGTACTCCTTTCATAAAAAGAGCAAGTCTTCCTTTTCAGAACAAAATCCTAGAAGCAGCAAAGCAAATTTTTTTCAGTTTCTACTTTGCAGCTTTCTGTTTTCAGCTTCCTCTTTTACTAATCTCCCTTTTTCTCTTCCTGTTCTCCCATCTCCCTCTCTCCTTCATCCCATCCCTCCCCTCAGACATACGGAACTTTTCCATGAGGTCTCCATCAGGGAACTGGTTTTTCTTGCTCTCAAGAAACAAGCAGCACCAAGTTGGCATTCTCCTGTCATGTCACCTCCCAGTTTTAATCAAAAAAACTTTCAAGAACATAAAAATGAAAGGAAAATTAATTATGTTTCCAACCAGAAGCCAGAATTAATTCAAGAACTGTATTGGAGAAATAGGTGGTTCTTATTCCATTTCCAGGCTAGCTGGGAGCCTGGGTTTCATTTCAGAGCTGGTACTTTCTAATGCTTTTGGAAAAAACAGACAGCCTGCTGTTCCCAGTAATTTTTATAATATTTTCCAGCACTGGAAATTGTTGACTAGCGTGGCCTTTGAACAAAAACATTCACTATGCTAAATTTAGGCTACAGTCCTGTAGAAAGTGTATTTTAAAAGAGCAATTACTAGATCAGAACCAATTTAACCACCGGCTAGATCAGAATAAGTAGTCTTTACTAGACTTTCAGAAAGTGTTCTCATCTGGAAGGAAAGATACAAGCAATTTGTCCAGCTGGTACCTTTTATCTACACCATAGACTGAGTGCTTTAGAGGGAAATAGTTCTGAGCAGTGCTTTTCCCTTGGTCTTGGCATCAGGCATTAATCACAGGAATTGCCTGGGTTTAGAAACAGAGAGTTTGCCAGACTGGGGAAGACCAAATGAACAAATATACAACCCCAGGAAAGTGTCTACAGAAAAGAAGAATTTTGGACATACATCTGAATAGAGATATTATTTAATGGGCTCCAGGTAGCTCAGCACTCATACAAATTTCCCTTTTTTTTTTTTTTTTTTTTTGCCACAGATAATTTGGCTCTCCTTAATGACAGAATAAATTTACATAATCTAGATTATCTTCTACATGCAAAATGTGGAATTCAGACTAAGGATGCAATTTAGACCTCCAGTGTAATTTGGAATGACCTGAAGTGTTGCTTCAGAAGATCACTGGTAGCATGTCAGATCTATCAGTTCTGTCTCTGTATTTGGTACTCTTAAGCATCCCAAATGGCTTTAGGTGCCTAAATCTGAGATACTGAGCTGAATTTATTTTGTCTCTTTAAAAGTGAATTGTACGGCCTCAAATACTATTGAGGATGTTGACTATATAGTTAATAAATAAGAAAGGATATTAAATACAGCGCATGAAAATGTCTTTCTTGTAAGTCTATTAATATTGATCTAAATGCCATGCCAAGTCTGTTTTCATAAAATGCCACAGTATCTACACTGAATGAAGGGAGGAGGCCTACTGGACCTCGAACCCATATGACCAAAGGCTGAAAAATAAATGTGGAGGTGAAGCTGTTATGCTGAGGCAGCCAAGGGCTTTTAAGGAAATTAAAAAATTTTGGTCAATCTGGTGATCACTAATAGTGGTCAAAGGTCTTATCTTGATGTTAGCTTGCTTATTTGTAAGCAGCCTGGGGAACAATTTTAAGGAATGCTTTGAAAGTTAAAGGGATAGCCCTGTGGATGTGACATGAGAAGCAGCATGGAAAGGAATATGAATATAGTCTTTCTGAAACTGAGTGAGTGACCATATTTTGACATGTTGGAAAGGAAAGTATTTCTGTTCTTATAGGGCTGAGGTTGGAGTCAGTTCCATTAAACAGAGCTACAAAAAGAAGCCTTTAAAACATCATACAGTTTTTGAAAATGCATACATTCCAATCAGGCCTCTTCCATGGGATTTCTGGTATAAAGCTAGTAATTATATTGGAATTTCAGAAACAACTTGTAGAGCTCCCAAAACACAGGGAGGAGTCCCTCCCAGGGCTGGAATATTAAGTTGGCTGGAAGAGTTGTTGGCTTTACAAAACACCCAGGACCATATTGTGATCATACTGAGGCTTTCTTACATTTTTTAAAGATTTACATTAGAGCTCTGTACGGATACAGGCCACTTATCAGATAACTCACAGAAAAATAACTTGTTTAGTGTGACAGGCTTTCTCTGAGGCTGCCAGATATATTCCATGAGCACACATAGCCTGACTTTTAAAAATGCAGTTTTTTAAAACCTCATTAGTGGCTGGTAACTATGCAAAATGTCATTGCATGATGAAAAATACAGCCATACCATCAATTATTTGTATGCAGATCCATGTTTAAAACACAAAGTATCAAGTTTCATTTACTGTTTTAATTGAAGACATTCATTTCATACATCAAGTTCTATGGAAAGAATACAAAGTGAAACTACTTCTGACAAGACAGTTTAATAGAATAAACCCTACCTAGTGTATACTTTATTCCAAGTCAGCTGTTAACAACCCTACCCTGCAGCCTCAGGTGGGAATTTTAATAGCATAATGAAGCTTCATGGGAAAAGAGTCTTTGACACTGAAGTTGTTTATGTGCTTTAAGGATATTAATGTTTCAGGTACGGATTCAACGCCTCCACAGCTCCCAATTATGAAATATTTGCTGCAGGTTACTGTGACTAGAATAGATTGCATCTTTTAATGCTTCTTCTATAGACAGCCAAGCATGATCATGTTTAACTGTAGATTTAAAGGAAAAAAACATAGCATCCTGGTAATTGCATATAGAAAGTTAGCATGTTTCCTTAAAAAGTCCTACCTTTCATGAGAACCCAACACCAACACCATAATTTTCTTTAAACAGATCACTTTTTGCTTTCCATTTAGACACAAGAGCAGTGTTTCAACAGCAAGGAGACTCATCTGGGAGCAGATAAGTTGACTGTTGGCTGTTGAGCAGTTAAAACTCCTTCTCATTTCTCTTTCTAAATGGACCCTTGTGTGTACACAAAATCTGATTAATTTACATTGGAAAGAAATCTATAAATGTGTTTTCCTTTCAGTGACTATGATTTGAAAGACCCAGAAACGGAAACATTTCATGTTTTTCTTTAAAACTTGTTGGAAAATTTAATTAACAGCATTAATTCAGGAGTGGTTTATTGAACTCAGAATGTTTTGAAGCATTTCCAGTTCAATGACCAACGGCCAATGACCATTGCTAACTCAAGGAAAGGGTTAAGTGGACTTTTCCCTAAGATCTCCTTCCCTATAAAAAAAAAAACCAACAATTAAGCCACAGCTTCCATGTCTCCCTTGGAAGAGTGATTCATCTGGTAAACTGTAATTCCTGATTCAGTGAAGTCCCAGAGCTTCAGCTGGGCTAAGCTTTTAGGATTATAGTGAGGAGTCCAATGACTCTGAACCTCAGTTTTCCAGAACAGTCTGCATTTAATCAGTTTTTCATGGTCTTTTATGGTTTTGTTGTCTTCAGGGACAGTCTTTCTTGAAGAGAGGTGCACCAGAATTAGTTTTAATGAAACTTCAAGACCTGTTTCCATGTACATTAGATTTTGTAAATAAGGAGAAAAAAAAAAAAAAAAAAAAAGCCAAAACAAAACCAAACAAAAAACCCTCGAAGTTAACACTGCAAATTTCTGATCTATGTGATACTTTGGAGGTTTGTGATTTTGACCTGATTAAATTTGTTCCTGCAGCAAAATATAACTTCTCAGAAACTGGCCTGTCTGCCTTTTATGAATGCAGATTTCCTTTGTTGTCATCTTCAAAAATCATGTTGATTTGGAATGGGAAAGTTGTCCTAGATGGTTTATAAATTTGTTTCTGGGTGAAATCAAGGTTATTTTTTCCACAGACATGAAAGAAGTACTGCATGCTCCTGAGTGATTGAGTGTAGGTCCAATGGATCAGTGATTTGAGTACACAACCTAATTAGGATTTAGCAAAGTTATTGCACATTCATATTTGAGCTCATATGTTTACATATTTGAGCTCATCCTGTTTCAGATGTGAGGCAACACAAATCAGTTTAAAAATCTCACATATAATTTATAACCTCAAAACTGGTGGTGGGCTAAAAATATCCATTATTTCCAGAAAACAGTGACAGAGAGTAATGAGTCAAATGATGATAATTCAGTCTTGTATTCCACATACAGATAATATGATTTTGAATACTGGATAAAGAACTTACATTTCTTTCTTTCTTTCTTTCTTTCTTTCTTTCTTTCTTTCTTTCTTTCTTTCTTTCTTTCTTTCTTTCTTTCTTTCTTTCTTTCTCTTTCTTTCTCTCTCTCTCTCTCTCTCTCTCTCTCTCTCTCTTTCATGTAGTTGAATAAATCTAATTTTTCTCTTACCCTGTGTGTTACACCTGAAAATGTTCAGTTTTCCAGAGGCTATGGTTTAATTGCTGCTGGATCTAATCTCCATACATCCAGAGACTTTGCTCAAAACAAGGCATGATATGTATTGCCTCCTTAATACAGGTAAATTATACCTCAGAATGATGATTGCTCTATTTTTGTTAAGGTTTATTTCCCCCACCCCAGATTTTCCAAGGCTTTTGGGCATATAAATTAAAGCTTGCTGTCAGACACACCTTCTAAACTAAACACTACCTTCTTTTCTTATCGTATTTGGAAATCAGTCATTTTTCCACACCTTTCTATCCTAATCTACAGAAATGAACTTGTCATCAGTTAAAAATACATACTGTTTTCATGAAGTGAGATAAGATGCACTCATGAAACTCCCTCCAAGCTATTGGGGTTATCTTTATATCAAATACAGCTAGACTTTTGGTTTGAATCCAAGAACTGTCAATTATCAGCAACTCCAAAAGACACAGAAAGAACCACTTGGCCCTCTTTTGCTTATGATTTTATCTTCTCTCATCCTATTGTGTTCTCTGCTGCAACAATTAGTTTCTTTACTCTCTCTGATCAAAACTCTTTGTCTTCAGCTTAGGTGCTCTAAATATCAGGGGTTTTTTCAGTACTTTAAGGAGTTCCATATTTTTTGAGCCCTTCTAGTGCTTGTTTGCTTGCTTTCTTTCATGACTTTTCATGTCAGAATACTTGTTATCATGTAACATTTCTTTCATTGTTGAGTCCAGCCTGTACTACTGACAAAATGTGAACTTGGTGCTCTGTCATGCCAGGCTGCATTGCCTTCTTATGAGTTTTGCAATCAGCACACATAAACCTGTGCCCCTGTGAGTGCCACTGGAATCCCAAAGTCAGAGAAAATAAAATTATCATAGCTCAAAACTGATTTTTTTTTAAATTCTCATTGTGGAATAAATACATCTCTTCAATAGCTGGACAGATTTGGAGTACAGGCCTCAGGAATGTTTCTCCAATCACTTCAGTGCTATTTTCAGGTTCCTAATCATATCTGACAATGAAAGTATAAACACTTGTGCTCAGATTTCTGCAGCAGACATCAAGAGCTGCGTTTGCAAATGTCAATAGACAGAATTAAGGACTTCCAGGGTGTGATACACTTGACCTATTTTTGACATTTATTTTAAGATGTGATGAAATATATCTCTGCTAACTAGCTCTGCTGTGTGCAAAGAGAGTCTCAGGTGACCAGCCACAAGGTTTTGATGTCGAGATTTTGTCAGTTCTAGCATACACTTACTTGCACTCTGCATGAATAATTTGAATCCTTAACACATATAAAGGTAATACAAAGTAAACTATGATTTTAAGCTGTATCCAGAAGAGATCAAAGCATTAGAAGTTACAAGGAACACACTGGTATTGATAATACTAATGAATGTAACTGGTGGTATCAATCCAGTGTAAGATCCAGATTTTGAACAAAAAGTCTCAGAATGATCACCCAAATATTACAAATTTGGTAGTTTTACAACCAGAACAGTATTTCCTGGATTTCTTCAGAAGATCCATTGTTTTAAATCCCCAAATAATATCTTATAAACACAGTCTTCTTTTATTTCATCAAAGGAAAAAACGCTTTCTTTCCTACAAGTTCATTTTCATCTGACAGATGGAAGATTATTTCAGAACTTTATTGTCTACTCTAATAGGAAAAAATGAATGGTTTGGATAAAAATTCCCATATTCTACTCAAACAATGATTGATTTATTTGTGTACAAGTGAAATTATATGGTCTGAGATGTATATTTATATGAACATAAGACTTACAAATGTCTTCTTGCAGATAAGATTCACTCATAACATTTATTTGAAGTAATATATTAGACAATGGCCAAATTTAAAACCATATTAAACATGGTTCATTGTAATTTTTCTAGACCTGGTAACAGCAATATAAAACTGAAGGACTGTAACAATTTAACTATCATTTTTATTTCCTTCTTTTTGATCAAACATGCTTTACTAATTATATATCCCACCAAAGCTTGCATCTTAATTCATCCACCCTCAGCCACAAGAACACTAAAACATTTTGTTTAACTAAAAAAAATAATAAAAAATATAAGGTCTTGTACACCTCAGTTTAACATAAATCTAGAAGTGTGGCGTGAGATGAAATGAATGTTGGGCAGATAACACAAGAGGAATCTGAAAGCTTTCTCCTAACCAAAACCAAGTGTCTCAATTTGTTAGACTTCCAGGATAATCATGATCTTTCCAGGCAAATTTATATTTATTGTGGTATTAGATAGCCCATTTCCACTAGCAAGATCTTTAATGTTTCCACTGGGACGTGCTCTGAAAATTTAAGGCCCTCTCTTGCCTGTGCTTGTGAGTATGATTAAAGCATGGTCAGTCTTGGGAGTGCTGAATTGGTTTGAGTGGGTTTTTTACCCAACCTATTCAAAGCAATGACACACACAGAAATTTATTCTTTACAGTGATAAACCCCAAAGATTTATTCTCACAAGCAAAATGAGGATTAAAATGGGTTAAGTGAATCTGTATTAGACATTTCCTCCTTTTGTCCATGAAGATTTCAAGTTGGCAGTATTTTAATGTTCTTAATTTAGTCATATAAGCACTTTCAGTCACGTTGAAAATGTCAAAAATCTCAGTATTGTGTGTAATGACTGACAGTACAATTGTGCAGTGTTAGACATAGAAGGTGGAGTTGGGCTTAGTAATTTTTATGGCTGGTTAAAAGACTACTTTTATAGCAAATCATATGAATGTGTCTCAGTATTACAGCATTCACAATGAAGTTTATAATCTCCAATGTCTTCCACTGGTTTCTTCTTGAAAGGTCAGTGTACAAATTTTATGCTATTTAAAGATATATGATTTTGTGGATAAAGGTATGCATTTGCCTAGTAGAGCATTTTTTCTTCACCTGCTCACATTAAATGGATGAAAGAGTCATTTGTTTTTCACAATTTTAAGAGTTCAAATAGATTGAAAAATACCAATATGCTTTTTTGTTATCATTAATATTTAATTATCTCAGGTCGTTAGTTGTACTGCACTTGCTAGTACTTAAATTTCAGGGAATGTGTTTGTTCAGCATATGAATTTTAATTTAATATCCTTTTCATAAAGTGGTCATTACCTTCAAAAAAATCAGCTGGAACCAAGAAATAATTTAAGAAGCCATGTGATATTATCTTAATTTCAGAATATGGACATGAGCATTCAAGTATCACCTTCTGTTTCAGTTAATTCTAATCTCTGCCAGGGCAAAGACAACAGAAAACCAGCTTCACCCTGAACAAACCTGCTTGGTCCATACCAATTATTGCAGCCAATCAGGTAATTAATTCCAGAGAATTTTTTCTTCTACAGAATTCCTGTTTCATCATCCTTCTCTGTATGTGAAGGCTTTCTGGCCAGGCATTGCAGTAGGCAAGCCAATGTCTGTAAGAGCATAACTTTGGTCAGGAAGGATGTCAGGGAAGTTCTTGAAATCACTTGCACATTTCATAAATACAGAATCATATTTATTTCCTTAAATCTTTTACTATATTTATCCTGTAGCATTTTTCAGTTGCTTCTACTTCTTGGCAATACTTGATCACTTACTAAAAATGCTTAAAATTTTGTGATTATTTGGTGATGGACTTGTTTAATTTCTCTCTGTACCAGGTCTGCCTAGGATGGCATTAACCCACCACACTGTTAATTATGTGGATCAAGTAACACCTGATTAAGTGTCGGATTCATTAAAAAATAACTTAGAATTCTGAGTCCAAAACAGTCATGGGCAGGGCTCCCTGTGACTGCCTGGTTTAACTTACTGAGAAATGTTTTTCAAGACAGAGTAAAGAAGAAATTATCCTTGGTAAGTTTCTTCCCTTTTTCTTTAAGCTCTTGTTTAAAACTTTTTTGTAAACATTTCTATTTAATTTAAGAAGATCCTTTCCACTTTGATGGTATGTACTGCCTCTTAGTCAAGATGCCAGCTAAGCCAAAACCTCCATATCCCAAAGAAGTTCCATATGTGTTTAGAACACCTGACAGTTTCAGCAAGGGGTGTAGCCATTCATGAGAAAATAAGTGATTTCCTGGCAAATAGAGATGCCATTCAGAGCATGAGGTTGCTTTTCAGAACACTGAACCTGTGCCAATGAAAAAGTATGACAACATTGCAATGGTTTCTCTCAGTGTTAAAACAAGAGTAGTAGAGGTAACACAGGGAAATGAGAGAATAAAAAGGAGTTATTCCTTTCCTCCCCCATCCTCCCAAGCTGTCAATGTATATCATGAAGATGAGTGAGGAAAATTTAAAATACAAAAGGAAAGGGGAGAAATAAAGAAGACACTAGCAAACCAAAAGGGTTGAAACGATTCACCAGATCAACTCCAAAGTCCTCAAGGAAGCTGAAAGCTTCAGGAAACCAATTAATTTAACTTTAAGTTTTTAAAAATGCATATACATATATATAAAAATAAGCAAAACCTGTATTAGGATCAGAGTTCTCAAACTAGAGACAAAGAGAATGGAAAAGAAGATCAGGCATATTGCCAGGCAGATTCCCACAAGAAGCAGTGTCAGTTAAGAGTCCAGAAGTTTCTATCTGTCCTAGAAGTAATTTTGATTAGGGGCACAGATGGACCGCACACGCAAAAGCAGAAAACAGGGGCTATAGTTCCTGGGAGCCATAGAGCCAAACAATTATTGCTGTGTCCTATCCCAAGGCCCCCCCATTGAGAAGCAAAGGAAAATTAGTTTGAGAATCACTGACCTATCTGGAAAAAAATTTGTGCTATTGCTGCTTAAAGAATAATCCCTCCAGTCCCCCCCGCTGCTGCCTACAGGGAACTTGTTTGGTGGCGAAACTGGGTGGCCCAGAGCCTAATAAATTACTAAAAGCCTAGAGAAGAGGACTACATTTTCTTTGAGTTATGCCAAAACTATTAAACATTATGTGAATAAGTTATCACACCTACCAGTCATCATTCTTATCCCAGCAAGATCTATGCCATCAAACAAAAATTCTCTCCTTGTCACCATTACCATTTATGTGTCTTAGTGAACACATGTCCTAGCCTCATGGATTTCTTTTAAGCTGAGTATTTGTCACATTGTAACAAGTATTTCCTTATTCACCTGTGATACATCCAGTCTTCCTTGTCTTCTGACGTTCTCTCCTCTTCCAGCTATGTATTTCTGGGCATTTCCTTAAGCCTTGTGTCACACTGTAAATCAGCTGTAGTAGCCACTCCCTATGGTGCCTCATAGAACAGATTCTGTAGGTAAAAAGCCCTTATTCATGGCAAAAGCAGGACTAAACTGAGGCTCTGAACACCTAGAGGTCAAAAGTATTTCCAGAGAAGCATATAATGTGTCTATAACTACCATGCACAGCAGCAGAGTGTATTATAGTCAGTGTTTCATTCAAGCTTCTTATTCCCCTTCCATCCTTGCCCAGGGCTTACAAGATAGAGGAAGCTTTGACAATTTCCGCTACTGCATGAGTATTATCCAAAGTGTACAGCATAAATCAGGGCAGGGGATGAGTAGTTGATTGTCTCTGTTTTAAATATTATCCTTTCAGCAGTACAGAAGAGGACTTCAAGCCCTGGGGGACTCTTCAGCCATGATTGTTACAAAGAGACATAGTTCTTTTGAGGAAACCAGAATGCTTCCATTAACTCGCCCATCTCTGAAGCTGCATCTTTATCGAATTTCCAAAGTTACATAATATCCCTTTCTGCTACTAAAAAAAGAGATGTGAATGAAGTTTTTGTGCTTTTTGTTGTTGTTGTTGTTGGTTAGGCCACTATCCCAGGAAATACAAAGGCTGAGTGTATCTACCATCTGAGCTGTGTTCAGGAAACCATAATTATTTAAAGCCATACTTTTCCCAAGTTAGTCAGAATCCTTTTACTGCCATTAATGAGAGGAAAACTAGATGAGGGCTGGTTACGAAGTGATATAAAGCACAATGAGCTGAATTGTGTATTTTGTACCTCCTCACATAAGTGATGGGAGAACAAAAGTGGCTTTAAGTTACTTTGGTTCTTTTTACACACTAGACACTGCCAGAGAGCTGATTAGTCAGTAATGAGTTAGAACCAAGTAGAAGTTGTATGCAAGAGTAAAGTAATGCACAGGTTTCTTGTCTGGAGTTGCTGCCAGTTTCAGTCAAAAGGGCATTACACAGTTGTGATAATGTAGTTTGTGTGTAGAGAGAGGTTATGATCTAAAATAATGCAGTGTATTTAATTTAACATATTTTCTTCAGATATTTATTCTGAATTTGGCCAGTGAAAACACCTAAGAGATTCTATGGAAAGTTAATAAAACCCAACAATTCACTAAGGATTGTGGCATATGGTATAAAGAAAATAAATTTAAATTATTCATTATACTAATCATAAAGTGTATTTTATACTCAAATTTTCAAAATTCTTAACATGACTTCCTCTCCAATTTTAGGACACAGTCAGTGACTGTTGCCTTGAATGAAGAACTGCATCAGAGACCAAATATTTCTGAAGGCAGGGGAAAACACGGGTGAAACAAACAGAGCTTCAAAGAGGAAATTCAGTTCAGGAGGAAATTCAGTTCAGCTATGGTGTTTGCTAAAGGTAATCTTGGCTTATGTGTAAATTATATAAAAATAGTTATATATAAATTATAAGCATGAGAAATAGTTAAGTAAGTTGAGGTCAAGCAAATGTGTCCTACTGACAGAAGGCTAACTTATTTGTATGTTGTTCCTTTGCTTTGGCATAAACAGAGCAATCCCAGGTCAAAGAGAGAGCTTCTGCTTTCCAGGCACAGGTCTTGAATTTATGGCCTGCCCAAAACCCAAAGCATTGAAAAAGCAAAAAAGATCCTGAACCCCTCTAGGCATAAGAGATCACTTTAATGGGTTGCTTATGTAACAGGCAATTTTATAGATCTTAAAGGTGACACATAATTTAAGCCTTTACATAGATCTGTAATGGTTCTGTAATCAGCATAAACTAAGCTAAATTTAGTTTTATATTTGCTTGATGCCTATCAACACATACATAGATTTGCTTACAGCCATGAATATTTTCCCCCTATTCACTGACACATGGCTTGTCTAATATCTGGGAGGTTATAATAAAGAGATAGTTGATGATTGATCTTTTGCAAAATATTCCCTAAAGACTGACCTGATTATATTGCAATCATCTGTTCTCCCTTCAAATTCCTCCTTCAGATACTTCTGCTATGAATTGTTGGAAAATTCCCAGCCACCAATGAACATCAGTGATTTTGTGAGTAGGCTTAGGTATATCACAATTTATAAAATTCAGTCTTCTCAAGCCAGTTTATTTGGCTGTACATGTAATTAATCATCAATTAATAATGTGTGATTAAGTTCTCTAATTTCAGCAATTTCAAGATCAGAAATCTAAGCTTCTTCCAACCTGAAGAGAACAAAATGGACATCTCAAGGATGGACTCACCTTGGCATAAGAGAGGAATGTAACATGGATAAGAACAAGCAACTTCTGGAAGTAGGTTTTCCTCCTTTGTCAATGAAGGTAGACTAAAGATTACAGAACTGAAGACAAGGTTGGCTGGGATGAATCTGATTCCACCTGACCATGTCAAGGCAGCACATGAGGAACCAGCAGTTTTATCCTCACTATCTATTGATAGTGAAAGAGAATATGTCTCATTAAACAGAAGTATGTGCAGGTTTTGGCTGGGGTCGAGTTAATTTTCTTCACTGTGGCTGGAACAGGGCTGTGTTTCAGATTTGCCTTGGACACAGGGCTGATGCTTTTGTTATTGCTGAGCAGGACTTGCACAGAGCCAAGCTCTTTTCTGCTTTTTGTACGGCCACACTGGCAAGGGGGCTGGGGGTGCGTGGGAGGCTGGGAGGAGACACAGCTGGGACAGGTGGCCCAAGCTGACCAAAGGGATGTTCCAGACCATATGATATTGTGGGCAGCATACAAGGTGAGGGGAAGAAGGAAGAATGGAGGGACCCATTTGCAGTGATGGTGTTTGTCTTCCCAGCTTACCTCACCATTATGTGTGATGGGGCCCTGCTCTCCGTGGAGATGGTTGGACACCTACCTGCCCATGGGAAGAGGGGACTTAATTCCTTGCTTTTCTTGCATGTGCAGCTTTTGTGTCCTTTATTAAAGTGTCTGTATCTCAACTCATGAGTTTTCTGGCTTTTATACCCTTCCAATTCTCTCTCTGATCCTGCTGGTAGGGGAGGAACTGAGTGGCTGTGTGGGACTTGGCTGCAGCTGGGGTTAAACCACAAAGGGGAACTGACAAAAAGAGATTGAGCAGTTTCCAAAGATAATATAGAAAATCTCAGAATTAGGAACTGCATGTTTCTTAAGACCTTTGGCAATATTTTGGGGTTTGCCCTATAATTCCTAATCTCATGATGTATTATATCTTATAAATATGTTATATTATGTATTAAAATTATCTATAATTCCTTTTGTGTACATAAACCCAAAAGAAAACTGACCATATATACATATACACATATAAGAATATTACATTGACACCAAATCTCGCATGTACTGACTCCAGAGTCCTACAAAAAAAACAAAATTATGTTGAAAGTCAATTCCAGATTCCAACAAATAAAAGACAAATACCAATGTAACTGTAGATTCCAAAAATGAATAACTGAAACATCATTTTGACTAGGATTGCTCTGCCTTGCAAATGAATCCAAGTGATACATTCCTAGTATGTCTTCCTGGAAAATATTTGTTCTAATTTAATTAATTCAGAAAAAAAACTTTAATTGCTGAAAAAAGAGGCTGAGGAAATAAAAAAAAAAAAAAAAAAAAATCAGAAGTACAGAGGAAATGTGGAAGAGAGAATTTCTCCAGTACAGAAGGTATTAAATGAAACATTTGAAACTTTTACAAGTCAAATCATTAGTTGAAGATTTAGTTCAGAATTAACTGGCATAACTCCACTAAAATTAAAGTAACTATGGAAATTTACATCAGCTGAGGACCTGACCCAGTCTCATTCTGTGAAGTAATATTCTTTCTGTCTTCCAGAAATCATTACTATGAAGGTGTGATATTTTATAGGTGGATCAGTCTACTAGTGTAGACTACAAGATATCAATCTAAAGTAGCCTCACCATATTTACATATCTTGATGTTGGTCCATCTGGAGTTTTATTTCACTTAACACAGCAAAGCTGGGCAGTTGTTGAATAATTTTTTATTTATTTTTTATTTATTTTTTAAGTTTTCCTAATGTCTTTTTTTTATCAGTCTCTTAATTTTTGCACATACTTAAGTTGTAATTTAATTTACTTTTCAAAGTGTCTGTATTAATTTCCATCTGTCTAGCCATCTAGAAGTGGTTCCAGTTGCCCTTCCTAATCTTCTGCTGCTACTTTTATGCTTCCTCACAGAACTGACTGTTCAATCCACACCTAATACTTGCTGCTGCCAAAAGCAGAACCTCCATCAATCTGCCAATGAAATACCTGTCCATAAGTATGTGCCTAGTGATCCACAGCTGTTCTGGAAGGTATTTTAACCAAAGATAGGTCAGCACCATAATCATATGAGATCTTTGTTTACGCCTTGGAAAACGTGTTTTTTCTTGTTTCAACTCCAGGCACATAGATTGTATCTGCACTGAGTGAAAGTTTAATGACTGATAAACCTTGGCAATAGCGCTTTTACCCTGAGTCATATGTTAAAAAAACCCCAGCTATTGACATTTTATTTTGAAAAGTTCAGGCACCCAAAATTTTTACTGCCAATGACTAAGTTGTTGGATATTCCATTTGGAACAAGAAAACAAAACCTGTATTTTGGATGAGAGAAAGTTTCAGAGCAGTCATCCACACACACAAACACAAGCATGCAGTGTCAAAGTCTGTGTTTACCTTCATCTCTCTGCAGGGAATAGTCTTAAAATACATCCCAAGACCATTCAGTAAATAAAGTTAATTAAATCCTTTTCGAGCCAAGGTTTCAAACTACGCTAATTTGTAGTAATATTTATCACATTGAGTTCCCTTCACGGATGCCAGATGGATATGCTTCAGCACACATGGAACTGCTCAGACAAAATATCTTCTCCAAAAGGTAAGAATTTGATTGTCCTCTTAGACTGATGAGATGATAGAAGATCTAAACTGTCTTGGAGATAACTGAGGTAGTCTGGAAATATACTTTTGAAACAGCACAATAAAGAGCAAAGAACGTGTGTGATACAAGACTTATTAATTAACATCTGCTCTTGGATAGCACAGTTTGTGCTTTCCTTCAAATATCTTACACTATCATATAAAATCTGAATTTTTACAACCTATTTCAGTGCACTGTATCTGCAATATGTCATTTGTACAGATGCTAAACCACTCTGGGATTTATTTGTCAGGGAAGCCTTGGAGCTGGATTCAAACACTGAAATGGAAGTACAATTGCAATTGGAAAATGTAGACTGATTGTAAAAATGCAGTTGGATAGTGAGAAAAGACTTCATCAAGCCAGTGTCAGGATATGAAGGCCACCTCAAAGTCACTTGAAAGGTAATGAAGAGAACAGACATTCCAGAGGAACCATAAAATCATAGAATATCCTAAGTTAGAAGGGACCCAAAAGGATCATCAAGTCCAAGTCCAAATCTTGCTCCTGCACACCAATCTCAGCACAACGTGTGCCTGAGAGCATTGTCCAAACACTTCCTGAACTCTGCCAGGATTGGTGCTGAGACCACTGCCCTAGGGAACCTGCTCAAGTGCCCAACCATCCTCTGGGTGAAGAATCTTTTCCTGATATCCCACCTAAACCTACCCTGACACAACTTCCATCCATTCCCTCAGGTCCTGTCAGTGGTCACCAGAGAAAAGAGATGAGTGCCTGTCCCTCTGCTTCCCTCGTGAGGAAATTACAGACCATCATCAGGTCTCCCCTCATTCTCTTCCAGGCTGAACAAGCCAAATGACCTCAGCTGCTCCTTGTATGGCTTCCCCTCCAGCCCCTTCACCATCTTCACTTACCCTTATTCACAAAAAGTGTTTCACAAAGGAGGCATTTAATTAATTTCTAAAACGTAGTTGACAGTAGTTAGGAATTGAGAAATTGATTAAAAAACTTGAGGGTCTTGGATATTTATTAGATGGGCCTAAAAAGTCATGGCAGGGTTCTGGCTCAAGTATGCCTCACCCTTAGTATCTGACACTAATGCTGAAGCCTTTGTGCCTTATTCTTGTAAGAGCATACTGGTATATTTAATGACCCCTGTGCTCTAAGCATAACATCATCTCTGGCAGAACAAATTCCTGAGCATCCAACTCTGCTTTTGATTTGCTTCAGAGTGAAAAATGCAGTGGTTTTTTGACCTTTTTTACTAGCAAGTGAAAGAAAATTACTTTGAAAGAGCTCTTTTGAGGTCTAGAATTGCATTGTATATCCAATATGTATGCAATGACCTTCTGCGAGAGAACAATATGTTCTGAAGCATTATACAAGACTGGGCACATAATCAACACTCAGAAGAGAATAACAAAGAGCAGAAACATCCTGAACTAGCTGCTGTGTGTTGTGCAGACAATGACACAACATATCTATCACAGGCTCTAGTGCAAGGAACAGAGCAGAGGTCATTTGTCCGAAAATTGCCTGGGCTTTCCTCTGAGAGCCTGGCACACAGGAAGGTTTAGATTACATATTAGGACAAAAATCTTCACTGAGAGGCTGGTCAGGTGTTGGAATATGCTGCCAGAGCAATGTTGGAAGTGCCATCCCTGAAAATATTCAAGGAAAGCACATGGATGTGGCACATGAGGACATGGTTTAGTGGTCAACAGGGTGATACTGGCTTAAGGGCTGTACTTGATCATAGAGGTCTTTTCCAACCTCAATGATTCTAGGATTATGATTCTAAGTGCATCAGTTTTGCTCTCTGTACCATCATTAGTGTTCAGGTGCCTGTGAGGATAGCAGTGGCCTGGAGTGAGCAAGCAACTGATTTACCTAACTCTAACACAGGCTCTGGAAGCACCTTGCTTCTGGAAATCAAGAAATCTGAAGGAGAAAAGGGGGTAAGAAGGTCATGGACCAAGCAGTGAGCAGCAAGACTAAAGATGAAGAATGACCAAGGGCAAGGAGAAAACCTTCATGATAAATGAAGATGGGCTTTTCCAGTTTGGGATATTCACAACAGGACTGCACTGGAGTCCTTTTTCTGTTATCAACTAGAGTCTCACAAAAACCTTTTGTAACCCTTGGTCAGCAGAATCATCTGTGTAGGAGCCGTTTTTCCTGTGACAGTCTCCCAGTTCATAAGCCAAGATAGTGCTACTCTTTTAATGAGAGCAGAGGGAGTAATATTTAAAAGGAGTAAAAATGAAGGTAAAAACAACATTCAGAGGAGAAATTTTTCATTATTTGATGTTTTGAAAGAAAGAAAATTGGAAGATGTGAGTGAACTTCTTATTAAACAAAAATCAGAAAGCATTAGAATAATTTTCTTTAGCCTGACAAAAGGATTGGAAAAAGAGGGATCAAATTCTGTTCACCACAAAGCAGTATCTTCAGCAAAAAGAATTCAATAATACATCTCTTTAAAAAAAAAAATTGGAACACATAAAAACAGAAAACTGAATGAAGCCAGAAAATGAAATGAAACCTTTTTTTAAAAAGTTGTTTTGAAACTCTAGCTTAATTTCCATTTCATAAGTATTTCTGGGGGTCTGGGGTTTTTTCATTTAATGCTTGCCACAGTGCATATTTTTCCCTTCTTAAACAGAGGCTTCTGGCCACTTAAACAAAACTATTATATTGCTCTGCTGATGCTAAGGGTACTTATAAGCAGACTGACCTGAAAACCAAAAATCTGTTTTTTCACAGATTTTAGATTGAAAACAGTGTCTCTTTTCTGATGGTGAAAGAAGGGAAATCAAATCTGGCAAAACTTTTTCAGAGTTGGGAGAAGGGAGACAAGGAGGTGGAAGATAGAGGAAAAAGAGAGGCCTAGAGTAAAACTTCCAACAATGTGGAGGATAAGCTTTGCATCTGGCATGAAAAGATCCAAGCCTCATGTTCCTCTTCTAAATTGGGCAGGCTTTCCCAAGTTCTGGCCTTTTTTGGGTTTGGCATTCCTTCCTAAAAATTGGTTCAACAGAAGTTGGTTCAACAAAAGTTTTGTCACTTCAGAGTCAGAGACTGACCAAATTATATACTTATGTTTTGGGGATAATGATATTTATATCAAGCTGTGTGGAAAATCAAGGTATTATCTTTTAAATGCTACGGATAATCAGGACATCTGTTTCAAAGCAGGACAGGTAGAGGACAGGGAATGAAGAGGTATTTAAGCATTAGGAATATAACTTCAGAATTCTTCAATGGAAACATTTACTTAATAGCCACTCTGTAAATTCTGTTTATGGCTGTCTGGACAAATGTGCGTCTTTTGTGAGAAACGTGTATTTTATACTCTGAAGTATTTTTCCCCACTGAGCCTAAATGACTAGTTCAGGTGAAGATGTACCTATCAGGCACTGAAACCTAGTGGGTTGCATCCAGTATTTAATTATCCTGTAGTCACTGAATAGTCAGCAAATACTCTTTGGAAAGCCAGTTTCAAAGGAAAATCTAATTTCAAGATTCAGAATGACTGTTTGGAGGATGACAGTCTTCTCTGGGTTTTGCAGATAACCCAGGAAGACTTTTGCTAAGTTATATTTAGATTTTTTAAAAAAATTTGGATGTCTAGAAAACCAACCAAATAAACTAATAACCATTAAAAAACCAAACCCAAAAGCCTATCCATGGTCAAAACAGTACAGTTAAACATTTTTGGTTATACCAATTATACTAGCTAAACTTGTCACCATCTGAAACATTTTTAGCTAAATTATTAAGAATTATGCTAAAGGCAGACAGGTAATACTCTTTTCAGTGTCTCAAATAATGTTTCAGCACCTTGTACTCCACCTAAAATAGCCCTCTATGAAATCAGCTTATCAATCCATCACCTCCAAAAGGTGTGCAACTATCCTTTCACCCTGCATTACTTTACAACATGCATAGCTGGGCTCCCAGCTGGAGTTGAAGCTGCAATGAAATGCATGTTTGTTATAGTCAGAGTTTAATGCAAACTCTACCCCTAAAGCTACACAAAGATTTCTCTGAGACCTCTTTCAGTTCCATTTACCTCTCTTTTTAATTTTTCCATCTGGAATAGCTTGTTTCTTCTCAGTCCAAGTAGTAGTCCAAAATGATTTTTCCCCTAGAAAATCCAATCTTCAAAAATAAGGGATGGCATTTTGTATTATTAGGAAGGCTCCTGCTGAATCTCAAACACATCATGAATGAAGGATTTGGATGTCAGACACTTGAAATAGGCAGGTCAGAGACTTACTGGCAAACAAGTGCAAACTTCACATATTTCACATCAGCCCACTTCTCAAGCCTGTCAAGGCCAAATTATGGCAATACTGGGGGATGTCAGACATTGCAGAGAAGTTCTTCATAACAATGCTGCAGGAAATTTCCCTGTAGGAAATTTGCGTTACCTGCAAGATGAAAAGGCCTCCCCATTCTCCCCTGTGAATGAAAGTTGTAGTGGAAATGGAGCAATTAGAGCACTGAGAGGATGGAGCAGAATTAGGGGAAAAGGCTAGGGCAGCTGCTCTAAACTAGTGCTAGGAATCAGCAAACACTAGAAGTGGTAAAACCCCTTTTTCCAAATATCTGCTTCCCTTCATGTAGGACTGGCTAGTGGAAGCAGAGTCCTTTGACTGTGAAAGGCAGTATCTGGCACCACAAGACACTTTCTCCTATTTTGTCACCGTTGCAGCATTGAATCATAGAATCAGTTCTATCATTTCACTGCTGTCCTGTCTCCAGACTACTGTTCAATATTTGTCCAGAAAATAGAGCTACAAAGTGCAATTTCTTCTTTCCTCTACCACTGCACAATTCAACACAATGGCTCTGAGTCTGTCCCAGTGACTCTGGGAAAGTGCCATTAAATCCCAAACTGATCCTAGCCCTGCTGTTGGTTTTTTGCTACATGAACCCATGGAGTTCCACAGTGCTCACAGGCAGCTCCTTGCTGAGCAGGGAATGCCAAACTTAGCACTGTCCTGCAAGGATGTTTGCTAGTCTTAGTCTTTTACATTCATTGAGGAGTCCACGAGGAATAGGGGTTTAAACCACCATGAACAGAAGAGATTAACTGAATTAGGGCTCTAGAGTGCAATCTGACAGAGCTGGGTATTTTTGAGTCCTTGGCATTTGCTCCTTATATCACACAAATAAAGTGGCTTCATCTCTTCTTGCTCTGCCAAATGTGTATAACACTTTTTTGCCCCAAGCTGGGAGCTAAGGAGGAGTTTGTCCTTTTAGAAGATGTGCACAAATACTGTTGCAGTAAGAAACAGAGGGGCAATAACAAACAAGATTCCTCTGTGGAAACTTCAGATAGTGTGGAGTAAATAAGGCATAGTGTTATACTGAAGGGTAACAAATGGAAAGGAATCTCAGCAGTCTCACTCATGGAATACTGCTCATCCTGTGCTCTGCTGGATGCAGCCATACTGTGGGAAAGAGAGGTTCACACAATAAAACAGGACTGTAATACACTTGTGCAAGGGGGCATGTAATGACCTGACTCTGAGTCCTGCTGACATGTCAAGGAGGACTTGGGATGGACTGTGTTATTTCATACTTTTATTCTCTCTGGTCATGCCTACAACCCAGAGCACTATAGTACTTAGAGTGGTTTATTATTTTTGCTCTCAGCCCATGAAAGAGTTTTGCAATATTATCTATTTGTCTTGCAAATAATGTCCATTTCCAGGTAATTATGAGTAGGTTTTGAATGTAGTATATACATCCAGATGGAGATGTTTTCTTATAGTGATAATTTCATACCACTTAAAACCAAATTTTGTTGTTTTACTCAATATAGAAATTAGGTAAAATACAGCATTCTTCTTACATCTGTATTCATTGACACTAATAAGAGTTTTCTATTCACAGGTAGATCAGGAGTCAGAACTTGCAAAAATAATAACATGAGTACAAACCCCACAGGAATTTGCAGTGCTGTTGAGGTGTTTGTTTTCTGATTCACTGGCAATGTGGAAAACATAACCAGCTAGGCACTGGCTAAGGATTACAGGTCCTATTACAAGCCCTATTTCTAAACTACTGGAGTAATTTAGAATTTAAAATACTGCAAAGAACGCATTTGCTTCTTTTCTTTGCCAGCTGCAAGTTTCCAAGTGCTCAGTCTGCCAGTCAATAATTTATTTTCTTTTGAACCCTATGACTTCATTAAAATGCTTATAATATTTTTGGCTGGTTATATTTATTTTAATTCTTTAACTATCTTTCTTGATCTAGCATGAGCTTTGAGTCTAATCAAGCTTCTGTTGGTTTGTTTTTCAAAGCAGTTAATCAAGGCCAGACCTCTTAAAAAAATAAAAAAGTAATATTCAATTTATGCTGGTTCTTTTTTTCAATTTTATCATAAATATAAGAAAACTAAATTATTACTTTCTTATTCTGTACTTTCCTAAGTCAAAGCTGGAAAAATTGAGAAGAAAAAGGGTGTAAAACTTAAAAAAAAAATCCAGTTGCAGCAAGTAGTTGCAGATACATGCTTCAAAATTCTCAGTGAATCCAACACACTTTTGAATTAGCTCTGCTTTTCCTGTAATGCAGGAAAAAAATCTTAGTGCCAGGTTATACTTGTATTTGAATTCAACTCAGGATATTACCCAGAAATCCAAAGCAAGTGTGATTATTGATAGTTTCAGCATGTGTAGTGGAAGACAGCTGAGTGATAATGGATTTGTGTATATTTTGGTATCTCATCAAGTAGTATGGTACCTCATCAAGTATTGGATGTATTTGTGCCTCGTGCTACTTATCTCTGGCATGTCAGAAAAACATCTTGAGTACTTTAAGATGTGAAGCATGATGTGTGTATTTCCTCTCCAAGGAGCATGCTTTCCTCATTAGCATGAGGAGCACTTGCACATGCATGGGGAGGGATTCGGAGGATCTAGGTCAGGTGGAGCTACACAGTTTTACAAATTAACACTTACTGTACTGTACCATTCACATTATTTACAGCAAAATGATCACACTTCTCAGAGAGATGAGGAGAAAGCACCAGAAACCACTGTGTGAAGCATTATTTTTCTTTTGTAAATTAAACGATTAAATGACCTGTGGAGGTAACTGCAGCAAGAGATATGAGTAAGGATGACTTCAAACAGCTACTTACCCATGTGCACTGGAATGCTTTAGACAACACAGGATGAGTGTTCTTGTCATAGGGATATTCCTCCAAAAGCCTAAATGGTTCAGTCAGTGGAGTGGGGATACTCATATGTTTGACAAAACTCAAATCTGCCTTTTAGATCAGATCTCTGAGATTTTCAAGATCTGCCATCACAGTGGCTATTGTTTACCCAAGCTGCAAGAACATCACTAGAAACTTAGGGACTTCATGAAGGAAGACAACACTGCAAAGGGCTTATCATCCTCAGTTAGATCAGTACAAATACCCTGAAATTTCCCATGATAATATCATGGCAGATGTGTTGTTTTGGAGATGAACGTGTGGCTTCTGGAAGCTTGAAGAAACAGACAGCTGTGATCAATATGAATCCTATCTCTCTTGGAGTATTACAGGGTAATGAAGAATGTGTTGGAAGAGGATGTATCTGAGGGATAAAAGTTTTAGGGAAAGGATCCCAGGTTTAATTTGCTGTGCTAGGACTGTCCACGAGACCCTTTCAGAAAAGCCCAGAGTATTGGCCCTGTGACAGGCCTCAGCAGCATGTGTATGACCTCTGGTTTTCCATTCCTACACCATCACCTCTTTCCCAAGAGCAACAACTGTCCACAACATACCTTCCTCCCACCTTCCACTAGAATACTCTGGGGTGAAAATGAGAATCCAATATTTACACCCCTGTCTGTAAATGTCTGTGGTTGGTACTGCAAACAGAGTAATAACAAAATGGTGCTACCAACAGATCAGTGATGGGACAGCCACACCTGGGGCAGCACAGGCTAAACCACAGTGTGGGTATGGAGCACAGAGGTGGCACCTGGGACTTGGAAATGTTTGGCTTAAAAGATAATTATGGTGTATAGAAGCTACATTCTCCTGCTCAGCAGTGAACCAGCATCATGAAAGTAATGGGGTTCTGCAGAGGAAGGACAAAACCTTTGTTGGAGTCCAAAGGTCACAAAGATGAATTTGTGGAACACCTCTCCTATGAGGAAAGGCTGAGGGGATTGTTCACCCTGGGGAAAAGAAGGGTTCAAAGTGGTCTTACAGGGGCCTTCCAGACCATAAAGGGGGCCTACAAGAAAGCTGGAGAGGGACTTTTTCCAAGGACATGTAGAGATAGAACAAGGCAGGGGGATGGCTTTAAACTGAAAGAGGGTAGATTTAGATAGATATAAAGAAGGAAGTATTTTCTGTGAGCATGGTTTGGCACAGGTTGCCCAGGGAAGCTGTGGATGGCCCATCCCTGAAGTGTTCAAGGCTAGGTTGGATGGGGTATTGAGCAACTTGATCCAGTGGGAAGTGTTCTTGTCTGTGGTAGGAAGATTAAAACTAGGTGATCTGAAATGTCTCTTTCAGCCTCAACTATTCAACGATTCTGTGATTTTAAAGTGTAGCTACTCTGAAAATATTCACCAGTTTCCTCTCTAGTCCTTGTTCACTAGGATAAAACATAGAACATCTTTGTCTATATTCACTTATCTTATGGGGGTCAATAGTGCAGATTTAAAATCTACACAGCTTTCTTGGCCTCGGTCTGAGAAGCATTAGTACAGAGAGCAAAGGAAATTACTCCTAGTTGAGAAGTGGGAACAGATTCCTATGTTCCTCTTCTGCTATCATATATAGGGAAAAGTACGTTTTGGTTTCTGGACTAGTGACTTCCCAGGAGCTTATACTGATTAAAAACAATCGCTTACAGCGAAAAGAAATCCAAAAGCCTATAAATATTTATGTCAGGGTCAAAGCCACAGAAAGATGAGTATGAAACAAATAAGTAAAAAGAAAAAAAAAAATAAAAGGCTAGTACAATGGCTGGCTCGTGAGGCAGACTGAATTCCATACTGCACGCAACCCCACTATGACAATTCTGCAACAGGAAAAGGTGATGCAACAGAAGACTTTTGGAGAGATACCCAAAGGAACAAGAGACTTTCTTGCTTTCTGTGTGCATGAAAAATTCTAGATTGTGCTTTTTCCACCTTCCCTGGATGGGAGAGAAGCCTCCCTGTGCCAAAGGTTCAAACAATACATGGCTGTTGGTGCAGAAGTAAGTGCTGTTCCCTGGATGTTTTCTCTGTTTTGCAGCAGGACTGTAACACTCTGTGTTCCATTGGATACAAAAAAACCTCTTTTAAAGGTATTTAAGTCATAGGAAAGGAGAAAACAGTCACTATTGACTTTCCACAGATCTTCCCTATTCATGTTCTTCTCATCAAGACAACATTCACCTTTCTTTTCTCTTCCACCGACAGAAGAGATGAAGCTTGCTCAAGTGGCTGCAAATTTCACTGATTTAAAGTCTTTACAACTGTACTTTGTCTCTGTATGAACCTTAAAAGGACTCCAGCTCACTTTCAATGTTCAGGGACCGGAGAGGGGCACAGCAACATAGCCCTGAGGTAGGCACTTCCAATGCATATTGATAGTTTACTAATGACATATGTGTCTCAGAAGAAGGAATAGAAATCCATAGTTTTGAATAAACGGGGGGGGGGGGGGGGGGGGGTAAGCATATCCCAGT